>CAKNXH010000043.1:0-148732 GCA_932178445.1 Andricus quercusramuli | reverse complement strand
CACTTTGTAAATCTTTGTTTAATTCAATAAACTTAATTAAACAACAGTGTTTTCAACCAAGTAGTTGCATTTTTAGCCAAAAAAGAAAACTTATTGCTTATGCGTTTTTTTGCATTGCCTCGGTTTGAGTTTTATTAAATGAATAAAAATCGCTATTTTAATGTACTTGAGTTAATTTTGAATTAAATTCATTTAAGTTATTTCCTTTATTCAACAAAAAAAAGTAGGCAGTGTTACATGCATTCATTAAACTACGGGAATTCTGAATAATCAGGAAAATTTTCAGTTGGTTTTTTCGTTGTACCAGGGAACTTTTTCGCATCTCGCCATTGCCAAAACACTTCCTTAGTTGTATCTTTTTCATATTCCAAGCATCTTACGCCAGAGAGGCCTCTAAAAATTAGATAAACAAATTAAATTGTAGTATGTATAAAATTGAAATGTGTACAAAAATTTGAATAAATAATTACATTTCGTTTAATTTACAAGTAGCTGGATAATCTTTCTTGAAACACTGGGGCCTCAATATGTTGAAATATGTTCTGCCCAAGCTAGTAGCAACCCTAGAGTGAGCTTGTTTCAAGCATTCATAAAATTCATCATCACAAGAGCAGTGTGATCTGTAAAATATGTAAAAAATATGTAGCCTTTTTTGAAATCTAAAACATCTAGTAACTAAATATGCATTTCAAAATAGCAGGATGACCGCAGGTCAAGGAAAACCTGAAAATCATGGAAAAGTCAAGCAAAAGTCAGAGATTTTTAAAAAAATATTTGTAAAAGTCAGGGAATTTCTATAAGAGGAACTATAAACATTTACACAATTTACAAAACCGTCAAGAATAATACATTTTTTCAAAATATTTTAAGAAATTTGAATTCGGGCGTTTAAATAATATTGGTCAGGGAATTTTGAAAATGAAGTTTTGCGTCCACCCTGTTTTTTTTTCGAATTTTCGCCTGAAGCCGAACTTCACAATTTTCTAAAAGATTCCCTGTTGCTCCTTCGCGGGAAATACGTTTTCTCTGTTAGAAAGTATCTAAAATTCAAATAAACTCTTTGAATTGAAAGAAGAAATTTCGAAAAGGCTGTAGTTATCCATAGGCTATCATTTTAAAATTCAAATTTTCACTCGACCCTGGAATTTGAACTGTTCTATACAATTTCCTGTTGCTCTCAGGACGTTGTAAATTTTTGTTTTCTCCAGAAGTTATTATTTTATATCCAAGGAAACTTTGTTTTAAATGAAAAACTATGAAACTATCAGAAATACGAAGAAAGTCTATATTCTACATGAAAAAATAAATTCCGAAGAAGCTGTAGTCATTTGTAGTCCATCATCGGAATATTCGAATTTTCACCTGTCCCGAACCTTAAACTGTTCCAACCGATTTCCTCTTTGTCCTAGAAGTAGTTGGAAATTTCGTTTTCTCCAGGAAAGTTCCTATTTAATAAATCTCCTCCAGAAAAAATCTCGAAATCTCTCGAATCATCACAGTTTGACTATTTATCAACGAACATGCTTAATTTTTTTTAACGAATTAAATGAGGAATGCTTTTACGGTGACTGTTTTATATGATACTTAGCAAATTTGGAAGCATTTTTAATTATTTAAACAATTTTTATAAACAAATTCAGAGTTTGTCTATTTTTCAACGAATATGCTCAATTAAGAAAAATTAACTAAGGATATCTTTGCGATTTTTTTTTAATTAACTGAGAATATCTTTGCGATGATTTTTTTCTATTCTATAGTGTTTTAGAAATTCCCAATAATGATGATTTATTAAAACAATTCTTGTGAGGAAATTCAGAGTTTTCTATTTTTGAACGAATATACCCAATTTGTTGACGGAATCAACTAAGAATGACTCTTTGATGAGTTTTTTTCATGATGTTTCGCAAATTCCTAAGAATTATTAATTATTAAAAATTAATAATTTTTTATAGTAAATTTTGTCCTTCAAGGAATAGGCTTAATTTTTCACAGATTTAACTAAGAATATATTTGCGATCACTCTTTTCTGTAGTGCTTTACAAATTATAAAGAACTATGATTTATTTATTTAAACAATTTTTGTAAGGAAATTCAAAGTTTTTTTTTTCAACGGAATCAACTAAGAATGCTTTTTCGATGTCTGTTTGATATTATTCTTTGAAAATGTACAAGAATCATTAATTATTAACAATTTGCATAACAAAATACAGAGTTTGGCTATTTTTCAACAAATATGCTTAATTTTTGTACATAATTATCTAAGAATATCTTTGCGATGACTTTTTCTATGATGCTTTGCAAACTTCCAATATTCGTTAATTATTCAAACAATGTTCATAAACAAAGTAAGATTTTGGCTATTTTTCAACGAATAGGCTCAATTTTTTTGCGAAATGAATAATGACTCTTTTCTATGTTGCTTTGTAAATTTGTAAGAATTAATAATTATTTGAACCATTTTCATAAAAAAATTTAGAATTTGGCTATGTTTTAACAAATAGGCTACATTTTATTACAGAATTAACTAAGAATATCATTCCGATTACTTTTTTTATATGATGCTTTCGAAATTTCCCAGAATTATTAATTATTTAAACAATTTTCATCAAGAAATGAAGAACTTGGCCATTTTTAGCGAATATGATCAATTAGTTTAGTGAATCAAGATTTCTACGATACTTTGCGAATATACAAATATTATCAATAATTTAAACAATATTCATAAACAAATTCAGAGTCTAAGAATATCTTTCCGATGACTTTTTTTCTGTGATACTTTGTAGATTCTCAAGTATTATTAATTATTTCAACAATTTTTATAAACAAATTGAGAGTTCAGCTGTTTTGAAACTAATAGGCTCAATTTGGTTACGGAAGCAAGAAAGTACGTATTTCCAATAAGACTTTCCTACATTACTTTGCACATTTGCAATAATTATTAATTATTTTAATAATTTTCATAAACATATTCAGAGTTTGACTATTTTTCAACGTATAGGCTCCATTTCTTATAGAATTACGTGAGAATACCTTTTCAGCGACTTTTTGCTACAATTCTCTGCAAATTTCAAAGAATGAATCATTATTTGAACAATTTTGATGAACAAATCAAGAGTTTGGCTATTTTTTTAAGAATAACTCAATTTTTTTACGAAATCAATAAAAAATGTTTTGCAAAAAACTGTTTCCTATGTGTGATACTTTGAAAATTTACAATAATTATTAATTATTTAAACAACGTTTACCAGCATATCCAGAGCTTAGCTTTCCAAATAGTTTGACATCTGGAATCTTCTCGAGTCAAGATCATTTCTGTGTTTTTCTATTAAAATTTGTACGCGCCGACATTTCATAGGTTTTTTTTTCAAAGTTGCATACATTTCTAAATAAAATAATCATATCTAAATAAATTGGTCGCACGCGGAGCGCACGTATGAGGCTCTAGTATTATTTTGAATCCAAGGAAACTTTCTTTTGAATGAAAAAATAAATTTCGAAAAGATGTAGTAATTGAAAAATCATTGCCATCATTGAAAAATCCAAACTTCCAACTAAATCCGAACTTTAAAATTCTACAAAAAAATTCTCTTTCGTAAGGAACCAGAAATACTGTTCTCTCTAATGAAGGAAACTATCAAATCCGAAGAAAGTCTATCCTACATAAAAAAATAAATTCCGAAGAAGATGCAGTCATTTGTAGTCCATTATCGGAATATTTGAATTTTTACCTGTCCCCGAACCTTAAACTGTCCCAACCAATTCCCGCTTGCTCCTAGGCAGTTGGAAATTATGTCTTCTCCAGGAAAGTTATTATTTGAAATCCAAGAAAACTCTATTTCTAAGGAATCTTTATTATAATTATTTCCCAGGAAACTCTATTTCTAAGAAAATTTTATTATAATTATTTCCAAGGAAACTTTGAAATTTTCTAAAAATTCCCTGTTGCTGAAAAAATAAATTCCAAAGAAGCTGTAGCCATTCATAGCAGGGATCACAGTCTTTTCCCTATATTCGCCTGTATCTTCTATTTTTTTCATAACATTTTGTTCCCCTATTTTCGAAAAACCTTTTCCCCTTTTCCCGTTTCTCTCAAAATGTATGATATTTGAAAATACAGTATTAGAATTATCCGAAAATTTTCTGAAATTAGTAAATGCACGTAAGAACTATAAGAACCATGTTTCTTTTTATATCTAGAAAATTATTGTATTCAAAACTAGAATATGCTACCGCGTGTATAATGAAAGTTTAATTTATTCAAATGTACAGAATGATCTATTATTATAATTAATTTAACCTTTTTTGATTTTTATTCAAAATTCAATTTATTAATTACATTTTCATCCTAATGAGAAGGTATTAGTTTTATGTAAAATTTAACTTTCGAAAGACTAAACTGATTGGATGGAGCTTTGGCATACGTTTTTAAAGCGTAAAACGAAAGGACAAGTTAGTTATCCAGTTATTTTGGGCGGAAATTCGAAAAGTTAGAGCATTTTCAAAATTGCTGAGAACATTTTTCTTGAGATTTAAAAATTATATGTAAACGTTGCTTTTTGAACACCCTTCAAGATTGTTATAACAACTTTCAGAATTTATTTGAAAAATCTAAAAATCCAATTTTGACCAAACAAAAAATGATGAAAAATAAAAAAATTCCATTTTGTGGTAGAAGCATGCAAGAGAAAAAAGGTGATTTCATAAAAATAATGCACCCTAAAAAAAAAGTACACATTTTTTATGAATCACTTTTTGATAGGACGCGTAGTTGTGGTTTTATTCGTAAAGAACAACATTGAAAAATAAAAAAATGAACTTTTGGATAAACGACCCAAGCTACGAAAAAATAGAAACACAAAAGTTGATCACTCAAAAAATAGCTACAAATTTTTTCTCAATAATTTTTTGATGGGATGCATCGTTTTTGTTTTAATCGTGAAAAATAACATTAAAAAATAAAGAATAAAAATTTTGTGAATAACGACCAAGCTATGGAAAAAAGGAATAAAGAAAAGTTGCGCACACAAAAAGAGCTACAATTCAGTCTTAAATCATTTTTTGATAGGGCGCGTAGTTTTTGTTTTAATCATAAATAGTTTTTATTTTAATTTTGACAATGCTGTTTCAAAAATTAAAAATTGTATTTTCCGGCAGAATAATGCTTTTAAGAAGGTTTGCAAAATCTGTTTCAATAACCTATTTCTGAGGAGGCTTACAGTATTTTTTTAAACATTAAAAATGCTGTTGAAAATTCAAAAATTAAACATTTTCAGCCAAATAACGTGAAGTATGAAAAAACACAGGAAAAATTAGTACATTTTAAAAGACCTACAAAGTGATCCTCAAATATTTTTTGATAGAACTCACCGTTCTTCTTTTAAGCAAAGAAAATGCGATTGAAAAATAGAAAATGCAACATTTCAGCCGTAAAATAGAAAATTTTCATCAGAATGTTAATTATCACATACGTATTATAAAATAATTTAATAAATCTACAATTTTTGAAATAATACATTTCTTATGTCGAATTAAAAAAAAAAATAGTTTTCTATGAATAAAACAAACGCTGTTTGACCAGAAATGTAATTTTCGATTTTTTGATAGCATTTTCAGTAAGCTAAACCAAAACTGTTTCTTAAGCAATCAAGCGTTTTTCTGTGGACTTTAAAAAAGTGTACGGGTACTGTAATGAGAATGTGTTCCTTAAGGCCGAAAGAGCCTTAAGTAAATAAACTTCCTTTTTCATCTAAAATAACAAAAAATTTAACAAACACTCGAAACTGACCTGAAACTGAAGTATCAGGTTATGTTGTTCTTATATATGTATTCTCTACGATGCCTGTGATTGGCCAGAGCGCCTCATGGTGGGGACTGGTCGAACTTGATTGGCCAATTAAGTCTTTTTCAAAAAACCTGGGAGGACGGAAAGCCAAATCGGATTCGTATTATATCCATTGTCCCTATTGATGTTATTAGGGTGTTTTAAGATTTCGATTGCTTCTCTATGTTTTCTTGGAAAAAGATTGTATGTTTTTGCGATGATGGTTGTTTTGTCGAATAAAATGCTATGTCCTGTTTCGATACGATGCTCAGTTAGTGTTAATTGCGTCAAATGTTTTAGCCTGATTTTACCCTCATGTCCCTTTACACGTTGGCTCACAGCCCTCCCGGTTTTTCCAATATAGACTTTGCCACAAGAACAAGGGATTTTATATACTACCGGATCACTGAAAGATGCCTTTTTATCTTTAGGGTTGTTTAGAAGTTGTCCTATTTTCGCAGGTGGCTTAAAAATAGTTTGGATGTTGTTTTTGTTGAGAATTCTACCTATTTGTTCTGTGATACCTTGCATGTAGGGTAGGATGGTGGTCGTTTCTCTCTCTCTTCCTTTAGTAGGTTGTGTTGACTTGTTTTTTTTTATTGTTCACTAGAGTCCCTGTATAGCAGTTCCCTACTTAACATACAAGGGGGTCCAAGGGGGCGAGAGAAGCGCACTGCTAGGTCAGCGGAGCAACTTCACAACAACGCAGGAGTGTATGAAAAAAGCGGGCAGTATCCCCCGCGGTTAATCGTATCGTCTGCTTCAGTCATTTTGTCAGTTGCAAATATGTCGCAGTAAATTTGCTTCAGTGTTTAGTTCAAGGTAAAAAAATGTCGGAGGAAAATAAGAGGAAGCGATTATCTTTTCTAGAGAAATACGAGCTGTTGAATGAAGTGGAATCTGGTGCTTCAAAACAGTCCCTTTACGGAAATATAATATCGCTGAGAATACCCAGTCATTTCTTAATTAATATTCAATTGTTCAAACAATTTTGATTTGTTTAAACATTTAAGAGTATTCTTAAAAAGCAAAGTAAAACATAAAAATATGTCCATCTTTCGAAAAATAGCAAAAAAAAATGTAAACAAAATAATTGTTTAAGAAACGTTAATTTGTTCAAACATCTACGAGTATTCATAATAAACAAATTAGTACTTGAAAATATTAAAATTTGTCGAAAATTTAGTGAGAAAATGTTTCTCCCGCTTTTTTTAGGTACGTACAATATATGCTTGAACAAATACGTATTATTTAAATAATTGTGAAATTATTGAAACAAATTTAAATTGTTTAAACAATTGAATATTAGTTAACAAATGACTGGGTATTCTTAATTTACTAATCAATGATTATTTATGTAAAAAAATGGTTAAAAAGCGTCAATGAACCGCAATATTACGTAAAATCACATTTGTCACTTATGGGGTTTTCTTTGGGGACCCATAAGAGTGGCTTAAAATTATTCAACCTCAAAATTTATGATTGATTCTTATTCTCTTACAAATTCTGAACAATATACTTAAACACGGAATTATTTGTAACATATTATCAGGTTCAAATATTAGATTTACAAAAAGCTGACTTTTTCCCATGTTAAATCAATGGGAAACTTCATGGTTTTTGCGCGACCCCTAAATATTAACCGATTTTGCTCAAATTTGAAGATATTTTTGGGCATTCGAACAAAACTGGGGAGTGAGAGCAGAGAAATTCGAGAAAAAAAAATCCACCAACTATAAATAAGAACCGCACTATCACGTACATATTTAAAAATCGGTACTTTGATCAAGTTTGATTTTCGAGCACGAGAATTGTCACTTTCATTATGATCTAAAACCAAAACGGCGAAAATACCAAGAAAATATTTTTTTTGGGACAAAACTTTAACAGAAATGGTTCACACGGCCCTGAATGTGTATGGTTTGGAGAGTCCCTAGATAGCTTGAAGGCCATTGAGGATACTCCCGAGACGAGCTATATAGGGACTCTAGTGTATTTTCTTATTGCTTTATTAATTTGTTTGTTCGTTTAGTCATTTTGTAGTAGGATTTGTTTAACATTTTGTAGTTCCTTTTGTAAGTTCTCTTTTATCTGTTATGGAGACAGCTCCGTATACAAAGAAGTTGATGACCGATTGCTGTTGAGATGGGTGGTGGTGGGAGGAGGCATGTAGGTATCTCTTTGGATAAGTGAAAATATTCTTTATGAGAACGATTTTAATCATATAAAACTTGTTTATTTAACAAATTTCATTTTACGTCGGACTTTTTTATATCGCCATGAATTGATTTCCAACGATCTAAAGTATAGCTAATTAAAAAAATGTTAATAACACAAGTAATTAGAAAATCATTTATAATCATTAAAAATTATAACATTTCTTATAAAAAGAGTATTTCTTCTTCTTCATATATAAAAATAAATGTTTAATCTTTCCCCTATTTTCCCTTCTTTGTGCTCATTTTGCGCTGTGATCCCTGTTATAGACTACTATAGGAAAATTCAAGTTCTCACCTGAAGATGAATTTTAAATATTATTAGTCAGGGAAAATAAAAAATTGGCCAGGAAAAAGTCAGGGAATTTTAAAAATGAAGCTTCGCGGCCACCCTGTTATAGTGAAACGTGTCATTATAGAGAATTCATTCAAACAATTAATCCATATGTAGAAAATTCAGATTTATACATACGTTTAATTAATTGAACGATTGTTTTTAATATATTTCACTGGAATGTATAATAATGTGATTAATTGAATAATGTGTGAATATATCATTTATCAAATTTTTTATATGATGTGCTCTAACCTGGTGAAAAGACCTACATTATGGAGGCCATAAGCTTTCGCGTTAGAGAATATTTTGACCTCACAATTGTCATGGTTTCTACAACAAGCATCAGTGTCTTTGAAATATCCTAATTCTTCTTCACTTTTTGCTATATCGCCAGCTCCGCACCAAAGAGTTCCTATAAATTATTAATTTATTAGGTGAATATTTTAATAAATTATATATATATATAAATTATATATTTATATATAAATTATAATTATGGAGTATTGTTTTTTAAGTGTGTCCACCCACCTTATCACTTGGATAAATATTCACCAATGGGATGGGCGTGAAATTTGAGGATTTTCGGATATTGTTTATTTCGGCGATTTTTAATTCTTCTCTGACTTTTCTAACAGCAATAAAAAAATGTAGTCCAGCAATTGAAAAAATTTTGACCTTTAGAAGTGAAACTCAAAAACTATTTTCACTTTTTGGAAAGGAGGCATATTTAAAAAAATAGCTTCAAAGGAAGCTTAGGTTCTAACCTTTGAGAGCTGTGAGGTTAAAAAGTGAAATTTTTATTGTTTATTTATGCAAATAAGCGATTAGGGGTTTCTGAGAACATACCCTCTGTTTGACCGATTTGTAACTTTTCTAATGGCGATAAACAAAATTTTGTCCAGTATAGTTTCGATAGGTTTTTCGTGCATTTTTGTTGATTATAAGAATTCAAAAAAATATTTGACATTCAAAAATGAAAGTCAAAATCAAATTTGACTTTTTTGGAAAAAGTTATTTTTTTTATCTCGCAAGAAAGTGTGGGTACCATCTGTTTTGGCGATTTGTAACTTTTCTAATGTCGACAAGAAAAATGTTGTTAAGTATATTTTCAATAATTTTTTTCACGCCCGTTCCATTCATCATAAGCATTTTTTTGAAGGATAAGTATTTGACCTTCAAAATGGAATTCAAACATAAATTTGACTTTCTTCATAGAACGACGCTTTTTGAAAGTTTTTTTCTGGGCTAGAAAGAAAGCTTGGACTTGTTCCTAGAAGAACCAATAAATGATAAGTCAATTAAATTTAACAGAAATAATTATTTAAATTATTTATTACTATTTTAATAATATTCTTTTCAAATAATGGTAGAAAGATGCAGTTTTCTCTAAAATTTTATACTTTTTGTTCACTTTCCAATTAGAGTGAGGTAATAATTAATTTAGGAACAAACAAGTTACAAACAATATTAATATATTGTTTGTAACTATCTTCTCCAACAGTAATGCTATAGATAGTTGCGGTTTTTCTGAAATATTCAAGTTTTTGTCGAATTTTTCACTTATAGCGAGGTGATACTTAATGCCGTTTAGCAAATCTCATTGCTTGAACAAATTATTATTGTTTATAAGTATCTTATCCTTTATTAATGCTGAATAGTTGCTGTTTTTTTCTGAAATTTTTAACTTTTCCTCCACTTTTCACTTAGTGTGAAAAGAATTCATGCAAGTTATCAAACATGATTGTTTAATTAATTTATTATTTTTTGTAAATATCTTCTCTTAGATAATTGGTTGAATCGGTTAGTTATGAACAGATAATAAATAAACATCAGAGAGAATCGTTCTTTAAAGAATCTCTTTATTTTTTGTGAATATATTTTTCTGAAATGAAGCGGATATTTGAAATATTCTTCAAATATTCTATATGGATCATATTGAATGTAAATTTTCCTCCAAGTAGTCACTATAGAAGAAGATAATTATAAACAATAATAATTTGTTCAAACAATTGTGTTGGTTAATTTGAATCAATAATTACCTTGCTCTAAGTGAAAAATCGACATGAAGTTGAATATTTCAGAAAAAAACTGCAACTATCTAGCATTACTGTAGGAGGAGATAGTTATAAACAATAATAATTTGTTCCTCAATTAATTATTACCTCATTCTAATTAAAAAGTGGACAAAAAGTGGAAAATTTTAGAGAAAGCTGCAACTTTCTAGCATTATCCTAAGAGAATATTGTTATAAATAATAATAATAAATGTTTAAAACATTTGTTTCTGATAAATTCAATTGATGTTTGCCTTCCTCTATCTAAAAAGTTGAAAACAAGTTTAAAAATTCGGGAAAAAACCACGATTTTCTAAATTTTTTCTAACGGAAACTTACTATAAACAATAATAAATTGTTTAAAAAATGTATTTAAACATAAAATTATCGAAAAAATACTTTATGTATAACAAACAATTTATATTTGAAAACCCACAAAAAAATCATAATTATCGACAAAAACTCGCAAAACCTATACTTTTTCACTTATGGGTTTTTTTGTGCCCCTATAAAACAGAATTATGGGGGTCATATTTAAAAAGTGATTTCTGATTCGTATTCTACTGCCAATTAGGAAGTTAAATGTTGAGTTTCAACTCAATTCACCTAATATTTAAGATTCTGAATAAAATTTATAAAAACGTCTATTTTTCTTATGAGAAGTATGTGTTAAACTTCATGGGGCTTGCAGTACCTCTGAATATAATTTTTTTAAAGGTATTTATTTTTTGTGGATTCCAAAAAATAATTTTAGGAGATATAGCCGTCAGAACTTATTTTTTATCCAAAAAAATTCAATTTAGTTTACCTAAGATAACTCAGCTCTCGTGTATGACAGTTGTAATTTGTCACAAAATAAGTTAAAGAAGACTGAATTTCCTAAAAATCTTTATTATTATTATTTTATTCTACAATATTTTAATATCTATTATTTTTTGAACTTGTACATACGTTAAGTTTATTTTAAATTTCTTGCTTCTGCTACATTATATCTTTTTAGATTTTTAGGAAATCCAGTCTACTTTAATCTATTTTGCGACAACATACAACTATGATGCACAGGAACTGAGTTATTTTAGGAAAAATAAAATGAAAAATTTGTTCAGTCAAATTTTGTGATAAAAAATAAGTTTCAACAGCTATACGTCTTAAAATATCGGAGGTATAATTTTTTATTTTTTTGGGGTTGTAAGGAATGTTATGCCCTTCAATTCTCTAGAAAGAAGCAATTAATAACTGAATTTTTTCAACTTCTTCACCTACTTTAAACAATTGTAAGGGATGTGCTTATCGCAAGATATTTAACATGTAGAACTTTTTTTTTTTGTGCCGAAATAAAGAGTTTATGTCAATCGTTCACCACTTCAGATTTATTTCCACAAAGATATACTTGATGCCCCCCCCCCCCAGAAAAATGAAAAATTGAGTTTATTCAAAATCGGCTGCAGCGATTTTTGAAATTTTTGCCTCAAAATAATTGTGAAGTATCATGATAATGAGAACAGAAACAACTCAGGTGGTGAAAAGCTCAAGCTATAATGCGATTTCAATAAAAGTTAGTAGGGGAAAGTGGGGTATTGTCTTAGTGCGGGGCATGGCGACTCTTGAAAATAATGCACGTGTTTTTTTATTTTCATAATAATTTTTTTACGTAACGTAGCTTTCTTCGGTACTCAAGAAAGCTATTTTATGTGAAAAAAAAACAATGTAAAACTCAAGAAACACGAGAATTATTAGCAAGAGTCACCATGCCCCGCAGTGACACCATACCCCACCGTCCCCTACGCGTCTTTCAATTTTTGGAAGAAATCGCAACAAATTTTTAAAATAATTTAAAAACATCGAAAATATTTGAATATATTTCAAAAACAATTCAATTTTGATAATACATGAAAGTATTTTTATTGCAAAATATATAATAACATTTTGTTACCTGGAAAGATCGCTCGGAATGCTCCTTTTGCTTTATTGAATCTTGCTTGGGTTTCTGGGTTATTTGGTGGAGCAGGAAGGAAACCACCAAAAAGTATTTTGAATAATGTTTCAGCGTTTGTCATTTTACAAGGTATTCCGGCTGAATCATCAGGTCGCTCAACAAAAGACTGGCATACTGTCAACTCGGTTAGTAAAAATAAGTTGATCACAATGAGCATACCGTTTTTCGACATTTTGGAAACTAATTGATCTTTTCTGCTGTTAAAACAATGTGTATAAGTAATCAGTATCAAAAACTTCACTAATTCTTAATATTCTGCTCTTTGAACACATACATTTTCTGTTTATTGCGCATTAGCAATGATTCAATATCTTTTTTATTAATTCACATTAATTTGTTGAGGAAAAATAAGTTTCTTCGATATAGTCACAGGATGTCTACTAACCGGGAAAGTCGGGAATGAATATAAAACCGGAAACAACCGTGAATTAACCCGGAATACAAATTTGAGCCGGGAATCAGATTCAAAGTTTTGGAAAATGTGATATTGTTTATTTATCGTGATAACAAGACAAATAAATTTGAATGTTTATCCTTTTTTTTATTTATAAATAAAAACGACAAGATATCGCAAACGTTGTTGTCGAAATTCTGTCTGGTTGCGTCACTGTGTGAATATGGCTTTCAGTGGCTGTTCAGTTTGTTTATCTTAATAAGGATTAAGAATTATCTGCACTATCAATTTTGTAAATAGAAATTTCCAAATAAGTACTTACATTTCATGATCAAATTTATTTCTAAATGTATCTTTATATTATTATTAAAAGAGAAAAGTTTAATTGTAAATGATTTGTTGATAAAGGGAAATAAATCTGTTTTTAACATTTTGCTACCGAACTATAATTTATAAACTTTTTCACCTCAATATCTTAATTTGCAAAGTGAATACAGTATACAATGTCGGTACTGGTAACAAAAATATTAACGATACAAAAAAATAATATTTCTGGGAAAATTTTTTATGATTTGAGTTTCGAAAATTTCAAAAGATATTTCAAAACATATATTTTACGATTTCGAAAAAAATGTAAAGCTTTTTAAGACTTTTGGAAGTTTTCGAAAAAACAAAAAACTTTCCTTAAGATTCATGGGAAAATTATAAACGATTTCTTATTTTCAAAGATTAATATTCAAAGACAAATTTCAAAATATTTCTAAAAATGAAGAATAAAATCTTGAAGATTTTAAGGATTTTCTTTTCTTTTGAATGATTTTTCAAAATTTTACGAATAATTGAAGATAGTTTCAATGATGCTTGAAAATAGTTCTCTTGGTAGAAATTTCACTTTTTTCCTTAAAAATGCAATTTTTATACCAAATTTGATCTGCTTGTGTTGAGGATTCAACTATTTTGTTGAAAATTCGTATTTTTTTAACGAATTGAACTGTATTGTATTGAAAATTAAAATCTTTTTTTAAAGAAACATCAGCTATTGGGAACATTGTCAGATGAGAATTCATCTGTTTCGGTTGAAAAATCATCTGCTTTGTTAAGCATTCGTCTTTTTGGATAGAAAATTCGTCCTTTTGGATTAAAAACTCATCCTTTGGTAGAAGAGTCATCGTTTTTATTCAAAGTTAATTTTTTTAAATTGAAAAGTAAACTATTGTATATCTGGTTCAGAATCCATCTCTTTTTGCTGAAAATTTATTTACTTGGTTGAAAATTCAAATACTTGGTAAAAAAGTAACTTGTTTTGTTTAAAAATTCCAAGTTTAATTTTTTTTATTAAAGTAAAAATTTAACCATACCATTTTTGCTTTAAAATGAATCTTTTATGTTTTCTTAAATTTGTCGTTTTTGGTAGAGAATAATTTTAATGTAAATTTGAATGAATTAGTTGTTATTATTATTAATTAAAATTTCAATGTAATTTCTAGTTGAAATTATCATGTTCTTGGTTGAAGATTCATTATTTTGGTAGAAAAGTCAATTATTCCGTTGAAAATTATTTTTTATCATACCTCAATCGAAAATTCGACTTTCGATGCCCGTGGAGCGGGTCGAAAATCGAGTTTTCTACCCTAGGGGAGAAAGTGACAGATTAATGTAAATTGGTAAATTGGCGATGTTTAACACCGCCATTTACATTGATCTGTCACTTTCTTCCCTAGGGTAGAAAACTCGAGTTTCTACCCGCTCCACAGGCATCGAAAGTCGAATTTTCGATTATTCATATGATGCATATATATATTATTTTGTACTTTTTTGAAAATTTATATTCTGGGTTTGAAAATTCAACTGTTTGGTTGAGCGTTCAACTATTTTGTTAAAAGTTCGTCTTTTTTAGAAGTTTGAGTTGAAATATCGACTTTTTGGTAGAAAATTAATCGACTTGTTAGAAAACTCATCTATTTGGTTGAAAATTTAACTATTGGGTTGAATACTAACTTTTTTCTTGTAGATTCATATTTTTGTGTTGATACGTTGAAGTATTTTGTAGAAAATTTGTCTCTTTGCGATAAATTTTATGTTTCTTGTTTAAAGATTTGAAATTATCCTTAACGAAACAAACTGTGGATTAATTGTTGAAGATTGATTATAAAAAATAATTTTTAAAATCATTTATTCCAATCCTAAGTGAATAAAAAATAAAAAATAAATAAATAAAAAAAAATTAAAAACATATTATAGACGCATGTAATTATAATTAAACTGCATTAATGAAAGATTAAAAATAGTTTTTTGTAATTACGTTTCAATAATAAATTATTAGTTAATCGCTAATATCAAATCATTAAATATTATATCGAAGAATTATTTACCAATTAGAATAAACAAATCAACCAAAGATATATTTATAAAAAATTACAAATGTCATATTGATTAAATCTGCGCAGATAATTAATGAATTCGCAATTGTAATTCAATTGTATTCACTTTACTCGACACTGTCCCAGGCGAAAAATGATATATAGTTTATATGCACATATGGGAGAAATTATGAATAAGCTTCATTTGTTTTATACAAAAACATTATAAAAAAAGTGGAAATTATATATAATTTTTTCGAATATGTGTAATTTTCCGCCTGGGATAAATTGCAAAAATATTGTATTGCTTACATATAATACGATATGACAATACATACAATTACGCATGGGAAAATCTTGTGTTAAATGCATATTATTCGTGCTTCCTGTAAGAGGAGATTTGATATTTACAACCAGGAAACGGGAAGTTTTCTGGGAGAAAATTAGTAGACACCCTGAGTGAAATCAACACAGAAACTGTATGAAATTAGTTGTTCTTTTCAGCTAAATATTATCTTCGACTAAAAATATTTTAAAAAATATTACACCTTACTTACGCTTTGTTCTCACCTGTGGAATATAGTTTGATAAATAATCTCAGTCACAAATCAACACGATATGGTATTTAAAATTATTTTCACTTATTAAAATCAGTTGATGTGATAGAATAAATACCTTAGAAAAAAATTGAAACTTAATTCATATGCACCTGTTGTTTCCTCATTACTGTGTGGAGCAATGAAGTGCAAACTAAAGAAAGATTTCTGATATAGCAGTGGACAGTTGGACACATTCTGCTCTTTATGACGCACTGACAGACAAATATATATAGGTTGCTCTATAATCTGTCTGATTGCGACAGCATGAGCTCACACGAAATCTCAAGGTGTCAAATTTTGATCCAAAAGTGCACCGAATCGTTGCACAATGGAAAAGAGTTGACAATTATTGAAAAATTACAACTGAAGGGTGGCAATAAAGTTAAAGGACCTTAAAAAAGGTTATTTTCCTTAAAAAATTTTGGCTACAAAACCAAATTTTTCTTATTTAAAAAATTAAAAACAAATCTTATTCTCAAAGATTGTATTAGTATCATTTATTTAGATAACCAACATTTGTCAAAAAATGAGTTTATGGCAGAAAAAATTCTTGAAAAATCGAATACACGTTGTGATAAAAAATTTGTACGAATTCTCATTTTTCTAATATAGTGATGAAAACAAATTTAAATTAAATTTTAGTTTAGATTTAAGCATGGTGTTTTAGCGTAGAAATAATTTTTTCCCTTTCTTTCAGCATCGATATATTGGGAAATTGTTATCGTTTATTAAATCAAAAAAATGTCTTTATTTATTATGACACTAAATTTTGATTCTCTTGAAACAGTATAATTTGTTTGTATTAAACATTTGTTATTTTTCTTATCTTTCCCATATCTCGAGAGCAAGTTTTTATTTTTGTGAAAAATTGAAAATTGGATTATTAATCGCTACACAAAACTGATTTTCAAAACTTGTAAAATTGGAAACTCAAAATTCTTCGATGATTTACTAGGAATTGGTTAACTTTTTTAAATAAAAACTTTTTTATCCTCATTCAGAAAATGAATACTGCGGGGGTAAGTTTTTAGTTTTTATTTAAACTGAATAACTTTTTCTAATCAAGCTTTTTATATTCTCATCAGAGAAGGTATTAGATTTGTTCAAAATTTCCCCCCCCCCCCCCTGTTTTGTCAAATTTCCACGTTTTGAGACCCTCTAAATCCGAAAAACACGTTTTTAAAACAATAAAACACATCATACAACATGCTATAACCGGAGTTATAGCATTTACAAAATTCCATAAAGAAACGAAAATAAAGATTTTAAGCGAAATAACGCACGATATGAAAAAATGCCAAAGAAAAAAAATGTTGCATTTTGAACACCCTACAAAATTATTACAATATTTTTTTTGCATTTTCTTGAAAAATCGAAAATTCTAATTTCGACCGCGCATCGACTTTGTTACAAATCACTGTAATAGAACGCGTAGTTTTGGTTTTATTCATAAAAACGGCATTCATTTGTTGGAAACTAATCTTTTTGATTATAAATTCATCATTTCAGTTGAAAATTCTCTTTTTTGTTTTAAATTGAACTATTTTGCTTACATTTTTGTTGTGAAAATTAATTTTTTAAACCGAAGATATAATTATTCCAGGGTGCACAGTCTTCCCTTTTTTTCTTACAATTAGTTCCCCCTTTTTTCTTGAAATTCCCCTTTATCCCCCTATTCTGAAAAACTTCCCCTTTTTCCCCTTTTCTCTTCAAATATACGATATTTGAAATTGTACTCAATATTTAATAATAATTAAATCAATTATAGCATTCACAGAAATTATTTATGAATAAATAAGGTACACGTTTCAAGTGCAGAACATTAAAAATAAGTACGCTTTAAAAAAATTTGGAGATGAAACATTTTAAAGAAATTTAAAAATGTGAAAACTGGATACAGAAGTTATTATCCAATATAAAATTGGAACAATTACAAAATATACAGTACTTCTCAAACAAGTATTAGAAGATTAACACATTTTAGTTTAAATGTGCAAAAATAAATACTCAATTCAAAAATGGAATATTCCAAATTGATCAACTGCAACTTTGAATGTTCTAACTTGAGCAATTTCTAATTTTTTAAATCTTCACTTGAAAATTGAACTATTGTTGAAACTTTTTTTTCCTTGAAAATTAAATTTTTTAAATTCACAATTGAACTATTCCATTTGTGTTTGAAAATTGATCTTTTTTAGTCGAAAATTCAACTATTTTGTTGCAAGTTCAAATTTCGTTCAAAAGTTATATTTTTTGGCGGAAAGTTGGTTAAAAATTTAACTATTTGGTTGAAAATATATTTATTCTGTTGAAAAACTGTCTTTTGGGTTGAAAATCAAACTACTTTGTTAAAAATTCATTTTTTCAAACTGAAAGTTGCAATTTTTTATTGGAAATTATTTTTTACATTAAAAGCTTATATTTTTGAGTTAAAAATTCAAATATATTATAGAATGTTCTTTTTTTTTGCACAAAAATTCAATAATTTGGTAGGAAATGGGTTTTTTCATTTGAGAATTAGTTTTTTAAAATGAAAATGTAAAATTTTAATTTTTGGTTGAAAATTAACTTTTCGATTGAAAATTCATATTTTTGTGTTGAAAAATCAACTGAATTGTAGACAATTCTTCTTCCAGACTTCAAAATTCAACAATTTGGGCGAAAATTCAGTTTTTTAAATTTGAAATTAATTTTTCGAAACGAAAATGTAACTATTTTATTTCTGGTTAAAAACTGATGTTCTTAATTTAACAATTGAACTATTTTGTTCAAAACTTACCATATTTCCATTTTGGTTTTTTGGAAAAAAATTTTGTCGTGAGTTAGGATTTTTAGGATTTTCTATCTTTTTTGCGATTTTGGAACGTTACCACCATGAGAAAAATGTTTCGCACGAATAAAGAATAATAACATGTTTCTTTGGATCAAGCTAAAGAAATTTCAGGTTCGAATCAATCCAAAAAACATGTTTTAGTACATTTAAAAAAAAAATGAAATAAGGCAGATTTCTTCTTCTCGAATTATCACAATTTTTAATTGTAATTTTCAAAATGACAACTGAAGATATTTACCGATTGAAAAATTTGTTTCTTCACTTATATTAGTTGTAGACCCACAAATTGTAACTCAAACGACTCGACTAATTTTACTATTTTCACTTCGCTCTACTGAAGAGAGTAGTTTTAAATTTTTGAACATTTTATATATTTTGAAAAAATATTCAAAAAATTGAAAGTATTAAATTTTTAAAAATAAATTCTTTAACAGCAGAAATCATTGAAAAATCATTGCAATTTTTTTTGAAAACGTCACATTTGTTATAAAAAGATTGTTTTTTCTTTTCGATATGTAAAAATAAATGTTTAATCTTTCCCCTATTTTTCCCCTTTTTCGTGAGAAAATTACCCTATTTCCCCTTTTTTGAGCTCCTTTTGTGCTGTGAATCATGTTATTTCATGTTTGGTTCAAAATTTATCTTCTTCAGTTTAAACTTTAATTATTCGGTTGAAAATTCCTCTACTTTGTTAAAAATTAAACTTTTTTGGTATAAAATTAATATTGTCGGTTGAAAATTCATTTCTTTGGTGAAAATTTCAACTATTCGGTTAAAAATTCCTTCAACATTTCAAATATTTATTTGATAATTTTGAAAATTTTATTGGAAATTCATCTTTTTTGTAGAAAATTAACCTTCTCTTGGTTGAAAATGTATCCTTCTGGATAAAAATTTATCTGTTTGATTGAAAATTAGTTTTTTATTGGAAATACTTTTTACATTCTTATCAAAGAAGGTATTAGATTTGTGTAAAATTTGCCCCCCCCCCCCCTGGGTTTTTTTCAAATGTCCACGTTTTGAGACCTTCTGAACCCAAAAAAAGTCTGCCAGCACGATACTTTCGAGAGAATTTACAGATTGGATTGGGCTTCGGTATACTCTTCAAGTGTCCTAAAATGCAGGTCAAGTTCGTTAGCCAGTCATTTTGGATAAATATTCAAAAAGTGAGCACATTTAAAAAAATGTTGATACCACTTTTTTTAAGATTTAAAAGTTCTATGTACGGATGTTTGTAGTACTCGTGAAGACGAACAATTTATCCCGATTACTATTTTTCAATAAAACAAAAGTTACTGGAGTTTAGCATTTACAAAATGCCAAAAAATAAACGAAAATGAAAATTTGAAGCCAAAAGACTCACGATATGAAAAAAAGTCCGGAAAAGAAAAACCTTGCTTTTTGAATACCCTACAATATTGTAATTACAACTTTTTGAATTTTTTGAAAATTCAAACATTCAAATTTGTTATTGATCACTTTTTGCTAGGATACGTAGTTTTTGTTTTATTTGAAAAAATAGCATTAACAATAAAAGAATAAAATCTTTGCAAAGACGACGCAAGCTATGAAAGAAATTAATAAACAAAAGTTGCTCACACAAAAAAGAGCTATACAAATTTTGGAAAAACTACACAAAAGACGAAAAAAATTAATAGGCAAAAGTTGTTCAACCAAAAATGATCTACAAATTTGTTATAAAAATTGTCTTAGAAACACTTTACGCTAGGATGTGTATTTTTGGTACAAATCATAAAAAATAACATCAAAAATAAACAAATTAACTATATGGGAAAACGACACAAAAGTTGCAATAAAATGTTTAATAACAAAATTGGTTTTTTTTTTCATAAGATGAGTAATTTTTTAAATTATCGAGACAAGACATTGCAAATACGTTTGTTTCAATACAAATGCATATTATGAATTTGATTAATATAAATTTATGGAAATGATACATTTTTGAGGGTAGTTGAGGATAAAATTTAATGCAAAATAAGAAACAAATGTAAAATTAATCATGATAAATAAAATTTAACTTTATTTTAAAATATCTGAATTAGCAATCCCAGGCTGAGGTACAGCAATAAATATAACATATATTTGATATAATAGTGTTTAACGTAATGTAGAAACGTTTGCATCCTGGCCAAAATCGAGTCCGAAGCACGAGACACGTGATGAGAATGTGTTCGTTGAAGCCTAAGGAGCTTTAACAATAGAGAATTCACAATCACTGAATTACAGTTGTCCATGCTTTGTCCTTTAACTTTAAAAGGCCGTGCAACTTGGGAGCACTAACCCCCGAGGATAGCTCGGTTTTCGAAAAAATGGAAAACTTTTTTTCAAGTTTTCTAAACTTAAGTTTAGTCTCTTCTTAAAGAATGTTCAGTTAATAATTTCTACCCAACAACTTTTATTTTTTACCACCGTAAACTTCTTGTATTGTGCCTTTTCGGGATAAATGATATAGTTGATGAATATTAAAAATATAATTTTTCCTTCAAAATGTTTAAAAAACTTTTAAACAATTTCTGTTTTTATAATTTTTTCCATCAAACATGACTCGGATTGTGCAATTATTTCTACTAGAAAAATTCTTCTATTTTAATTGGAAACATTAGAAATTGAATAATTTCTCATTGAAACTTTATATTTAGAGAGTTTTAAATTAATGCCCTTTGCAATTGTACAATTTTTAATTTGGTGAATTCGTTTTCAAATATTTAATATTTTCATATCGCAAGCCTTAACAATTGGACATTTTGAAGTCAAAAACGTTTAAAATCAAATAATTTAGAATTCAATTATAGTTTTGGCACTCTTCACCCTATTATTTTTTTTTTAAGAATTCCTATTTTCCCCCCTGTTTTCAAGAAACTTCCCCTTTTCCCCTTTTCTTCTTTTTATCGTTTTTCACCTAAATGTGAACCGAATAAATAAAATCCATTAAAAAAATCCAATTATTTTTGTTAAAAGTTCATTCTTTTTGGTTAAAAATTCGATATTTTGGAACTTTCGACTTTTTAGATAGAAAATTCATTCTTTTGGATTGAAAAATTTTTTTTTAGTGGCAGAAAAGTTTATTGTTGTTAAAAATAACATTTTTGTTAACAATTTAACTGTCTTCTAAAAAAAACGTCTTTTTGGCATGAAAAATTAATCATTTGGTTAAAAATTCATCTATTTTATTGAAAATTCATCACTTTTGATTTAAAGTCCAACTATTTGGTTGTAAATGAAACTATTTCGTTAGAAAGTAATTTTTTCTGTAAATTCAACTATTTGATTGAAATTTTATTTTTCTTGGTTGAAAACGACCTATTTGTTTAAAATTCAATTTTTTAGGATGATAATCCAACTCTCATCAAAAAAATTCGTCTTCTTGGTATAAAAATTCGATCATTTGTTTGAAAATTCAATTATTTTGTTCAAAAGTCATATTTTTTGGCAAAAAATTCAACTCTTTTAAAAAAAAAAAACTATTTTTTAAACGCAACTGTATGACTGAAAATGATTCATTTTTCTAAACTCAACTGTTTGATTGAAAATTAAGTTTTTGACTTTGAAAGTCCACTCTTTCTTAAAACTATTTGACTTTTCAACTTGAAAACTCAACTGCTTTTTTAAAAATTCGTCTCTTTTGGTTGAAAATCCATTTACAACTACTTTGTTAAAAATTCAATATATTTCGACTTGAAATCTTAGAATTTTAAAGCATTTCATATTGAATTTAATATTGTTTTTATAATAATTTTATTTAAAAGAATGTAGTCCCCTATTTTCGTGAAGAATCATCTTATTTCCCCTGTTTGAGACCATGACGGGCTGCGAAGTCTGAATTATTGAAAAATGAATAATTTCATATTGGAATTATATAGACTCAATTTTAAAGTCTTGATTGTTAACTATTTTTGAGTTTAAATGTTAAAAATTAAAAAAAAAAAATTCAGGATCCTTCAATATAAATGACCATCGTTAAAAACTGCTTTTAATTTTATAGTTTATTTTGATTATGTAAAGAATATTTGGAACCCAATGAGATTTATGTATTCATATTCCCCAAAAAAATAAAGTTATCATTTCAGTCATTCAGAGTCTGATATTTCCTTTTAACATTATTTTAACAAATTTGTTGCGACTTCTTGTGGACTTTTTTTCGAATTTCTATGCGACTTTCTTTCTAATTTTATGCGATGAAAGCGACTTCTTAAGCCTTCGATAGTCGATCCGAACCCCGAACAAATTGTCAAAAGTTAATATTTTCTAGAATCAATGACACAATTAACGAATGTTAAGAGTAACATTTTTTCTGAAAGGCAGTTTGCAATTATTTTAATAATTAAAATCACTTGCTCCTTGTCACAGGAAACATTGAGAAAATTCTACGTTTTTAGAATCTCTTAGACTATTTCGCTTATTAATCAGTATTTTCTTATCTCAACGAAATCGATCTACAAATAAAAAATGATGGTATACGTGTTGAGATAAGAAAATGCTGAATAATAAGAAACATAGAGTAAGAGATTCGAAAGAAAATAGAATATTCTACTTTTTCTATGGAAAGGCGCAAGTAAATGATTACTAATTGTTTCAATAATATTGGAAAATGTATTCGTCAAAAAAATTCACTTTTAAAATTCATTAGCTGCGTTATTATTTTCAGAAAATAGTCGCATCAAGATTTATAGGCGAAGCAATTGTTTGAAAAAATAAAAATTGTTTAAATAATTTAAAACTCTCTTTCTGAACAAATATCACTTTCAGAATTCATTAAGGTAAACGTCCCAGTAATCAAAAATAAATATTTCTATCCCCACCCCATTCTTTCTGTATGTAATTCTTAGTTCCCAAAAATGTTTTACTATAGTTATTGCTAGTAGAATTAGGCAGGGTGCCCGAGAACTTCGTTTGAAAAATTCCCTTATTTTTCCTTGTGTAATTTTTCATTTTCCATGATCGTTAATTAAATTTTCAACATAATAGTTGAATTTTCAATCTAAATATATAAATTCTCAACAAAAAGTTTCATAGTTTATATTTCAATGAAAAAACATTTTCAACAATGTAGTTTAACTTTTACCCAAGTATTTGAATTTTCAATTTAAAAAGATTAATTTTCAACAAAATAGTTAAACTTTCAACCAAACAGATGAATTCTCAACTAAAAATATAACTCTTAAAAAAAATGATTTCTTAACAAAGTGATTCAACCAAATCTTTCAAAAAAAATAGTTAAATACTCAAGCAAAGAATAATAATTTTTAACCAAAAAATTGCATTTTCATTTAAAAAAAAGAAATTTTTACCACAGTTTTATCCAAGAAATAAGTTTCTACGAAAAAAATTGAATTTTCAATCCAAACAGACGAATTTTTACCCAAAAGGATGACTTTTTAACAAAATTGTTGAATTCTCTACCCAATAGTTGCATTTTTATCGAAATAAGATCAAATTTCTCTTTAAACAAATAAATTTTTATTTAAAAAGAAAACAAATGTTTGAAAAATAGTTGAATTTTCATCCAGAAAATATTTCAGTTCTCTCTTCAACACCAATTTTTTTTAATTTAACCAAAAAGTAAATTTTCTACAAAATAGTTCAATTTTCAACAAAACAGCAGAGTTTTCAACCAAGAAGTATGACTTTTCAACAAAATTGCTGAGTTTTAAACCAAACCTTCTAGATTAGACGGTCCAGACAATGCCCTAACTGGATGCCAGTCTGCGCGAATAAAATTCTACACGCGACGAGAAAAAATCGTTTAAATAATTGCCAAATATCATGTTCAAAAATATATTACTCCTAATACTTCTGAATTGTGTCATTAATTTCAGAATATAATAACTTTTCACGATTTACAGGAGAAAAATGGTTTAAATAATTGAAAATTAGTTAAAGAATACTTGAAAAAATGTCACTTATTGAATAAAAATAATTCACAATTCAGATACGGAAAATTTAAAGGAAATTAAACGACACGTTTTATTGTTTAAACTAATGCAGTTATTTAACTTTTAGTTCTCTACTTCAATTTGTTTTTCCTACATTAATCTTTTTTCTCCAAAACTCTTATTTAAAAACTTTTGTACTCAAATGTGAACAATACAGGGTGAAATTGTATTGTTTTCAAATACTACGATTCCATGATGTCATATTACGTTTGATAAGATATTTTCGTGAAAGAATGATGAGAAGACAATAATTATTTTGAAAAATGATACTTTGACAGGCTTTTTTATATTTTAGTAAAAATTCTGGAATATTACGCGATAGAAAAAAGTGTTCTTTTCTAATAAATAGATTAAGAGTCGTGTGGTTTCATTTTCTTTAAAAAAACAACATATTTCATCGGCGACTCATTCTGCGACACGAGCATTAATCACGAGCTGGTTTACAGTAAATACGGTCTCTCAACGTTTTACAAATTGAAAGTGTAAATAAAATTTTACTTTGTCAATTGATAAAGGTAATAGAAGCCACAAAGGAGAATATTAAAAATCGATCGATTTTCGCCCCGCTCCGGAACATTTTCTAACTATTGGGCTCCAGTTTGCCATACATGCGTAAATCATATAAACCTTTCTGAATATAGTTAGATGATATCTTTGCTGTTTTTTTCGAAAGATATCGTTATTAATTGACCCAAGTATCAAGACTGTAAAGAAGATTTTTTTCAATTGGCATTAGGGTCGATAGTATTTATCTTTGTTTTGCAAATCAATTTTTAAGAAATGTATCTTTTTTCTTTTTAAATTAAAATAATGTTTGGATTTTCTATGTTTCGTCAGCATTACTGAATAGTCCGGGAACTCAATCCAGAAATGTGTTATCAGATCTTTTGTAAACTAGTACGTCCAAGAAAGGCAATTTTCCGTTTCGTTCAATTTGCATGGTGAAATTGATATTAGGGTGTAACTGATTGATGAAATCGAAGAACTTGTGTAGTTCATCTAGTCCATGTCTCCAGATGACAAAAGTGCCGTCAACGTAACAGCACACAAATTCCGGTTTAAACTTGGATTTGTTAAAGATTTTAGTTTCTAGATTTTCCATAAAGATTTTGGCTATTACAGGTGAGATCGGAAATTCCATTGCTGCTCCTGAGGTTTGTTAGTATAATTGGTTATTGATAGAGAAGTAGGTGTTAGTGAGACAAAGTTTTATCAAAGGTGTGAGATTGGAGGAGAAGTTTGCAAAGGATTTAATAATATCGATTGTATCAGAGATTGGTACTTTCGTAAAGAGAGATACTACTTCGAAACTTACTAGGATATCTTATGGTTCAATGTGAGTCTATTGTATCTTTCTGATAAATTCAAAAGCGTTTTGTACGTGTGTGATAGAATTTCCTGTGAAAGGATTTAGTTTTTTTTTGGTGAGAAAGCATGCTAGGTTACAACAACTGTAGTTGTTATTGCTCATTGTTATAAGGGGAGTGGTTAGCCGTTACTAGAAGTTGTTATTAACCGTTATTGAAATTTGTCATTGGCCATTGGTATAGGGATTGTCGTTAGTCGTTGCTAAAAGTTTTTATTGACCACTGTTATAGGGGATATCGTTAGCCGTTTCTGGTAGTTTTTATTGACCGCTGGTGAAGATTGCTTGTTATATTGGTTGTTATTTAACATTGCTATCGGTTATTTTGGCCATTGCTAGAAGTTGTTACTATCCGTTTCTGACGGTTTTTATTGATCATTGATTCAGGGCTGCCGTTAGCTGTTGCTAGAAGCTTTAATTGACCTTTTTTAGAGGTTGTCATTTAACGTTATTATCCGTTATTGTTTACTGTTGCTAGAAGTTTTTATTGACTATTGGTATAGAGGTTGTCATCAACCTTCGCTAAAATTTGTTATTGACCATTGTTATAGGGGAATTCACTAGCCGTTGCTGGAAGTTGTTTTTGACAGTTACTGACATTTGCCATTGACTATTGGTATAGAGGTTGTCCTTAGTCGTTTCCAAAAGTTTGTATTGACTTTTGTTATGAGAGATGTCGTTAGCCGTTGCTGGTAGTTGTTATTGACCATTGCTGAAGGTTGTTATTGACCATTGTTATAGAAATTGTCGTTAGCCGTTTATAAAAGTTTTTATTGAGACTGTTGCAAGATGTTGTTATTGACTATGGATATATAGGTTGTCGTAAGGTGTTGCTAAACCCTAGGGTTGTTACAGAACCTGAAAAACTTGGAAATGTCCTAAAATGTTGAAAAAGAACCTGGAATACCTGGAAAAGTCCCGGAATCTTTCAAAAGAGCCTGGGAATTCGTATTGCCATTTCTTTTTTAAGTTTCAATTGAGATATGTTTTATGAGTTTCATGAGCTCGAGAACTTAAGAAAATGTCAATTACTTCCAGAGTTATTCCAATTTTTCTAAAACATATATATTTGACGTTTTTTCAATATCTTTTTATAAGATTGACATTTTAACAGACGCTGAATTTTATTTCCTTTCTCGCTATAATGAGAAAAAAATTTCATTTCAATATTATAGAAATGAAGGTACTTTAGCAACAGCTCAAGAAATAGGCGTGTACAAGATTTGTTCTGTAAATTATATTGCAAACAGTACAATGCTTTCAAAGAACTGATTTATGTACAAATTTTGAATAGAATTTTTTTAAAAGTTGTCCTCCAAATTTTTCAAAAGTTAACCTGGACCATTGTTATAGGGGTTGTTGTTAGCCATTGCTAAAAATGGCTATCGGCCACTGTTATAGTAATTTTCGTTAGCCGTTCCTATACGTTGTTATTGGCCATTGCTGATGATTATTATTGGCCGTTTCTATAAGTTCTTATTGACTGTTGCTGAAGGAATTTATTGACTATTGATATAGGGGTTGTTGGCCGTTGCTAGGAGTTTTTATTTACCTTTTCTAAATGTTATTCACCACTGCTATAGGTTATTATTGACCGTTGCTAGACGTGATAAATGACCGTTACTCAAGGTTATTATGGACCAGTGTTAAAGGGGTTTTAGATAGTCATTGCTAGAAATTTTTATTGACCATTGCTAAGAGTTCTTATTAACCATTGTTAAAGATTGTTATTGGATATTGCTAGAGGTTATTGATCATTGCTAGGGGTTACTGTTGAACCTTACTTGAATATCTTATCATTATTGCTTCGGGTTGTCATTGATAATAGTTTTTAAGTTCATTCCAATTCGTCTTTAATAATTGTGTGGCTTTCCATTTTACCCACAAATGTTGTATTTAGTTGAACGACTTCTCCACTATACCATCACTTAGTAAAGTAAAAGTACCAACAATCGATAACGAGGAATATGTGTGTTGCTTTATATCAACGTAAAAACTTACCAAGAACAGTAAAGTTCCGAATTGTCAAAATCAATTTCTTTTACAGTATATTATGCGCCGAGGCGCATAATGAGGGTATTTACGCGACGAGCGGACTGTAATGTGAAGAGTGATCTTCAGCTGTATCGTAATGTACGACATTACGATACTCTAGGTTGTCGCATAAAAACGCGTAAATGCATCAGAATCACATAAAAATTTGTAATTATTTCTGATCTTGGCTACAAAGAATTTATTTGTTATTATGCACCAGAGTTTCTTATGGATTAATTTTTAACTGAGGCGCCAGATGCAAAAAGGGAATATATAAAATAATTCTATATTCCCATTTTTTATTCAAAGCTTTAATTTAATACTAGGATTTTTTAAAAATAAAATAAAATTATTTACCTAGATGATGCTGTGTTCAGACGGATAATCAATTAAATATAGTATTTTTTATCGTGAACTTTTTATTCTGTTACAATAATAATCACCTTCATTATCACCGTCGTCCTTTACAATAATAGTATGTATGAACTTCTGTTTATATGCACATGACGTGATTCGTGAAACGCTGGGTGTCAATGTTTCAGTTTCATCAGACAATCAGCGAAAATTAGCTCTTCTGATAAATGTACAATTTTGTGAATGAGTGTCATCACAAAATTTGACAAGAAACAAGAGGCATGTTCAAAAACCCTGAAGTATAAAATCAATTTCATAATAACAGAATTCATCTGCAAAACATATGCGCACACTGTTATCTTATTTCATATATCTGCACTCTTTGATTCTCTGGCAATTTTTGCTATGAAATTTTTACACGAGTTAGTATCCTAAAATTTACATACTCTTATTCTGCAAAAAATTCGAGCTATTGATTAAGTAAAATTTATTTACAATGTACATAATTACAATTAGTTTTATGCTTACACTGCATTATGTATGTTATTTATAGTCGAGGATGGGTAAACAAATTCAATTTTATTTCTTCAAAGCTATTTTTATTTTCGAAATCCATGTTTTAATTTGTTTAATTTAAATCAAGAGAATATTTGTTTAAAGATACCTATAGATTTAGGGGTTGTTCAAGAGTCTTCAAAGTGTTAGGCTGAAATCCATAAGAAAATAAACGACCTTGCACAACCCCTAAATATTTTTCTCTAATTTTAAAAATTTTAGGTAAAGGAAAGTTACGAATATAGATTTGTTCACTCATCCTCATGTGTAATATGTTTTTGTGTGAATAGCTACATTTTTTTCGAGCCTGTGTCGCTTAATGTATGTTTACTTGCTTTTTTCTTCTTTTAATTACTTGATACACTTCTTTACATTTTCATTCGAAACTACATTGGCGTAGTTACCGTTTTGTGTATTCGGTGATTATTTAATAAAGCAGCGAATCAATAGCTGCATTTCGTGAGAAGATTGGGGTCAAAGAGTTTTAAAATGTCCCTGAAAATCAAAGCAAGACACAGTTTACTATTCTATAGCTACACATCCTTTCCTCATCTACAGAAAAAAATGACAAAGGACAAGTCTCGAAAATTTAGGTCGCTTTAATCCTTTAAAGAATTTAATTTCTAAATTAAATTAGATTGGAGGATTTTTATAACTGGAACTTTTGATATTACAAATTATTACTTTCTGTTAATAGTATACATTAATTTTTTTTTTAAATCATTGAATACTCTGAAATCTTCGAGATTGCTTTTAAGGTACATGTACGTAGATGAATAGGAAAAGTTTCTTTGAAAAAATAAACATTTTGCTAGAATTTCTGTTTCAGATTTCTTGACTAATTTCTAATTTCTATGGGTCACATTTTTTCATGGTCACCCTAATATAATTAATAATTAATTCTAGCGAGGTTCCTAGGATCTATCAAGACTAAATTTGCCAAAGATGTACGGATTTCTGCTTTGGTTATACTTCGAAAATGGGTATATTTTTTACATCGAGAGGTTTGATAAACGTGACATTTATTCAGAGAAGCTCTGAAATATTATAGTTTTTGATGGAAATTATGTTTCAAGAGATTGCAACTAACCAAAGTTTGCACACCCTGAGTAAATTGCTTTCTTCGTACAGTGAAAGTTCAAAATTACACCTTGAAGAAAAAATACGTTCCGTTCTCCTTTCATGAGTTCGAAAAGGATGCGATTTATTGATCTTTCATTACGGAGAAAACTAGACGCCTCTTTGTGCGTTCAGCGTATCTTCAATCAGGTAAAAATTCGATGAGAAAACAATATCGGGAACGAGTAAAAGCCATAATGTTCTTGAGGCGAAAATAATTGAGTCGACATGTTATCTTGAATACTACTTTCTTTTTTCTGATTTTTATTTATTTTTATACGTTGGCTCGAAGGTAAAAAGTCGAAATTATGGAATTTTTTTTGAGAACTTTTGAGACAGTCACAAACCCGAATAAAATTTTGATATATTTTGTAATTGAAGCATTGGCTCAAAGAACGTTGAATAAACAAGAGATTTTGAGTCACTGAAATGTATGTTCACACTGTTAGTTTTTTTTATTTGGAAATTTCGTCCGTAGTAGCGCAAAAATCGGATTCTTGATTTCTATTTTCATCCGTTTTAATTTTTTTTAGACTAGTATTTGATATTAGATTTCTATAAAGTCAATAATACTCTATAGTTTATTCTATCAAATTTTGCCAACAGGAAAATAACATTCAATAAAACAAATATACACTGAAATATTTTAATACTTTCGTAAGGTTGTGTCTTAGGTATAACTTAGGTAACTACTTAAAAGCAATCAGTTCACTGATTTCAAATTTAAAATATATTTTTTTCATCTCTGAAATGCTTTCATCGTAAAGTTACAAAAGTAATTTTTTTCCAATTCACAGCATTTAGTTTAATATTTTAAAAAGCTTAATAGCTAATTGTTTTGGGAACAGGAATTATATAACTTTTTTGAATGTGTTGCATTTTTTTCTTGAAACTATTTTGAATACCTACTTATTATTATATAATTCATACTTTGAATAAATTTATTTTAATTTTAAGAAATAGTAAGTAAATGTCGAGTTTGGACGCTCAACAGCAGGCTTTTTTTCTTTCTTAGGGGTGCAATAATTTTTCCAGACAATTTTGTTAAACTCCTTGTCTAATTAGTATCACAACCAAGAATTTAAATTCCAATATAAAAATTAAACTTTATTGATTTTTGCGCTGTCGTTAGCAAATTCCTGAATCGAAATAACTAACTGTACGAACATAGATTCTAGTGAGTCAAAATCTCCTTGAGTTACATAATTGGTTGATAATAAAATATTTAGTAAGTAGTAATGAGTTGAATTTTAAAGTTTAAAAAAAAACAACTCAAATTTCTCTTTACGCCTCTACAACTTTTGACCGGATCTCTTATTCATGTAAGCACAGTTAGAAAAAAGTATTGGAAAAATATGAGTTTTTTTGAAAAACAAAATATTCTTAATTTTTTTAAATACATATTTTTCAATTCGTGCTTAAATAAAGAAAACTTTCTATAAATTTGACGTTTTTTATTTTTTCTCGAAAAAAATAAATGTTCGAATTAATCTCACAAACGACGTAAGATATATTTCATAAAAGAGTAAAGGGTCTTTTTTCTAGAACCTATTTAAATGAACAAATTTTTTCCTAGCATTTATTCGTATCCTTTCAAAAAATGTGAAAGTGGTTTTTTCACATGCTTGAGGTTTTGAACTTGAGTTTCGGATCACATTTTTTAAATGATCGATATTTCTAAAAAGATTGTTTGAACATAATTTTCCTCCATAACACACCTTCTAATTTTTTTCTATTTAGGATATAAAAATTCTTTATAACTACACCTTCCTTCTAGATCACGAGATATCGTCATTTTAGTAAGACCGTTCGACGCCACCATGAACAAATTCCAAAATCAAATGGGAAAAGTTCGGTTTTCGAAAAAAAGGAAAAAAACAGTGTTATAAAATTTTTCTAAATTAAAGTATAGTCACCCTTCAAGCAGTGTTTAAGGAATAATTTCCATCCAATAACTTGCAATTTTGACTTTCGCAATCCCCTTTTATTGTCCCCGAAAAATACCTCAAAAATAATTTTGAATAATTACCAAATATTCTTAAAAAATATATCACTCTCAACATGCGTTAATTATGTCATTAGTTCCAGGAAATAATAGTTTTTCACGAATTACGAAGAGAAAAAAATAGTTTAAAAAATGATGATTGTTTAAACAATTCAAATTTATTAAAAAAATACTTGGAAACTCGTTACTTATTGATTAAAAATAATTCATGCTGGATTTTTTTTTAAATACCATTTTTAGCATGAATTTGATAGAAAACTGCTAGTTTCCATTTTTGGGGCATATTCCGGGCACAACAAAAGAAGTTAACGTCGAAAAAAATTACGAAATGTCTTTTTACTTATATCCTAACTAGAAAAAAATAAAAAGGTGCATTATGGACGAAGAATTGATTGAAAAAAATTGTTGGACTTGTTTTGTCAACATTTTCAAAAAAAAATTCTGCATTATAATATTAAATTGTGTACTTTCTCATAATACCTCTCAAGTTTATTCAAAATTCGTCTAACAATTTTAAAAATATTGATAAATCAGAAATATGTGATACCAACTTTCAACATAGCACAACTCCCATTATTAAAAAAAAATGATCCGTTTTGCATGAAATTTCTCTTATATAACAATATAGTTTTGAAAAATTTCATTGAAATCCAACGACCACTTGAAGGTCCTGATATTTCTTACTCACACTGACCAAATATTTATTCATATTGCAAAAAATATATTAACAAAAGAAACTTAAAGTACATTATTTTCAGTTGTAGATGGAACAATATTTATGGATAAAATAGAATTAAGAAAAAATATTTCGTTCATTTAAACGTTCAGATTTTCAGTAAATCGTTTTTTTCGAGAAATTATACTTTTTGTGACGACCTCAAAAAAAAAGTTCTATTTTGTTAATTTTCAACATTTTTCAAATTCTCTGACTATTCCCAAAAGAAGAAGAATTTCACCTGAATTCGGAAAGAAAAATTAAATATCTCAATCAAGTCAAAATTCAAATACAAACAGGAAATGGAAATGTAGTAATTTGAAATATTTTTAATTATTGCAAGAGTTATGTGTTCCTCGAAATACTCACTGAAATCTACATTAATGTAAATTACCCAAAATTAATCACTTTTAATTACGCACTTAATTATCCTGCATAAATGCATGAGGAAAAAATGAATCCGAATATGTACCGAATTATGTAAAAATATTGCCACGCTGTAATTCTGAATGTCGTTAATATAAAACATAAGAGTTCATTGACTCGACATCATGAATTTTTTGCTTATATCATTTTTTTTTAATTGCATGTACCATTTTTTTCTCAGAGCTTGTCTGATACTAAATGCCAGGTGTCTCGGAGAAGATGAATTTTGGGACTCGTAATGGTCTTCCGTGGGTGTTGGGACTGTCGGGCGTTTTTAGGCACCCATTGTCCCTTCGTAATAACATTATTCAACACGAAAAGCAGTAAGGCATTGTTGGATATGTTAGCTGAAATTTTCTGGCCATTCGGACTGCGCATTTCGAAAGCTTACAAAAATATTTGTCTCTCGGGGCCTGTCCTGCCGAGACGCTTGAAGAAGATCCGCTCGGAAAAAATGAATTTCTACATTCCTTGAACCGCTTCTGTACATTCTATTATCGCATCGCTCGAAATTAAAAAAGAAAATACCATCCAAGTAGATTAGGTCGTTTATAGTAAGACCTTATATTTAAGAGTCTTGAATTAACAATAAAATCGCTTCTAGACAACCTAATTAACTGGGATAAATTTTCTCATCCTTTTTTTGTCATTTTCATCACTATTACGTAATTTAAAAATTGTTTACATCAAATAGCCCTAATTCGCAATTTGGTAAAATCTTATTTTAATTTTCGGTGAACAGTGATTCCGAAAAAGGGGACGCAATTCATTTTCGGTGAATTTAACATTTCCTTATTATTATATTCACTTTTCTGTTAAAATTTATATCAGTTTATGTTAGTAATTTTCATTTCCTAATATCATACTTATGTAATGAATTTAATATGAATCACTGATCTTAGGAGTTATTTACGAAAAGATTTAGACTAATTCTCTTTATTGCTATCTGTATTTCGAAACCACTATTCATACATTTTTTCCATTTGAGAAATATTTTCATTTAGAGAGCGGTTCGTTGAAAGCAGTGCGTATTTCAACTTTATTGTGCGTGCTATTAAGATGAAAACCCAATGTGCACCGATTCGTAATTCAAGAGTGACCCCCTTTATTAATAATGACCTGGAACTTCGTTGCTATTGGTCATCCCTGCCAGAATCGTTCTTCCTTAGTTATATTGTAATAATTTTAATTATTATTTTACATATTATACTCAGTTTTTTTCTCAACACTTTTGCGTATCAGCTTTAACTAATATTGCAAAGTTTCTAATTCTCAAAACATATTAAAGAACGTCAAGTGACAATAAAAGTGTGAAAATTTCCAGAAATAATTCTGTGATAGGGTGGAATAAAAATGTTGAAATTAGTCGAATTATTTGAACCCAGCAAGAAAATTTTATTTTGGCATCCGAAAAAAAATACAGAATGAAACTTTGAAAATTCAAATTGATACCCTATGCATTTTTTGAGACCGGGAAAAATCGGGAAATGATGGTGAATTTCTTTTTTACCGAAAAGTAAAAATCATGTCTGGAAGACTTAAAGAATTAAAAATTAAAAGCGTTTGAATTTGAAAATTTTGTATAAGAAATGTTTCGTGTTGATCAACTGGAAATATAAATTGATTTTTAATTTTTGAAACTGAACTGTAGTTCGAGTGTTAAAAATTGAACAATAATTTACTTCACAATACGATTCTGAATCTGTTCAAAATTAAACAATTTACAGATTTTGACGTTGAACACTCAAAATTTTAAATTCGAACAAAAATATATACATTTAAAGGTCCGACTGAAACTTTATGATCTATTTTCAATTTTTTAGTAATTTCAAATATCGAATATTCAAATATTGTTCCAATCTAAAACATTCCATTTTTAACACATTTAGTTTGAAATTTGTTAATGAGCAATTATAAATCAAATATTCAAAATTAAACAATTTGAAAATGAATTCTTCGAAATAGAAAGTCTTGAATCGTTACAATTTCAAAGTGGTAAATTTGAAAGTTGAACGTTACAATTTTGATTGTTCCACTTTTTAAATTGAAAATTTCTTAGTGAAAGTTTTGGATTTTGGTGTATAAATAAGAACTAAATCATTAACAATTTGAAACGACTCAAAATTAAAATAATTCAACTTAAAAGGATTTATGTATAAAACATGGCTTAAATTTCAAATTGATTCTAATTTCAAAAAAAGGGGAAAAATTTTGGTATTTAATTTGTATCCAAATTGGAAGATACATTTTTTTATTTATTAAACTCTTATTGTGTTGAAGGCGGGAAAACTTTGTATTTTTAACGTTTTCATTGAGATACGAGGCAATTTTAGTTTTCAATTTTCGTCGAACTTCTTATTTTTAATTTTTTTCTGATTTGGAAGAGGGTAATTTTTTAAAAAAATTTTTTTCTAGTGTCTGGGGAGGAAATTTTGATTTTGAATTTTTTCTGAATCGAAAGAGGTACATTTTTTGTATTTAAGATTTTTCGCGACTTGGAAGGGAAGGAATTTTGATTTCCAAGTTTTTCTAAATAGGAAGAAGTCAATTTCTTCTTTTCAACGTTTTATTGAGTTTACGCGGGGTCGATTAGGTATTTTTAATATTCAGATGAAAGGAAAGACCTTTTTTTCTAATTTTGTACTAAACTGGAAGAGAGACATGTTTTATTTTTCATATTTTTATTAATGTGAGTTGAAAGACAGGATTAGTTCTATGTTTTGCATTCGAAAGGATAGCGTAATGTTTATATATTTGATTAAAAATTTTTAAATGGAAAAGTGTTCAAAACTTCTAGGTTATACGTGTAAATTATTGAACGTTTAAACAAGGAAAATTCTGAATTCAAAAATCTTTAAACTTTAACCCTTGAACTGCACACCTCAAAATAATTACGTAAGCTACACCGTGGGTGTTTGACACCCAGATGTTTATACCAGTATAATTAAGCCGGATTTCAATATTTCCTAACGAAATTCTAATGGAATGTAGAATTATACGTTTTTTAAAAATCCAGTTGGACTTATAACGATATAATTTGTTAGAAACTAGATTTTGAATAAAAATCGAAAAAATGAGTTTTTTTCATAAAAAAATGTATATATTGCGTAATTTTTAATATTTTTACCTAAAAATTTAATGGGATACTGTTGAAACAGTATACTTTTAGGAAAAAATAAGCTCAAAGTTTTTCTGGGTGTTTGGCACCCACAGTGCAGTTTAAGGGATAAGTTTAAAAGCTTGAAATTTAATAGTTTCACTTTGAGTGTTTCAATTTTCAGTTTTTTTTATTTTCAATGACCATGAACAAATTTTGCGAACCAGAAAAAATCTGGGAATTTTTTTCCTCTATCAAAACGACGACCCTGAACAATACGAAATGAGAAATGTAACAAAAATCGTCTGCATGTCACAATTATTGAAAAACACTTCACTAAAAATATTCTTCATAATATTTGGTCACATAGATAAATATTTTTGAACTTTCAAAATTTATATGTTTTTTAACAATTGAACTGAATGCAATCTTTTTTTCTTACGGATGCCAGATCACAGCTTTTTTGCTTGGCTCAAATGATTCGATTAACTTTAAAATTTAAACTTCGCCTGCTCTATGCTTTTCGTTTTTTATTGAGCGACTAAATATTTACCTCAATTAAATTGTCTGTTTCCGTAAAGTTTGTCATTCAGATTCGCATGAAATTTGTATAACCTTAATATAGACGCAACGAGGGAAATATTCTCAGGAACATTTATTTGCGAGTTTCTGAGAAAATTAGGAACTTTGCAAGTCTATTGCACTACTTTGGCACATTTCCAACTTAACAATCCTAGTGAAGATATAACTATACACATATACACACGCACGTAGGCATTTTTTCGTACAAATTTGCTTGGCTTCCTTGTTCACTTTTAAATATTCCACTCGCCAATTTTCACCCAGTGTTTTCGAGAAACCGCAGACTATCGTGCAATATTGAAATATAAATTCTAATTTCATTTTCATAGAGAAATTCGCTGCAATTCTTACAAAATTCATAACAGCTTCAAAAAGTAAATTGAATGCCCTTGACTCTGTAAATATGCAAATCATCAACTCATGATGGGACTTATGAATGATGGGAAACGAATTTTTTCACGTAATTTTTAATGAATATATAAAAAAATGATGTAAAAATTCCTTATTTAGTATTCATTTCTTAATACATATATTTATAAATAAATAAACATATATATGTTTTCATTGTTATTTTTTAACATAGGAACTAAGGGTAAGTTCAGCAAATTAAATATAGTCGAATTAATCTTTCTTTTCTGATTTAATGAAAATTGCAGAAAATGCCAATTTTCCAGACTATTTACTGTATATATAGTTACTTTATTTTCTCTATTTATCTTACAAAAAATAATATAATTTGCATGAACATTTTGATAAAATTGAATGTAACCTGATAAGTACAAAAGGTACAAAACTCAGCTATCGGATACACTCGTTTTACAATTTTATTCTCCCCATGAAAAAATTATCTGTGTACCGAGAAAAATGCTGCGAAAATCAAATTGGAAATTCCTTATCAAACAGTGAACCTTCGATACCAATATTATAATTTGTTATTTTTATTTTGACAATACTCTTTCTGTTACGTACACGATAATCAGCGGTTTGACGATTCTGACAAACAATCAACTTTCAACTACAATTGCGCAGCTAAATTTAACTTTTTGAAAATATCTTATATATTTTTTGCTCACTCTTGCACACGTACTTTTGAACTTTTTTGGGTACGTTTGCAAAAAATTTTTTTGCTAGCATAATTTACAATTCCACTACTTTAGTTTTCGGCAATATCAGGTTTATATATATATATATATCAGTACTAATATATAATATACTTTGTAAGCTTCAACAATTCCCGTAATAAGTCTATATATTGTATACGACGCGCAGAACGAGATGATGATCGTGAAAAAAATATTTTTAGGTGCCATTCATATATTACGTAACACATTTTTTGCCATTTGTTTACCCCTCCCGTTCCCCATGTAACAAGTCGTAACAAAGTGATTCGCCCGCCCCCCCCTCAACCTATGTTCTGTAATTTTTTTCAAATATTTTTAGTCATATCTTGTTAAATACAATTTAGTTGCTTACTTAACAATTTTTCAATGAAGAAAAGTTATCAATAGTGAAAATTTACAACTAAAAATGATGTAAGTTTGAAGTTTTACAATTTATTCTTTTTTGACCTTCAAAATCGTCCAAATTTGAGAATTTTGAATTATACATCTTCAAAGTAAAAGAGTTTTCAATTTCTTTACGTATTTTCCGTAATATGTTCCGAATTGCATAATTTCAAACAATAAACCTTTAAAATTATTAAATCTTCAATTGTATATTGATCTATTGAAAAAAAAAACGTTCGAGGTTTCAAAATTGAAAATTAAAATATATATCTTGACAATTTCATAATTTTCAATACTGCTTCTTCTAAATGAAAGAACTTTCAATTGTAACTATTTAAAATTGAGGAACTTTGAATTGCAAATCTTTAAAATTGAAAAGTTTTTATTTTGGAAAATGTACAGATAAAAATTATGCAAGTTTTAAGTCTGACAATTCAAAATTCTGGAATTTTGATGATTTAGATTTGAAATTTCTTCAATTTAAAAGATTTAGAATCGAAAACTCTTGACTTTTGGTCTTCAAAATCATCCCAATTCAAGAATTTTCATTCATAGATCTTTGAAGTTGAAGAGTTTTTAAATGTTAATTTTTTTAATTGGACTATATCAAACATAAAACGAACTGTCCACCGTTACATAAGTTTTCGTAGTTCTTTTCCAGCTCGTTTAAGGCTAGCAAAGAAATATTTAAAATTACATCATTCTAAATTACACACATTAAAAATAGAAGAATCTTGAATTGCAAATCTTAAAAACTCAATAATTTTCCATCATAAATCTTCAGAATTGAACTGCTTGTAAAAAAAACTGTTCCAAATTAGATAATTTCAAACTGTAAACATTCCAAATTTATGGATCTTCAATTGTAAATCTCAAAAATTGAAGAATTTTAAATTCCAAATCGTTAAGATTGAGGAATCATTAATTCTAATCTTCAAAATTGAACTATTCAAAAAAAAACGTTCAAAGTTACATACCTTCAAAATATATATCTTGAAAATTAAAAGAAATAAAAATTATGCAAGTTTCAAGATTTACAATTCAAAAGTCTGTCATTTTGAAGATTAACATTTGGAAACTCTTGACTTTTGATCTTCAAAACCATCAAAATTTAAGAATTTTCATTCATACATCTTTAAAGTTGAAGAGTTTTTAATTGTTAATTTTTAAAATCGAACTATTCCAAACAAAAAACTAAGTATCGTTACGGAATTTACCGTAGGACTAACCTCCTGTCCAGCTCATTCAGGGCTAATAAGAAATATTAAAAATTACATTATTCTAAATTATACACACTAAAAATTAAGAATCTTCAAATACAAATCTTAAAAACTCAATAATTTTCCATTGTATATCTTCAAAACTGAACTAGATATTAAAAAAAAAAAAAACGTTCCAAATTGCATCATTTAGAACTAAGAACATTCAAAATTATTGAATCTTCAATTGTAAATCATGAAAATGGAAGAATTTAAATTGAAAATCGTCAAAATTGAAGAATCTTCAATTCTAATCTTCAACATTGAACTATTCCAAAAAACGTTCAAAACTATATATCTTTTAATATATATCTTTAAAATTTAAAATAGTAGAACTTTAACTTAGAAATCATAAAAATTCCGTAATTTTCCATTGTAAATTTTCAAAACTGAGCTACATATTAAAAAAAAAAAACGTTCTAAATTACATAATTTTTAGCTATGCACACTCGAGATTAACGAGTCTTCAATTTTATATTTTAAAAATGAGACATTTTTTAATTTTGAAAATTCATAATTAAGAAATTATGTAACTTTTGAGTTTAAAACTTAAAATCCTGTAATTTTGATGTTTTACACTTGAGATTTCTCCAATCTAGAATAGTCAGAATTGAAAACTCTTGACTCAGAAAAATATTTGTTTTAAATTATAAAAACCGTTTCTTCAACATAATTTTTCTAATTTAACCAAAAATAACTTCAAAGTGAAGAAAATAATTTTCAACTAATGAAAATTCTTTCTTGGAACAGAAAACCGTTTTATTAAACAAAAAATTATTTGAATTAAAGAAATTTTATTTCAAAGAATCTTTCTTTTGTGAGTCCTTTAATAACATCTTATTACGATATAAAATCCCAAATCAACTTATTAATTTATTTATTTTGTTCTAATTTCTGCTTTTGCGTGTAATGGTTATTAAAAAAATTCTAAGAAAGGCTTTGTTTTTATGGATATTTTCCTACAGAACAAAGGGGAAAAATGAAAATACTAATCTAATTATAGCGGCATTGAAGTCTTTCTAACGTTATTACAATATTTTATTCTAATTACTAAGCTTCAACGTTTTACTATAATTTTGAATAAATTGATTTTTGTTAATAATATTACGTAACAGTATCAATTTTACCCCCCCCCCTATGTAACAAATCTTAACATTTTCCCGAACCCCCTTCCCCTCTCGAAAGCTGTTACGTAATTCATGGATGGCCCTTCATGTATTTATTTACAAATTTTTGAATCTTCCTAATTAGCAATGCATTCGAGACAATTTCAAAAAATTGTAAATTTTATTGAATATCAAATACAAGATTTCGAGATTCTGGACTCGAAATCCCGGATTTTTTTTAAGATTCTCAATCTCCGTTAATTTTTAGTTCACCTGAACTTGTTTCAAGAAAATCTCGAATTTTCTCGAAATCGTCCTGGATGGATCACTATTTCTAATTAAAAGAATTCTGTCAGCTTATTGAATAGATGAAAATGTTTGTAATAAAATTATTTTATATAAAAATTCTTTAATGTTATAAAATAAATAACTTGGAATAATATTCACTTTCACGATGAGCACCTCGTTCCAAGAAACTTTTATAACAGTTAACAGTGAACATCGCATTTTCGCGCAAGATCTCAACCTTACAATTAATTAAGCGTAAACCGTGCCAATTTCTACTTTTTGTACAAGGAGCTAGAATCCGTAATATAAAAATTGAATTGCATGATTGTTCAGTGATTCGCTGAACTCCTATATCATCATATTATTTACTTAAAAATGTAGAGTAAAAAATGTGAAAGGAACTCTTTTCTTTAAATGATACCATTTTATCACTTACAGTTAGTACCACGAAATCTGTGAAAATCGAGGATGTAAAAAATTCTAGCTACCATGGTACACACAACATGGCAAAAACGCGTGCAGTGATAGTTATAAGCATGACTTTGGCACAGTACACGCATTTTTTTACTCTTTGTCTGATTCACTGACAGAGTCTTTTTAATACTGAATGCAAATCGTTAACTCAGTTCACTTTTGTATTCTTCTCTCTCACATTTTACCTTAAAATCAAGGTCCTTAGATTAAATTAGTTAACTCAGTTTGTTTTTTTCACTCAGATTTCTAACGATTTATGCGTCGAAACTGGTTTGCGTAAATCTTCCCACCACCAGGGCCAGGGTACTGTTTTAGTAGCTCGTAGTACTTTTTTTGAGAAAATTTGGCGGTCCCAGCGCCAATTTTCGTCGATCAGGAAAATATTCGCCTTTTCTTTCTGCAATCGGTGCTTTTTTCTTACATTTATTTTGTACTTTCTTTTTACATGCTCTTGAGTGTAATGATTAAAGTATCCTTTTTTCCAGTTTCTTCTTTCTTTTCCTTCTTTTCTTCCTTTTTGCACTCTTCTCTGCAGTTGTAATATTCAAAAGATTCCTTTCCTTTCTTTTGGCGAGTCCTTTCACTTCTTCCTTGACCTTTCTGATTACTTTTCTTGTATTCTGGACCGGAAAGATCCGTCGAATCGTTCCTCTTATTTTACTTTCTGTGCTCTTCTAATAGTTGCTTTGCTGTTCCTTTTACATCCTTTGCTGCGTTATTATCTCTGCTTTTCTATCTTTGTTCTGTGGACTCGGTTCTTTTGCCTCCGAACTATATATCACTTGGGTGTGACATTTATAAGCAGGAAGAGAATTCTCATTTCGAATCCAATCACTTTTTCATCCGGCACTTTCTTGTTCTTCAGCATCCAAATCGACTTTTCTCAAAACAAGTACTCTGGGGGCTCTTGGCTATGGTGGCTCTGGCTCCGAGGTGGGAGATTCCTGCTACGCTTCTAGAAAAATTAGAGCCGTTGGTTTCGGCTCTAAGTTGCTCTTCTTCGCCTCGACGACGAGGAACTCAATCTCGTTGCGATCCCTTCGTGCCCAGGACTCTGCAATTAGTCTGGCTACCTCTTGATGATGTAGTCCTGAAAATTAAAAAAGTGAATTAATAGAAAATTTGAATGCTTTTTCCAGCCTTCACACTCTACCGCCTTTTACCCTCTTTTCCCTCTTTTAAGGGGGTCATCCCGTGTTATGGTTTCAAAAGATCGATTTTTTTGTGTGTGCATAAATCCAATCTAGAGCATATATGGAATATACTGGTAAAGGAATTTTCCAAAATTCGAAGTCGTTGGAAAGTTACAGCGGTAAGAAGTTAAGGTGTCTCGAAATTACATTTTTAAACTAGCGACCATGATTTCCCAAAAAGGATTCAATCGATTGCTTTCAAAATTTAATGGTACATTCAGCACACGTATGGCTATCGCCGGAGCTAGGATTTTTGAAAAATATTGAACCGTTTTTTTTTTCATTAAAAAATAGTCGCAAAAATCATGAAATTTTGGGTCCAAATGTTTAAAAGCATATAAAAAATTGAGTTTTCAAGATTTTCCGAAAATTCTAGTTCCGGCGATAGCCATCCACCTATAGATTAACATCAAATTTTGTTTTTTGATTTCGGATGAGCTATTCTGACAGAATCATGGTCGCTGTTTTACTACCTTTTTTTTATATGGATGCCATTCGCTCAATAAAACTCGCAATCAAGATCATATTTTTGCATATAAAAATTCAGAGTTACTACTAAATACTGAATAAACATATAGTAAAAATTTGGAAGCTCTGTGTTTTTTGATTTCGCTACAAAAAATTTCGAAAGAACCTTTAAAAAAGGATGTCACACGGGAATACCCCCTTAAAGAATTCTTTTTTTTTCGCTTGTTTCCGAGAAACTTTTCCTTTCTCTCGTTTTCTCGCTTAAATATGAACTGAATTAATAGAACCAAATAATAAAATACAACTATTTTTTATGAAAGTTAATTCTTTTTATAATTGATGTTAGTGTTGTCTGTCTACTGGTCTTGTATTATCAATGCTTTAAGAATGTTGTTTTTTAATCATAAGTTGTGGAAAAATGTCTCTCTTATAGTTCCGCCGGAATTCGAACCAAGGGTTACAGGTTGCCGGTTGCAGGTTGCCCACTAGACTGCGGAGAGTCAGAGATTCATTTTTCACATCCTCCTACAAGCGAATTCCATCGTAATTCTCAGATTTTAATTTTGCAAACAATGTATCCCTAATTTTTTTTTCTCGAAATTTTAATATTACCACGTGCCACCGGGCACTTTAAAATCCCATTTAAGTAATATGGGGAAAATTCGGATTTTCGAAAAATTGAACTCATACTTCAGGGTTTGATCAAAATGTGCCAACTTTTTTAGGGATTGAAGGAGAAAACTTATTGAATAAAACCATACCAATAACTTTTATTTTTAAACCACCCTCACCCCCCTCCCCCCAGCGCCCAAATATGACCCAAAAATAAAAAAACTACATTTTTACGTATTATTGTTACTTTTTTAGCGATTTCCGTCGTCTTTTTCATACAAATAATTACTAATGGACAATTTGAATATTTCCCATGACTCTTTAAACAATTTTTAATTGTTTAAACAAATGTAACTTATTTAAACAATTATTTATTCCCAAAAAATGTAAAAAATAATCGTTAATAGTTTGTCATTGTTTGGAGCAGTAATTTTTTTAAAGAACATTATGTAATTATTTAATCAATTACTTATTGTTTATTCTCAAAATTTCTAATAATTGACCCAGAGATGTACAGTTTTTTTCTCATATTGGTATCATATGCTAGTTTTTGTTGAATAATTATATAATTTTGATACATTTCTTTTAATTTTCAATGAATTCCTATTTGTTCGAACAATTTTGATTTTTGATTTTTTACATAAAAATACACTTACGAAAATAATTCTATGTGTAATATTTGATATTATTGATCTACATTTTTCAATAGAAAACTGCTTGAACGACTAAAAATTGTTTAAACAATGACACGACGTTTTTAACAGAATTTACTATTCCTCGAAATCGTTCAATATTATGTTTAATTCAGAAAATACGATTTAAAAAATATTTTCGGGCAAATAATTGTTTAAACAAATTAGATTTCTTTGAACAATTGAAAAATGGTTAATATATTTTTTCTGTAAACTATACAGTCAAAAAAATAATTATATATATTTTATTTTGTTAATTTTTTTTGAAGTTATCGAAAAAAAACAACTGATTAAGCAACTCAAAATTGCTTAAACAAATAGAAATTTATTAAAAATTAAAAGATATGTATCAAAATTATATAATTATTTAACAAAATATAGCATAGGATACCAATTTGAGAAAAAACTGGACAACTCTGAGTCATTTTTTAGAAATTTTGTGAATAAACAATAAGTTTGAATAAGCTACATTTGTTTAAAAATTAAAAAAAATTATTTAAAAAGTCATGGGAAATATTCAAAGTGTCCATTAGTAATTATTTGTATTAAAAAGACGACGGAAATTTCTAAAAAGTTACAACAATACGTAAAAATGTTTATTTTTTATATTTGGGTCATATTTGGGGCGCTGGGGTGGTGAGGGTGGGTTAAAAAGAAAAGTTATCAGTATGGTTTTATTTCATAGGTACTCCTCTTCAATGCCTAAAAAAGCTGGCATGTTTCGATCAAACCCTGAAGTATGAGTTCAATTTTTCGAAAATCCAAAATTTCCCCATGTTAATTAAATGGAATTTTGAAGTACCCGGTGACACCGGTACTTTAAAAATGCGACTTTTTGGTCAAAAAGTATTCTGTTTTTATTGAGGATTCAACAATTTTTTTGAAAATTAATATTTTTTGGTTGGAATCATTTTTTTATAATTTAAAAGTTAATGTCTTTTCTTGAAAGAAATATCAACTATTGGGAACATTTTCCGTTGAGAATTCATCTTTTTTGGTTGAAAAAGCAACTGCTTTGTTGAACATTCGCCTTTTTGCATATAAAATTTGTTCTTTTGGATTGAAAAATCTGCTTTTATATTTCTGATTCAGAATTCATCTCTTTTGTTTAAAAACTTATTTATTTTGTTTAAAATTCAACTATTTTCAAAAATTGATCTTTTTGGTGGAAAATTCACTGCATGGTTAAAAGCTGAACCACTTTGTAAAAAATTAATTTTTTTGTTTGAGAATTCATCTTTGCGGTTGAAAACTTTAATATACATATTGTTGAAAATTAACTTTTTTCTTTAAATTCAACTGTCCTATAGAAAATTCAACAATTTGGTCGACATTTTTGTCAAGGATTCAACTACTTTGGTGGAAAATCATATTTTTTGGTTGATGTCCTTTTGGTTGAAGTATCAAGTGTTACATTTTTCGTTGAGATTTCATTTTTATTAGCTGAAAATGCAATCACTTGGTAGAAAATTGAACTACTTTTTTGAAAATACATTTTTTTATTAAAAATTTTCTTTTTTATTGAAAAACAAATTCAACTATGTTGTAGGAAATTAATGTTTTTAGTTGAAATTCAACTATTTGGTTGAAAATTCAACTGTTTTGTAGAAAAAAATGTTTGGCTTGAAAATTCAACAATTTTATAGAAAATTGAAAATTTTTCTCATCTTTATTGTGAAAAATTCATCTTTTTGATTAAAAATTCAACTTTCAAAGAATTCGTCTCGTTTGCTTGGAAGTTAAACTATTTGGTTGCAAGTGCAAATGCTTTGATTAGAATTAATTTTCATTGGTTAAAAATTCCACTTCTTGGTTGAAAATTCAACTTCCTTAGTTGAATATTAACATTTTTTTTTTAAATTCATAATAAATTCAACTATTTTGTTGAAAAAGCAATTTTTTTTAATTAAAATTTTGGAAGTATAGTACCCACATTAATTTGAGTAAAAAGAATTAAACAGATTTTTAAACTTTAAAATTTGTAATTTTTAAAATACCTCCCATTCATTTCAATAAATAGAAAGAATAATACTTTAAACGACATACGATGCGACCAAAAATTAATAATTCTAAAGTTGAGAGCATTCTTTATCTAAATTAAACTAAATAGGAATTTAAGTTTGTTAAATGTCCTGTAAAACTAGAAAAAAAGGAATATTCTATCACTTATAGTTTAGAGATGTGGCCCTCAAAAGTTATTTTTCAGTGAAAAAAATGTGTCTGAAAATTTTCTAAATTTTTGTTTTGGGAAATCAGCTCATGTGAAAGGTATTTTTTTTGTTGCAGTAAAAATCCGTACAGTTCCATGTGAAACTACAAGAAATTAATGTCAATTTTAATCGATTATAGTTCCTTTGTTTTTAATAATATTGGAAAAGTTTCATCGCATTACAATTAATTTCCTTTAGTATTACAGAGTATTGCACGTACTTTTATGATGACAAAAACAAACTTTTGCATGAAGTTTACCAGAAACAAGTCATTAAAAAAAAGCTCAATGCCTCACAAAATTCCAGGAAAAAAGTTTCTCTTTCAGGACGCTCTATCTACGTACGTATGAGTCTGAGAGATAGAACAATTTTTTCAAACTTTCTTTTATCTTTCTTCTTCTTCTTTCATTAAATTTACAACTTTTATTTACGATGAACGGGAAATAAACTAATTTTTAAAAATTAAAAGAAAGGGATACAATATTAAATTTCTTTTAGTTTTTCAGGAACTCTTACAATCTTAAATTCTTATTTAGGCTACTTTAGACAAAAGATGCTTTAAAAAGGAGAAATTTTCGAAAAACTCATTAAAAATTATATTTTGCAATGGTTTCAAATAATTATAATAGGTCCAATGTGTCCAAAGGTACCTTCAAAGAAAACTAAAAAATGAAGTTTGTTAAACAATCTTCCTAAGAATTTCTTCATTCTGCACGGTGTTCCTCGACTGACTTCAACCCAAAAGAGCTTGCATATGCCGGTTTTTTCTGAATACACTTCTGGGATACCCCACGATCATTTTGAGCCGAAAAACAAAAAAATCGCTTGAGCCCTTTTTGAGAAAACTCATTTTTTGATTTTTTTGAAGAGGTTAATTAACATATTTTAAAGAAAATAATTTAAACGTGGAATTTCATTGGCTCAAACCATTCAGTTTGGCATCCAAAAAAGGGCTACAGGTGCTGAAAATCTTACCAGAACTGAAACCCTTCAATATTGTTGAAAAATGGTGAAAAAAGTGTGGGAAAATCCGTTTTTTTTTTTAGAATTGCCTTATTCCAGTTAATCCTATGTCCCAAAGACCTTAACAAGAATTCAAGTTCTTCGAATTTTCTGCAAAATTAAAATAGAATCGAATGTCCTATCTCCAAAAGTTTGGGAGTTGGGGTCTTAAGAAGTCGATTTTCAGCGATTAATTTAAATGAAAAAAAATATTTATATAGTTTTGGGGAAAATAACTTATTCCCTATGCATATCTGTTAAAAATGGCCGAATAATTAATTGAAGAAGACTTAATTTTGAGTAGATCTGAAGAGAAAAACATTGCTCTAGCTCTAATAGAACCAAAATTAGGGCCTTTTGAATATGACCCTTTTTTATTTAATTTTGTTTAACATCAATTTTATGAATAAAATTTCTCTTTTTTCAAAAGAACTCATTTCCCCAGCGTTTGAGGTAAAAGTTGCCAGTCAGTTATTTAAGAGAGACTTAATTTTGAACAGATTTAAAAGGAAAACAATGCTCTGGATGTAATAGAACCAAAATTATGGCCTTCTGAATGTGGCCCTTCTTTATGAAATTTTCTTCAATATCAATTTTTTAAATAAAATGTATCGTTTTCCAAAAGAACTCATTTTCCGAGCTATTCAGGCGAACGATGCCACCAGATAGGTTAAGGAGGGCCTGATTTTTAGCAAATCTAAAAAAAATAATGCTCTAGCTCTAATCGCATCGAAATTATGGCCTTCTGAATATGATCCTTTTATAATGAAATTATGTTAATGATCATTTTTTAAAGAAATTAAATACGAAATCAAAATCTTATCAGTTCGTAAAATGAAATATCTCATTTTTAAAAAGAAATAAGTTCCTGAGCATTGAAGATGATGAAGTCTGTTCACTCATTTTAAGCTCACAATCATGTTTTCAGAATATCGTTAATAAAAGTTTTCAGTTTATAATTAAATTAGTCAAGTCTTTATATAATTCAAGTACAAGATACACCATATTATGAAAACATTTTTACATGTCTCATTCTCCAGAAACGAAAAATTAAAAAAAAAAATTCAACAAAATTCCATAAAAAGCGTTATTTTTAGGAGGCCATAATTTCGATGCGATCAGAGCTGGAGCATTATTTTTTTTAGATTTGAAAAAAATCAGGTCCTCCTTAACTTATCTGGTGGCAACTTCCTCTTGAGTTGTTCAGGAAATGAGTTCTTCTAAAGAAGGATAAATTTTATTTTAAAAATTGATATTGAACAGAATTTCATAAAAAGGGCCATATTCAGAAGGCCATAATTTTGGTTCTATTACATCCAGAGCATTGTTTTCCTTTTAAATCTACTCAAAATTAAATCTTTCTTAAATAACTTACTGGCAACTTTCACCTCAAACGCTGGGGAAATGAGTTCTTTTGAAAAAAGAGAAATTTTATTTATAAAATTGATGTTAAACAAAATTTCATAAAAAAAGGGTCATATTCAAAAGGCCATAATTTTGGTTCTATTAGAGCTAGAGCAATTGTTTTTTTAGATCTACTCAAAAGTAAGTCTTGTTTATTTAATTATTCCGTCATTTTTACCATATGTGCATGGGGAATAAGTTATTTCCCCAAATCTATATATATATTTTTTTCATTTAAATTATTCGCTTAAAATCGACTTCTTAAGACCATAACTCCCAAAGTTTTAGAGATAGAACATTCGATTCTTCTTCGATTTTGCAGAAAATTTAAAGCACTTTAATTCCTGTTGAGGTTTTTGGGACATAGGATGAACTGGAATAAGGCAATTTTCAAAAAAATGATTTTTTTCCACTTCTTCACCATTTTTCAAAAATATTGAAGGGTTTCAGTTCTCGTAAGATCTTCAGAACCTGTAGCCCTTTTTTGGATGCCAAACTGAATGGTTTGAGCCAATTTAATTTCACGTTTAACTTATCTTCATTAAAATATGTTAATTAACCTCTTCAAAAAAATAAAAAAAAGAGTTTTCTCAAAAACGGCCCAAGCGATTTTTTTCTTTTTGGGCTCAAAATGATCGAGGGGCATCCCAGAAGCATATTCAGAAAAAACCGGCATATATGCAAGCCCTTTTGAGCTGAAGTCAGTCGAGGCACACCGTGTCTGGTTCCTTTCATATTTGAGAACGAGATCTTCCTCTGTAGATATTCTACATAGTAATTACGTACGTAACTAAAATTTATATATTTAATTACTACTATTGGTATAATAAAGTTATAATTCAAGGATGCTCCAAATGTTCCACAAATAAATTGAAAACATGCTTTTCGACAAAAATTGATTTGAAGTTGGAGAGTGCCATAAACTCGCGCACGTGTTATATATTTTATCTCCAAACATAAAATGTAGCCATTTCCGGTCATTCTGGGTTCATATAAGTACACTTTTACCAAATAGAGCAAATACCTCCTAAATTACGATGGACAAAATGGGCCCTTCGCCTGTAGTTTATTAAATTTCAGACTTCACACTCTTTCCCCTATTCCCCTATTTTGAGGAATTCCGCTTTTCTCCCTGTTTTCAATAAAATTCCCTTTTTTGCCCTTTCTCCCTTTTTCTTGTTTTTTTGTTTAATTAGGATCTGCATTAATCTAATTCAATATGAAAATCCAACTATTTTTGGTTGAAAATTATTTTTTATTAAAAAGTCTACTATCGTTTTTTTTTTCATTCAGAATTTATCTGTTTTAATTAAAAAATTAAACATTTTATTGAAAATTCAACTGCTTAGTAGAGCATTTGTCTTTTTGGATAGAAAATTTGATCCTTTCGGATTGAAAATTCATCTTCTAGCAGAAAATTCGTCTTTTTTGGTTGAAAGTAAATTCTTTTTCATTGAAAAGTCTACTATTATATTTCTGGTCCAGAATTTATCTCTTTGGACGAAAATTTAGCTGTTTCGTTGAAAATGTGGCTTTTTGGATGAAAAATTGGTCCTTTCGGATTGAAAATTCATCATTTATGAGACAATTCATCTTTTTGAATAAAAGTTAATTATTTTTCATTGAAAAGTCTACTATTATATTTTTTGTTCTGAATGCATCTCTTTTGGTTGAAAATTCTACTATTTGGATAAAAGTTAATTGTTTTTATTTGGAAAGTCTGCTATTATATTTTTGGTTCAGTATTCATATCTTTTGGTTAAAAATTCTAATATTTGGTTAAAAATTTAATTATTTTGTTAAAAATTCATCTGTTTTGCTGAAAAATCATCATTTTTGGTTGAAAAATTAACTGTTTTGTTGAACATTCGCCTTTCTGGATAGAAAATTCGTCATGTAGATTGACAATTCATCTTTTCGTAGAAAATTTTCATTTTTGTTAAAAGTGAATTCTTTTTCATTGAAAATTCTACTATTATATTTTTGGTCCATAATTAGTCTTTTTCGGTTAAAAATTATACTATTTGTTCCAAAGTTAATTATTTCTATTTGAAAAGGTTACTATCAGATTTTTTGTTTACACTTAATCTCTTTTGGTTAACAATTCTACTACTTGGTTAAAGTTAATTTTTTTATATCAAAAGGCTGCTATCATATTTTTGGTCCAGAATTCACCTTTTTGGTTGAAAATTCCACTGTTTTGTTAAAATTTCATTATTTTGTTGGAAATTCCACTGTTTTGTTGAAAATTCATCTTTTTGGATAGAAAATTGGTCCTTCCGAATTGAAAATACATTTTTTGGTAGATAAGTCATCATTTTTGGTTAGAAGTGAAATTTTTTTCATTGGAAAGTCTACTATTATATTTTTGGTTCAGAATTAATCTCTTTTGGATAAAAAAATGTATTTGGTTAAAAATTTAATTATTTTGTTTAAAATTCAACTACTTTGCTACAAGGTCATAATTTCTTAACTAAAATTCAACTGCTTTGTTGAACATTCTTATTTTTGGATATAAAATTCGTCCTTTTGGATTGAAAATATTCCTTTTAGTAGAAAAGTAATCTTTTTTAGATGAAAATTCATCTTTTATTATTGAAAGTTAAGTCTTTTTAATTGAAATATTTCATATCATATTTATGGTCCAGAATTGATCACTTTAGTTAAAAAATTCTGTTTGGTTGAATATTTAATTATTTCGTTAAAAATTCAACCATTATCTTAGAAAGTTATAATTTTTGGGCTGCTTTATTGAACATTCATCTTCTTGAATCAAAAATTTATCCTTTTGGATTAAAAACTTATCTTTTTGTAGAAAAGTCATCTCTTGTCGTTAAAAAGTCATTATTCTTGGTTTTTAATTTGAATTAAATTTAGTTTTTAACTTTAAAAAGTTTAATTTCGAAAATTAAACTATTTCTTTGAAAATGGAACTGTTCTTGATTGAAATACAATCTATACTGTTTGGGTATTCGATCACTTGGTTGAAGATTCATCTCCGTAGATTCAAAACTCGAATATATGGTTTAAAATTAAAACTTTTTGTTGGAAATTCGTCTTTTTTGCTTGAAAGTTGAACTACTTAATCTAAGTAAATGCAACTGTTTGATTGAAAATTATTTTTCATTGGTTGAAAAGTCAACTGAAATTGGAAATTCTTCTTTTCCGGTTTAAAATTCAAATGTTTTATAAAAAATACGATTTTTTAGCTAGAAAACTCAAGTCTTATGTTGAAAATTCGTCTTTTTGGACTGAAAATTAATCTTTTTTGGTTGTAAATTACACTATTTTGTTGAATATGCTATATTTTGACTTGAATTTTTAGGAATATGGTACCTACATTGATATTATTTTAAAGATTTGATTCATCTATTATTCCACTATTTTCTTACAAAATCAGCCCACTTCCTATGTTTTGAGAGTATTTTGGGCTGTGAAGTTTGAAATCACTTTTACAATAACTTAGATAATATATTTCACATTAGAGTTCTGAAATATTAATTTTTTTCTCAAAATTTATGTAATGAAATGTAGTTTTTGACCAGATAAAACATGAATTAATCTGGAATTTTATATTATCTTGAAGTTTGAGTGGCCACCCTGTACTTTCTTCAATGCATATGTTAGAAGTGACTTTCCAAAGTTAAAACAAAAGATTCATTAACTTTCCAGTGTCCTTTCTCTTGAAGCTTTTCTGTCAGGGCTAAATTTAAGTTTGAATGAAGAAATTAAAATTTTTAATTAAAATTTTAATACCATAAAAAATATATAAATGACAAGTTATATGAGCGACACTAACCTTCGACCTTGTGCCCGTCGACTTCGAGAATGAGTTGACCCACCTCGAGGCCGCCAGCTTCATAAGCTGCTCCATTGTCCTGCAACACATTGAAGACCAGAACGTCCTTAATAATACAAAACATATATCATGTATGTAAATCTTGCACTATACCAGCATCAGAACATCAATTTAAATCGAGATTCAAATGATCAAATTTTCATATATACGATCTCAGACAAAAGCATACGATATGGCTTGGAATCCGTTATCAATATGTATTTATGAAATAGAAGCTTCCATGCTCCTAGAATGATCGATTGAAAAACATTTGAATGCACTTCGTTGATCGAAAAAAGAACATGCATCATCATATTTGTACAATTTTTAATTCTTGAGGCTGGAAAAATATCTTACACAATAGAGAAAGTAATTTTCAAAGAAAATGTATAATCATTCTCGAAAATTGCGTAATATATAATAAATGAAAGAAGTCAGATTTTGAGAACTTATTAGAGTAAAAGTGTTATTTGTTAAGGTAAATAATAATGAAGTCACTGACGAGTGATGAAATTATCTTTTACGGTTTAACACAGTGAGAATATTATAATTTTTATTCTATTTCGAATTTCTCTTTGATGTTGCAAACTTGATTGAAATCGAATGAGAATCGTCTCGTCAGCATGAAAAATGTGGTGTACCCATAATGATTTTTATAGCATCTTTGCGGCAGTCTTCTTTGTATCTAGTACGATTTTATACCGCAAGTATTGATAGAAAATTGCATTTGCAATCAACAAATTTTTCGATATCTATGTTCGAGAAAATACATTTCCGGTAGCTGCTTTTTTCATCGGATTGTTTTTGGCGTGTTTTTTGTTTGCGGTTACTTTTTCAATCATGTCAATGTGACAGTTTATTAGTACAAATCAGTTTGAAATATTATAAAATTGTTCTCAACATGATGAACTTGTTTTGCACTTATAAGTGAATTTTAAAAAGCGATACACCTGTAGAAATTCGATTTTCTGTGACCCTTCCCCCCCAATTTAATCGTTTTCCGGAAAAAGAAGTTCCATACTTTTTTTTTCAATCGTTTAACATTAATCCGTGCTCCTGGGCTTTTGAAATTAACATGGGGGTTTAAATAGGAAAAGCTTGTTTTTCAAAAGATTAGGAAGAGAAGTACTTGTTATTAATATTTTGTAATTTAAATTTTGGTTACCTCTTAAGGTGCTTCAAATGAGTCGGTTTTTAGAATAATACAAAATACGGCTGCAAGGATGAATTTTTTGGTGTAATATTTTTACCACATAATCTAAAGGCTTACACATGTGCATGCCAAGAGCCCTTTTTCAAAAAATGAACTTGTTGTTGTTTTTTTTTTGTTAATGGAAAATATGCTGCATTTTTTGCGCCTGGAAACGGGCAACGCGCCACTGAGAGAGAATACATGTTAAACCGCAAACAGGCGCTCACCATTTCAAAGTGTGCTTAAATTAACAAAAAAAACAAGCAACAAGACCATTTTTCGACAAAAGGGCTCTAGTCATGCACATGTATAAGCCTTCAGATAATGTGGTAAAAATATTGCATAAAACAATTCATCCTTGTAGCCCTATTTTATATTATTCTAAAAAGCGACTCGTTTAAAGCACCTTAAGGAATGCTCTAGGAATAATTTTCACCCAATTAACTTTAGATTAGACATCCCGAACCCTTTTGCTTTGTGCCCTGAAAATGCCCCAAAAAATGGAAAATAGCAGTTTTATGCCAAATTCATGCCAAAGATTGTATTTTTTTTCTCAAAATGAATTATTCTTATTCATGAAGTTACAAGTTTCCAAGTATTTTTGAACTAATTTCAAATTATTGAAACAATTTTCATTTATTTAGACAACTGTTCCCCTGTAAATCATAAAAAGTTATTATTATTTTGTGGAATTAATTACACAATTGACGAATATTGAGACTTATATATATTTTTAACAATATTTGGCAATTATTTAAACAATTAAAATTTGTTTGAACAATTTCTCACCTGTAAATCGTAAAAAGTTATTATTTCCTGGAATTAATTACATAATTAACGAATGTTGAGAGTTACATATTTGTTAACGATATTTGGCAATTATTTAAACAATTTTCATTTGTTTAAACAACTTTTTTTCACCTGTATAGCGTGAAATGTTATTATTTTTTGAAAAAAAATTAACCCAATTAACGTATGTTAAGAGTGATATTTATTGCGGAAGACAGCTTGAAATTATTTAAACAGTTAATCATCATTTACTTACGGCTTTTTATAGAAAAGGTGAAGAAAATTCTAGTTCCTCTGTACGTTCTACACTATGTAGCTTATTATTGAGTCTGGAATTGTCTATTTTTTAACACTTGAAGTTTGAATTTATTCATTTTAAAAGTTTTCAAGTCGAAATCATATATTTTCATTGAGGTTTGTAATTACCTAAATTTTCAAATCTCCTTTTTTACATATGTATTTCGACATAATTCGAACCCAGGAGCTCGAAAATACAAATTTTTAAAAATATCTGTTTGTGTGTGTATAATATTTTTCTACTCGCCATATTTCGAAAATTTGGATGAATTGTAGCTTCAATGGATGCCCAGGTCTGATAGGATTTTGAGCTAACTCGGCCATTAACAAGCGTTCTGTTCTTTAGCTTGGAGATTTCAAACAAAAAATTTACCTTGCTTATACCAGAAAACCTTTTTTGCAATTCAAAATACAACAATACGATATTTAATGTAATATTGTTTGCGTCATCGATATGCATCGATCGACCTATTGTTGAAACTTTCATGACCTAATAGTACCGATTTATGAAGCTTCGAAAAAGTGGTTTATTCTGTTTATATGAGAAAAACTTTTTTGATGTTCAAAATACAAAAATAATATGTATTATATTTGTTCGCGTCTTCGAATTGCATCGATCGACCAATTATTGAATCTTTTATGACCCACCAATACCGATTTATGCAGTTTCAAAGAAAGGGTTTATTCTTTTTATATTAGAAAAACTTTTTTTTAATTCAGAAACAACAACACTATATCTCGTGTATTAGTTCGCATCTTCGAGATATATCGATCGACCTATTGTTGAACATATTATGAACCACCAGTACCGATTTGCGAAGTTTTAAAAAAACTGATGGATTCCGTTTGTGTGAGAAAAACTTTGTCTCATATTAGTAATACTACAGTACTGTAGATGACATGTTTGTTCGCGTCTTCGAGACGCGTCGAATGTTCTATTGATAGAAGGTCCATGACCTTTTATGATCTAGCAATACCGATTTATAAATGTAAAAAATAATTGGTTTATTTTCTTTAAATGACGAAAACTTTTTTAATATTGGAGATACAAGAATAATGTATACGATATATTTGTTCGCGTCTTCGTGACGCATTGAGTGCCCAATTGAAGAACATTTCATGACCTACCATAACCTACCAATATTGTTTTTAAACTTTTTAACAAAATTATTCACCTTCTTTATAAAAAGATTTTTTTTATATTGGGAATATAACAGTACTATATTTGATGAAATATTGTTCACGTCATCAGAACGCGTGGATTGATCTATTTTCGAACTTCCGACGACCATTCTTGATTACTTAATAGCGACTTAGAAAAGTTAAAAAGTTCTTCACTGTAACAGAAAACATCGATTGATATTTTGACGGGCTCTCGTATTTTCTGAAAATAATATTTTCATTAAGACAATATTAAGCTTGAGAAATATTGAAAGTATGCATTTTTTTCTTCCGTTAGAGAAGAACCTCCCACTATGATGAAGCAAATTTATTTTATGTCTATGAGGAAGCTATATGCTTATAAAATGAGCACACATAAATACATTTCTGTCACTTAAAATTATATTTTGTTTCGAACTTTTTTTAGAATAATTCAATTTTAAAGGTTCTTAATTGAAAATTAAATAAAATAAATTAATTGAAAATTAAATTGAATTAGTTAATTGAAAATTGAATTGAATACAAAATTATTTAAATTTGTTCCTTCATTTATAATGCGCAATTAGTTAATTAGTTATAGTTAATTAGTAATATCACAATTTAAATTTATTTGAATTTTATGTGATCCAATTTTCAAAATTATAATCTGGAATTAATTAATTTTTAACATTTTGAAATTGTCCTGTTTTCGCAATTTTAATCTGAAATCATTCAATTTTGAGATTCTTCAATTCAAAATTAAATTATTTAATTTTGAACGCTTTGAATAAGTGATTATACAGTTTCAACTCCTTTCTAATGAAATTGTCATGTTTTTAAAGGTTTTGTCCAGAAATTTTCAATTCTGACGGTATTTTAATTTTAAACTATGCAATTTCCAATTATTCAATTTTAAACGCTTTTATTAAAAAATTACACAAATTCAATTCATTTTCATTCCATTTAAAATAATGTGCTTTAACCTATTAATGCCCAAAGTGACCAACATTTTTCACCGATTTCGACTGGATAACTTCTGATGAAAACGCATTAGAAAAAAAATGAAATACATATTCTGATGCTTTCGGGATCGCTCTTTCCGAATCTGATGATGAAATTCACGAAAATATATTCCTTATGCCCTTTTTTGCCATTTTTTGACAAAAGTCAATTTTTTCAGTTTTTTTCCCTTTAATCATAAAAATGACCCTGATAACGTTGTCACATGGTGCTGGAAACTATTCAAATTTAGTCATCGATAATTTTCCTTGAAATATGTGCACTTAAAAAATTTTTTGGAAATCGATGATTCCAAGGCGACCGTTTAAATGTGACATAATGAGTGTTTCTGACACCGTGTGGATTCTTCGTTGGGAGTGCTTTTTTTCAAAAAATACTTCAAACAAAAGTTTTTCATTTCAACAAGTTATTTCGAAAATTGGCCTCAAATTCTGGGCCCAAAGTATTTTTGGGCCTCATGAGTCCGAAAACATGTTAAATAGTAGAAAAAAATCTCATTTTTGATTTCTGATTCGGAATCTACGGAAAATTTCATGCAAGAATACATGAACTCAAAATTCAATTTTTGGGCCTTACGTACACTATTGCATACTCATGTATATTTTTAGGCCTCTTGGGGTCAAGACTATGTTGAATAATGGAAATATCTCATTTCCCATTCGAAATTCAGAATCTACGGAAAATTTCATGATACAATACCTATTTTTCAATTCGAAAATTTGCGCCTTATGTACACTTTTGCGGGTACTCGAAACTTTTTGTAGTCTTATGGGACTCAAATAATCTTCAATGATGCAAAAATTCATAGATTCATAATCTACGTGAGATTTCCTGTAAAAATAGGTATTTCCCGAATTCTGAATTGGGTCTCATCTACTTTTCGGACAGTACCGACAATGCCGATCCACTTCTGGCATTTGGAATGAAATCATGAATTTCATCATAAAACACTAGAATCACTCAGGTTCATGTTGGATACAATTCATAATTCACATTTTTGGGCCCATTCGATCAATTATGCAGTTGGAGCGCCCTTTGTCCGAAAAGTAGATAAGACCCAATTCAGAATTCAGGAAATACCTATTTTTACAGGAAATCTCACGTAGATTATGAATCTATGAATTTTTGCATCATTGAAGATTATTTGAGTCCCATAAGACTACAAAAAGTTTCGAGTACCCGCCAAAGTGTACATAAGGCCCGAATTTTCGAATTGAAAAATAGGTATTCTATCGTGAAATTTCCCATAGATTCTGAATTCCGAAAAGGGAATGAGATATTTCCATTATTCAACATAGAAATGAGTATGCAATAGTGAACGTAAGGCCCAAAAATTGAATTTTGAGTTCATGTATTCTTACATGAAATTTTCCGTAGATTCCGAATCTGGATTGAAAAATTAGATTTTTTCTACTATTTAACATGTTTTGGGACTCATAAGGCTCAAAAATACTTTGGGCCCAGAATTTGAGGCCAATCTTCGAAATAACTCGTTGAAATGAAAAACTGTTGTTTGAAGTATTTTTTGAAAAAAAGCACTCCCAACGAAGAATCCACCCGGTGTCAGAAGCACTCATTATTCCAGCACCATGTGACAACGTTATCAGGGGGAAAAAAACTGAAAAAATTGACTTTTTTCAAAAAATGGCAAAAAAAAGGGCATAAGGAATAATTTTTCGTCAATTTCGTCATCAGATTCGGAAATATGTATTTCATTTTTTTTTCTAGTGCGTTTTCATCAAAAGTTATCCAGTCGAAATCGGTGAAAAATTTTCGTCACTTTGGGGATTAATGGGTTAACTTCGAATTTATTAATTATTGTTTCAAAATTTAAAAAACTCTAAATATGTAAAAAGGTGGATTTTCAAATTTTTTATGTTTTTGATGATCAGCAAATGAAAAATCAAGGAAGTGAAGCGCGCGTGTATTTAGCAGTATTATAATACTGCTAGTATTATAATATAGTACAACATTTTCAAGTTAATTTATTCACAAAACAATTGCTAGTAGTCTAATGCTATTGTTACATATTACACCTCAATTGTCACAAATTTAACCAACCATAGAATTGCTCAGGCATAAAATATAATCTATTTTTTGTTATTACTGGTCGATTACGTTCAAGTTGAAATGGAAGTGTTAAATCGGTCAGAATTACGAATAAGCGACACGGATTGTGCCTTGGGAATACATTGTTTCCGGTGTATGAAAATTACAAGGAATTTAAGCCTATTCGAGTTATCGTTGCGGAAAATCAAAGTCTGGAATAAAGCCCGTTAGACGTCGGCACTTTTGGATTTAATCGACAATGAGATGCGAAAAAGTGAGCACCGTTTTAGGTTCAGACATGAGTTATTGTGTGAAGACTATGGAGCATTGATTCGCAACAGGGGGTTTCAATCTTCACCGACCGCATCAAGCCATAAATAACTTGAAAAACAATCTAACCAATTAACAATTTTTAACAAGTTTTTTCACGTATTTTATTCAGAGTTAAAGAAATTTTCAGTGGAAAAAAAATATTTTGAAATTGTATTTTTATTTTATTGGAAAGGATGGTTCAGTAAAATAAAAGTTGAAAGTCCCTGACCAAATTGTATAGAAGTCATGCTCAGTTCTACTTACAATTTTATTCACCGACTTTCAGCGAAAGAAAAGATATCATCTTGTTACGGATTGATAACTTGGTGACTTGTAAAAAATGTTAACTATTTTTCTGCTAGGTTTCAGATCATAATTCAAGTAAGTAATTTGAACGATTGAATTAACTCGTATTTTTTGTCCTTTTTTGTTTGGCGATGGTACTATCTATATTAGGTTTATCAGTTTTCAAGTATGTAAATTCGAAATTCAAAATTAGTAAGTTTTTTGTTGCTTCTCATAGTCCTGTTGGAAAGAAAAGATAAATAGTTTTGAATCGAACTGGACAGACAAGATGAAAAATGGACTGAAAAATATTTACCTTTTGCCTTCTCAGATGTTTCTGACTCTGTCCTTTTATTCTTATTATTTTGATTGATAACTTTTATTCTGTTTTATTTTATTTTAAAAGAGTTTCTATCATATGTCTGTCTAATTCTATCGCATTTCATAATCTATATTCTAAACCTTATTTGTAAAAGTGCTGTCCATTTTAGTCTAATTTTCTCTTTTCTGTGTCTAGTTTTTGTAGAATTTTATTAGTTTTTATTTTTTATCACCCAATTAAATCATTTTAATATTATAACTGAAGGTGGATCATTAAAACTTTCAATGCTTGGAATTTTACTAATTTAAATGAAAACGTTCAAAATTACAAATTGAAATCCTGGATAATTTCAAATTGAAAAATTTTAGATGGAAATGTTAAAAACATTTAAATTTCGATTACCAATTTTTCAAAATTGTACAACCTTATCAAAACGAAGGCCTCAATATTCAAATCATATCAAACTTAAATGTAATAAAATAATTTTAAATTGAAACTCTTTCATTTCAGGTCTTAAAAATTAGACAATATCTGAAAATGGAAGGCATTGCAAACTTTCAAAGTGGAATCTATTAATATTGAAAAAAATTTATTTCCAGCTACTACAAAACTAAAATACATATTTCAGTATATTCAAAAGTGTATTTAAAGTATATTTAAAAGTGGATCAATGAATTTTATGATTTGATCATAATTGACCATTCTCAAATTTAAAGCGTCCTAGACAAAATAATTGAATCAGGCAATATTAAATTTGAAGACATTACTATCGTACAAACTAAAATTAAAGGCTTTCCTTAAAATTAAATGTTCCTCATTTTCGTCCTTAATTTGAACAATTTAAATGTAGACCAATTTAAATTTGACAGTTTGACAGATTGCAAATTAATTTTTAAGAATGTAGACTTTCACAATGGTAGCGTTTGAACGTGAACAATTAGATAGCTTCAAATCTGTGAAGTTCATATAAACATAAAAACTGAACAGTTTTTAAGGTATTCAGAATAAAAAAATTGGATAAAACATTTAAAATTAACTATGTTATACCAACACATCTTTGAAATTTACCTATTATACTATTTATTACAGCTTTTAATTTGGATACATGAAAAAGTCGAACAATCCGAAAAATTATTAATTCAATATTTTTTTTTTCAAATTTGGGTTTAAAAATGGGACCAGCTTAAAAAACTATTAATTTGAAGGGCTTAAAATAGTGTAATTTAACGTTGAAATTTTTATTTTGTACTTTTTACCTCGAAAGGGAAATGGCTTAATGGTATAATAATGAAAAAAAAAATGTCCGAAGGATGGAAGTACAGAAATGGATAACCAACATTTTCATTGAAAATGGATTTAATGAAAAAAATATACGGATTTTTAGCAAAAAAATGTTTGTCATACTGGGAAATCATGATATTCAATTTTAATTTTCTTGGAACAGAATCGTTTCCTTTTACAATTTTTCATTCTCATTCAGCATCCCCATTTTATTGGGAGCAATTTTTCAGTTTTGCGAAAAATTGAATATTCTATTTTTTATTGTTATCCACGGCCAATTGCGAAAACACATGAAATTTTAATCGCAACATTTTTGGAATTGGCAAACGTTTTTACATCAAACTTCATTTACTCGTAATCAGAATACTAATATCTCATGAAAATGTTTCTTGTTTACTTTATAATTGAAATTTCAATTTTTTATCACTATTCACAGACAAGCCTGCTCTCATTTTAGTTGTCACTTTGAGATTGTCAACTTCCACATTCATTTCCTCGAACCTGGATAACTTTTTGGAATCAAACTTTCTTGGCCTCAATTTAGCAATGCTTTGACTCGGTAATAGACTTTTGTTTCCTATAGTTTTTATAGATCAATGTGTTTTTCGACAAAATTTAAAAATTGTAATAAATAAGGTCTGATGATTTGATCAGGCTGGGCTCAAACGTAACACTATGTTTTTATCCGAAAATATATTTAAATAAATATCTTTTAATGGTCTGGAAGTCTTCGGAGTATATCTTTTGATTTTCCACTTTTAAAAGAAATGTATTGAATATATAAGATAAATAAGTTTAAGTATTTGTATTGTAAGTATCAAACTTTTTAAATGGAAGGAACCGACTTCGGCGAAATAAAGTGGAATGACCCTTATTTAGCTTATAATAAAATTAATTATACGATTAGTTTGAACTTTATTTGTAAAATTAATTCTAGCATATGTGACCTTGGTATTCAGCCCCGAATTTAGCCGAATTAGCCCCGAATTTCAGTAGAATTATTATTATCATTAACTATTGAACAACCGCATATAATACATGATATGATCCATAAGTGCTACGATATTTGCTCAAATCCGAGACCTTTGCCAAGAGGTTGAAGTAAAATTAAACTAACTAACTTGAATAACTAACTTAACCCTACGGAGACATGATAAAGGCTCTGTTTTTCAGTATTCCGTGGTGACAAGACACAGATCCGCTTTATTCGGCGAATTTAACAAAGCGATCCACAACGCACCATTGGCTGTAAGATCTACTGATGACCCAAAGCAATCCGATCTTAGATCTCTATAGATCGGGCACTCCGCTAAAAGGTGAAATGGGTTCTTTTCCACTCACTGGTTGCAGATTGGGAAAAGCTACCTTGTCACAAATCCAATACTAAGATCCCCTATGGAGAATCTATCCCTAAGGAATCCTATGAGACGAACCTGAGCAATAAGTCTGTGTCATTAAAAGGGAATCCCACATCTAAGATACTGTTGTCCTATTGGATCTATCCAGAGATAAGGTAGCACTTGAAGCGAAGAAGTCTACGCAAACCTGTTCAGGTCTAAGTAAGTAAGTAAGTAAGTAAGTAAGGTTGAGTAAGTCTCTAAGATGAGCCTCAAATTTTGTTCAAATGAACTCTTTGTTAGACTGCAGACTACCAAATCCAGGCCACAAGCCCTTCGTCCAACACATCGCGAGCAGATGTTCAACCTGTAGGACTTCAGGCTTATTTTAGGGAGCCTTTCTTCACCCACACTCAGCATCTTTTCTAACCAGTTTAGACTTAAGGCGATTAGGGCCAACTTTAGGATGTTATGAGCAGTTGAGATTCGCCCAAGCTCTAGTCTAAGTGCGTACCCTGAAGTATGTGAAGGAAGTTCCAAAACTCTCTTGAAGAAGATAGTGTGAATTATCTTCATCTTCTCACAATATCTAAACCCATATCATAGAAGAAACATTTGAGACAAGGTTCTGGTACAAGATTTGTTTGGTGCGCCAAGATTCAGACTTGGACGCTAGGAAGATTTGAAACGTGGAGGCTACAGAAATCTTTGCAGCAGCCACCCTTTTGGTACAGGCCAGAGCGAAGGTAACTGACATCCCGAATAATTTACCCAGGTTGTTGTATTCCCTAAACATCTCTAGCTGTTTTCCATCCAAAGTGAAATCCGAAATCGAAGGCTTCCTCTCCTTATGGAAGGCCATGTTATTTGTCTTAGATTTAGTGACCTTCAGATGATTGATTTTACAATATTCAGCAAGAGCATTAATTTTCCTCTGGAGATCAATACGAGAGTTGGCAAGCAACTCGCTGTCGCCAGCATAGGCCGTGATGAGACCCTCAATCAAATGATCAATTGAGATTCCCCTCAGACCCCGACTGAGCAAGAAGTCTTCTAAATCACTAATCGCCAAATTAAAAAAGACCGAACCGGTAACTGCAAGTCGATAAATAAGTGTGCAATTGAATCGACATTTTCGAATAGATAAATGTTTCTATTCATATTAGAAGCCTCTTTTTATATGAACATTACTTACTTATAGTCACCTTTAGTGTTCATATGTACCTTTTGTGTTCATAGTTAGTCGCCTTCTCCACTTTTTTCAAATACACTAGTCTGTAGCAGTCCTGGTGATGTGCCAAATGTAAAAAATATGAATGAATTAATACTTACATGAATGTTGATTATCCTGGGCAGTGGATGTTTGGTATTGGCTCCTCCTTCGATGGCGATACCCAAAATCGACTTGGTCTTCTTGACAGTGATTCTTAAGTTACCCTGATGATCCGGTACAACTAAAGCAGCATCTTCTTCTCGCCTTTCAGACAAATCGCCTCTAGCTAATCTCTGGGCACTGTGGTGTCTTCGAGGTGGTCCTCCTGAACCGGCACTTCCGGTAGTTCCACTTCCGGAACCACTTTCGTCAAGGAGCTGAGCTCCCTGCATGTCGAAGCTGCGAGATAACTTGTGCGCGAGTTCCTGAAACGAGCAAAACTTCATTCATCTTTTTCTAATCAATTCTCATATTTGATATTAATTTTCTTTACCGTCACAGCGGTTATACTTTTCTCGCACTCACTTCTTCAAAGTTCACGTTTCCTTATGCTATCAACAGCTACTCAATTGTTTTATTAACTTACAATCTCCAGTGAAATTGCATCCAGTGACTGAAGAATTCATAGGCTTATACATAAAACTTAATTACTGTTAAGTTCAATTACATCCGAAGAAAGATTTATTTAACGACTTTTGATATTTTATCAGGTTTCTAATAATTAAAAAATGTTTGAGACACGCATGGACTTTCTATTAAAGAAAATATTTTCATATTATTAAGCATTCTAGAACCTATGTGAATACATGCTGTTTTGGATTTACAAAAATATTTATTTTTTGATCAAGAATTTCATGATTTTAGTTAGAAGATACAGGTTTCGAGTACTATTTGAAAATCTGACTGTTTCCGTGTTTCTAAAGTTTGTGTTCCTGCTATGATAATCAGACATTTCCTCTAATCACGGAAACGATGATTAGCGTAGAAAGTTGTTTTATAGTAGGCGTCAAACATCTTTGCAGTGGACGAAAGAAACATTTATGAGCATATATAACGTAACTAAGGAAATTGTCCTCTTTACGAAAAATTATTTGTTTATATTTGAATACGTTTATTTTCTCTCTCCAGCTAAAAATGTAAAGCAGGTATTTTATGAATATGTAATATTTTTCGCTTGCAGTTTTAACGAAAGTTTCTTTAAAGTATTTGGGAAAAATGAAAACTTTCCACTTCCGATTCATTTTTGAAAATCATATCATTTTTGTTCCAGCGGCTCATAAATGTTCACAATTTTTTTCAATGGTTATGGTTTTTTCAATATTTTTCTTAAATTCTCTAAAAGCAATGAATTGAAGTCTAGTTTATAATATACTAAGAATGAAAAAAACAATATTTTTAAAAATGGTTTCTTCGAGCCTCTTAAATATATTTTCTATTTAAAAATTATATTGTTGATTAAATGTTACATAAACTCAAAAACAGGTTCAAATCGATAGTTAATTTTCAAAACACATGTTTTTATGGGAAATTTCATGACCTTTTTCAGAATGCATAAAAAAGAAACAATTTTAATAAAATTAAAACAATAGGTTTCACGGTGGGTTGAACCAAGTTTGAATACAAATTCTAAGTAAATTTGATTTTTTTATTGTTTATGGTAATACGGTTATAATATGGTGGCCGTCTGCCAACTTGATTTTTGTATTTAATCACTAAAATTTTTTTTTTAATTTTATAATATTATCTGCTCAATATATTATATAGCATTTTTTTTAATATATTTTTTTATTGATTGTGATTATCTATAATCTATACTTTATTTAATATAATCTATACTTTAAATTGCTATACCTAACATTTAATTGTGAGTCTCAATAAAATTTTACACTACCACAAGAAAATATTTTTTTCAAATATTTTTCAGAACCCTCTGATGATTTTTATTTCCATCTTGAAGTATTCGCGGCGTGACAGCCAATCCCATTCAATAAAAGAATCTATTTCAAAACATGTTAACCAATATTCACCGTATAATCTTATTATAATTTCCTAATTTCTTAGTAATTATATATATATAAAATCGAATTTTTTCAAAAAAATACCCTCCCCCCTAATTATTTTCATTTTCATCTTGAAATATTCGTGAGATAACATCAAACCGTATTCAATAAAATAATATATGAAGCAAAATTTTAACCAATAATTACTTTATAATCTGATGAACGTTTCTTCATATATTAGTATTTAAATACAAAAATTAGATTTTTTCAAAAAACGCACAACCACTTATGTATTATTTTAATTTTTATCTCAAAATGTACGTGGGTTGCCATATTACCATAAGCAATAAAAAAATCCCATTCACATGGAACTTTCATTTAAACTTGGTTCAGCCCCACAGTGTTTTTTTATTAGGAGAATATAAAACAAGTTTAAAAAAATTGCTTTCCACGGCATTTAATTTAATTGAAACATTTTTTATTGATTTTTGCATATAATCGAGGAATTTTTACTAAATGTAAATTTTATTTAGAATTAATATTAGTGTAGGAATGATAACCATTTTTCAACAAGTTCGAAAAATAATAAAGAGAGTCTTTGGAAAATGATAAAATTCAAAAAAATATCTTGGAGACTGAACCTTTTTTCCATAAATATTTAGCCATATATTCGACAACTACCGTAAGTATCAAGAATTTTTTTTAGTGAAATCGAACCAGTTCGATTTTCACGTTTATGTAATTTGAAAAATAATAATTCTTTTTGGTAAATCTTAATTCAGAAAATTGTACTTAATTAAAATTATATTCAAGCCATTTACTGTGATTTAGTAAACGTTCAGTGTGAATTAGTTATTTGTCTAAAAATTAGTCAAAACCTATGTAGTCCTATACTGAATCAATTGGTAAACGACACGGTCCTGTTTCTCTTATTGTTAGTAACATTTTACTAATTCACATTTAGACGGTTATGTTGCTTAAACATTAATTACAAAACTTACAATTTTATGAGAAATTGCGTAATTATAATTACACCACAAGTGGAAAAATTTTATAAAAATCTACCCAAGTCGATTAAAATAAGTCTTTTCCTCGAATGTATTGAAGAAATCGCGATTTATTTTTTCTATTTTAACCCTTTCGCTTATCTTGTCTTTTGCGTATGTTATAAAAAACTCATCTCAGTTTACTTTAAATACATTTAGTTATTATGAACCTAAATGATTGAAAAAAAATTTTGTTATCAGAAATTCTTACTTTTTATTGCTAATATGTGGCATTGTTGTACTCATGTTTTAATATCTGTTAACATTTTTTTTTAAGTGAATGATATATTTACTTTAAAGCTAAGTTAGTTCAAATTAAATTATGGAGAAGCCCAATTTGCAGTTACTGAATTGAATCAGTTATAATTTAGCTAATTATTAGTCGAACCTAAGCACTTAGGCAAGCTTAATTCTTATTTAAATTTTACTAATTCAATTAGTCAAATAACGTTAGGTTTTGTTAACTGACTAGAAAATTAGTTCAATTATTTTTAACAATTCAGGGTTTCTACAGAACCTGGAAAACCTGGAATTTTGATAAAGAAGCTGAAAAACCTGAAAAAGTCCCGGCATTTTGAGAAAAAGGCTGGAAATTTTTATTCCTATTCCTTTTCGAAGTTTTACAAATTATATTGGTACTTCTCTATTTATCTTACAAAGTCACATTGATAGTAATTGATTAAGTTAGGTTCTAGGGAAGTTGTTACTTTGTTACTATTACATATTGATAATTTTTTTATAATACTAATATTTTCAATAATATTGACATTACATTTTTTCGTCATAATATCAGGAAAGTTAATAAAATTCGGCGTCGATTGAGCAAAAAGACGTCAAATTTCAATATTAATGATAATAATGTTGTACAATATTTTTACAAGGTTGGTTAGTCGTCTTGAAAAATCGAGACAAATAGAGACAGCCTTGAAAAATTTGAAACAATTATATGTTCATAATTATTACTGAAATACACCTCTTTTTGATGACTGATTAAGTTCTCTCAATTATAACTTTATCAGAGCTGAAGATGTTTGTCTTTGAAGGGTTGAATGCTCTCAAAATTTTGTGTAAAATAAGCCCAGGATTTGTCTATTTTTCCAGTAGATATTGGAAAAATAATGTAAATTTCAATGTTTTTTAAAATGTTCAATAACTTCCGTAATAATCAATATTCTTGAATGTTCTTGTGCTCATTTTAATCTATTTTTTTTCAGTATTGCAAGAGCGTATGGGACTAATTCTCAAAAAGTTTCATATTCAAGGACCAAAACTTAAAGTTTTAACAACAAAGCTGAAAAAATTTCAATATTCTTTGTGGTAGAAACAATATTTTGTAAAATATGAAAGTATGCAGTTTCTAGTTTCTATTTAATTTCTATACAAATCCTTCAGAATATATATTTATTTATTTTTTATTTTTATTTGGCTATAGATAAGGTGTTTTTAATTTTTTCCAACTTTTTTGTTACAACTTTAAGTTTTTGTCCTGTGATAGAATTTTTTTAAAGAATTAGGCCTATAAGCTGTAGCAATACTGTGAAAAAATATCTTCAAAATGAGCCCAAGAATATTAAAAAATGTTGATTATTACTGAAGTTATTAAAAATTGAAGAAAACATTGAAATTCACACTATTTTTGCAATATCTACTTGAAAGTAAACAAATTGGCTTCTTTCTGGGCTTATTTTATACAGAATGTTGAGAGCATTCAACTTTCCAAAACGTAATTTTTTGGCTCTGACATAATTCAAATCATGAGAACTTAATCAGTCATAAAAGAAGAAGGGGTTAAAAACTTTTGCACGGCAGTGTACACATTTATAAAATTTCGCGATTTTTCACACGAAATTTGACTCTAGGGCAGACTCTAGGGACAAAATTGTAAAAATATTTCAACAATTTGATAAAATAATGTGGGGACTTGCCTATAAAATGAAGCGAAGAAATTTGAAAATGTTGATTATTTCGAGAGTTATTCCAATTTTTCCAAAACATTTCAATTTGAAGTTTTTTGCAATATCGTTTGAAAAAAGCGACATTTTTGCCTTCAACTTAAGCTTATTACAAGCATAATTTTATTACTTATCGCGCTATGACAAGGGAAAAAATTTAATGTTAATATTATAAAAATCAAGGCATTTTAGCAACAACTCAAAAAACACGTGTCTTGATCATTTCCGTCGGTAGCGTACAAGAATTTTTCTGGAAATTATATTGAAAACAGTACAATTCTTGACAACTGATTTGAGTTCAAATTTCGGATAGAATTTTTTAAAAAGTTGTCCTGAAATTTTTTACAACAGTTGACTTGGAAAACCTAGAAATGTCCTGGAAATCTAAAATCTCAACTTCTGTAACAACCCTGTAATGTTTCGGTACATTTTCTACTGTCTACTTAAATTTGACTAATTTTTGAAGCAAGAAGTCATTAGCCATAAATTTAAATAACAATTAGTTAAATTTAACTGATTCAAATTTAAATTCAGTTTCTATTGCACAAGTCTAGATTCTATGCGAAAGGGTTATAATAAACATCTAAAAAACCTTAGTTTTGCATAACTCCTGTGGATTTTCTAATCCATAAAAAATGAAAGTGATGCAAGTTGCATGACCGCTGTCACGTAAAAATACGCAAGAAGCACGTATTCCACGCACGATAAATATACATATACGTGTATGTATAGAATATAATTAATCACTAATTAATTAATTATTTAATAATATGTGAAATATAAGTATCATGCTTGCTGATAGGCTAGTAGTGGTGGGGTGTTGGTGGTGCTCGGAGAGTGGTGGTGGTGTTTTCTATTGTACACGTCACATCGAGTTTCGACACTTGAAAAATATTAAAAATCTACATTTTTATATTTGTATATTTTTATATTTAGACTCGTTGATATTTTGATCATTTCCAGCTGCTTTTGATTGAATCAGAAAGTCTGACCAAGTTCTTTTCTCTCATTGCGAACAAAATTCCTTTTTTAGCTCCAAGCTAGCTCGAAAGTGAGCTGCGAATATATACGAATCAAATTTATCGAATTCTGGATACACGACCGAGATCCGAGGTCTCGGTCTCGGTCGACAGGCTTGGAAATCGAGTTAATTACGAAGTTCGCGGCTCGTTTCTCTCGATTTTCGAGGAGTGAAATGTGAAGAAAGGTGAAAGTGTAACAGATAGATGCACGCCGGATTGTGCATCGCGAGTCGCTCAGAATCGCGCGAGCTCGGACAATGATCTCTTCTCTTGACGAAAGAGTCACATCCGCTTCACGAATTTCACTTCCGCTCTCAGGAGACGCCTCCCGAAAGTCAGGGATGCCAGATTCGACACCAAAATATGTACTAAAAATAGTTCTATAAATAATTAAATAAACATAAATACTTCTTCTCTTTTTCTATGAAAATAATTTAAAAATGTAATGAATGACAATTTTATATCTGAAAGTAAGGAATAGAAAAGTTAGAAGTAAAAAAGAAAATTTTAAATATAATAAAAATGGAAGGAAAATGTACTTACATGAGTGCTAGGGTGGCCCAGAAAAAACTTAAGTTCGAATTTCGTTTGGGATAATGTCTCATTTTGTGACGTTCCCAAAAAAAGTAAATCTGTATACATATGTATTTTTTCATCAGACAGCGTTTAGGGAAATACCCATGTTTTACGAATATGACATTGGAAGGGGTAAATTTCAATAAAGCGAGTGCAAACTACATGGACTTCTTAAAATCACTTCTCCGAATGTGAATTATGCATTATTTTTTTTATTCTTACCCCTTACCCCTTCTAGAATGCCCCAAAAATCAAAATTTTTCATTACTCAATAATTGTTTAAACACTTCATTTTCCACAATTTATGTTTTATTAGAACGGCCGATTAAATTTGTTCGCAATTGCTTAAATAACCTCTTATTGTTTAAATTTAATTTTTGACTGGAAGAAAACAGATAAATGTAGTTTTTGAACAAATTTTCAACAAACTTGATAGAATTTTCGTATGTCTCGTATTTTTACCACTTATTCATAATTCTTCAAACAATTTCCATTTGTTTAATTAGTTCAAGTCATAAATCAACATGATCGATTCACATTGCTTTTAATTGTTTGAATAATTTTTCATTGTTGAAAAGTTTTTAACAAAATTTCATCAGCTCTTTTTATGTTGACACTTTTCATTACCCAACCATAATTTTTTTAAATGATTTAATTAGTTTAAACAATTTTGTTAGACAAAATATAAAAAATAAACTATCTTCTTTTTGTAACTAAAACTATATTTAATTCAAGCCAAAAATCGACACATACGATCAACTAATTAGTTCGTCTCATTCATGAAAAGTGAAAATTTTGTTTTTGTCAAAAAAGTGTTTAAAAAGATGCAAATTGTTTAAAAAACTCTAATTATTTAATAAAAATCGTCATCATACGAGGAACTAACGAATATTCCTTTACAAATTTGCAAAAGCTACACTTTTCTGCCTGATTCGAGTCAAAAATTACATTTAATCAATAAAAAATTGTTTAAAAAATTGAAAATAAAGTACATTCATCGTTTTGTTTTAGGATCTAAACTAATCAGTTCATGTTACACAAAGAAGGTGTAAATTTTGGATATTTTGTCGAAAAAAATTGCTTAAGCAATGGTGGATAATTGATAAAAATACAAGACATATACCAGAAGTATATGAAGTTTGTTAAAGGATTTGCAAAAAACTACATACTTCTGCTTTATTCCAGTCAAAAGTTACGTTTAGGCAATACAAAATTGCTTAAATAATTAACAACAAATTAAATCGGTCTTAATGATTTTTTTATTACCTCATTAGTTTATATCGTTGTGACGATACCGATAGTTAGCGATAAAATGTTAATAACGAATTTTTTAAACAATTACTTTCCAATTTACGCTTTCCAGTTTTTTGTTCGTAAAAATGGGATTTTTTCCCCATATTCTCAATGAGAAAATTAATGGGGTCTGTGAAACCTTTAAACATTGCCTGACAAAAAAAAATGACAAGTTTACATTTTTTGATAACCTCACCAAGTGAGCCCTTATCCCAAACAAAAATCGAACTTTTTTGGACCATCCTAATGAGTAAATTTGCTAATAAGACTCCAATCACATGTTCTATTTTTACTATTCTAATTACTATTTGCAATTTAGCTATAAACTATTTTGATTACGTTATCCTACTGCCTAGTGTAATTTTCAAAACCTATTAAAAAATCTCACTAATGCTATAATACTTCTAGACTAATGTGTCAACTACGATTACTAGCTACTATAATATTTGTTCGGAAAATTTTTCTCACCGCGAGATTACAGAATCCTGAACTCTGGAAATATCTGAGGACGCAATATGCAAATTGTGCGTCTGGCAACCCTGTTTGTTGAGATTCATCACTTGATAATGTTGCAGTTTATGCAATGCGCGGCAGACTTTTGGAATAATCAAAAAATTTAGACTTCATTGTTCGATGTGAGTTGTGATCGTGCATGCTAAGACATCTATGTAGAAAATCGTGCTTGAAGAGTACAAGAACAATGAAAAAAGGAGCATGTGCAAGACATCTAAGAAAAACACGTACACACGCTATCGACTATTCGCTACCTCTAGTACAGCATTTTTAAATAAATTATTGTATTATGCTCGAGTTTTGTGAGATAGAAATCTAATTAATCATGCCAATAAAGAGTGCCACTCATGTGATGATCCTGTCGAATCATTTGTTTTGGTCAATGTTAACGTCTTGAGCTTATTGTTAGTTATATTTTTGTCATTTTTATTGTGTTCAAATGATTATTATTTTTTTCGTATATTGTACTCATCAAGTATTATTATTATTAGTCTGCAAATTTTGTACGTGTAAGCAAACTCATAAATATTGCAGAATTTTTATTATAGTGCCACAGGACTTTTATGTTTCAATATTTTTTATAGCTTGTGCAACGTACGTAATATCAATAACGGCACACTTTTCCGAGAAGATATAAAAAATATATACATTTTTATACAAAAAAACGCTAGGCTTTTTTTTAGCAACTCAATTTAAGTCTTTTTTGACCACACAGAGAAAAAGTTGTCTTGAAACAAAAGCACCGTCCTCTTTTGTTTTGGGTCACATCAAGATATTTTTTACATAAATATGATTATTTGTCTGAAATATTAGATAAAGTAGAATGGCAATATTTGCTGCTAAAAGATTCTTTTTGAGGCAAAAGAAAATCGTTTTAACCTTACATTTAAAAAAAAATTTAAAATGTTGCAAGAAGCATCCTTTTGCTACAAGAGGATATTCCTCTGAGTGACTCAATTAAGGTCAATATCCGGTTTAAAATGAGCCCAGGTTTTCTCTGTGTATACATATTACATGAGATTTATTTTTTTACAGTAAAAAGTAATTGTAACGATTTTTGAAATGCTTCAATATAATAGTAGATTGTGTTGTCCTTTTCGGCTCATTAGAAACAAATGTATGACAAAAGAAAATTTTGAGATCAGCAATTTTAAAAACATGTGACTTTTTGGATTATTACTTTTCCTGCCTGGAAAATGTAATGATCTGAATAGATTGGTTCAGAATCAACCACAAATTTTATTTTTTCATTCAGAGGCGATCCAAAATTTGTAATAATGTATTCGGATTCATCACATGAAGTTACAGATAAAAAAAATATATCCTACGTTTAGGCATCCACGATATATCAAAATTAAGATATATATAAGATATATACCAAAAATTGTTTTGAAAATTGAATAAAAATTAACTTTAAGAGAATATTATTTAATTGATTCAAACTTGGAATTATTTTATCTAGTTTATTTATTTTATAAAAATAACTGTTGTACATTGTTCAATTTTTACTTTAAATAGTTGAAATATTAACCATTGACTGCTTCTGCAGAAGAGAAATAAGTTGCAAAGCCTTTTCTTTTCTGATAACGTTTTTGTTTTTAAATTATTTTATGAATAATTTTTATATTATTTATTTTATCAAATTCTTGTCGAATAATTTTGACAGCCATTCATTGTCAGTTTACTGAAATTTTACTGAAACTAGAAGGACTATTATTTCATTACTACATAGGGTGGTCCAAAAAATCGACTTGAGATTTTTGATGATCGATCTCCCCAATTTGTTCGTTTTTCGGAAAAAGAAATTCCTTTTTTTTCAGTCGATTGAAAATAATCCGTGCCCACAGGCTTATGGAATCAACATGACATTCTAAATGGAAAAAATTGAGTTTTTGACAAAATGGAAAAAATAAGAACTTGTTATTAACTATTTGTGAATTAAATTTCAGTCACTTTTTAAGGAATGTTCAAAAAATAATTTTCACCCAATAATTTTTTATTTTTACCCTTTCAAACCCCTTCTATACCCCTTCTATTTTGCTCGGAAAATACCCCCAAAAACGCAAAATAACAGTTTTATGTGAAATTCATGCTAAAGACGGCATTTTCTTGAATTTTTTTAGCAATAATTATTTCTATTCAATGAGTGACGAGTTTTTAAGTAAGTTTTAAATAATTTTTAATTGTTGAAATATTTATATGTTTAAACAATTTCTTTCCCTGTAAATCGTGAAAAGTTATTATTTTATGGGATTAATGACAGAATTAAGTAATGTTGAAAGTTTCCCCTGTAATTCTCAAAAAGTTACTATTTTTGGTAATTATAAATGAAGAAGCTTATTAATGTTCAAAGCAATATTTTTGGTGAAAGATATTTTGAATTTTTTTTAATTACGTTATGGATAGTTATTTTTTAGATTGATTTCGTGGAGACAAGAAAATACTGAGTACTAAACGATATAGTGTAAGTTCGAAAAAAATAGAATTCTCTCCATCTTTTCTATCAAAAGGAACAAGTGATATTAATTGTTTGAATAATTTAATATCGCCCATAATTTTTTAAATAATTGCCTGAATTGCAAAATATGTTCAAAAAATATTATCTTCGACATTTATGAAACCTATTGTTTATTACGAAAGATAGTAACTTTTCACTATAAACTGTAAGAAAAAATTGTTTAAAGAAATAATAATTGTTTACAAAATAGAAAATTAGTTAGAATATATTTGAATTTTAAATAAAATTGCTATTTTCCATTGTTTGGGGCATTTTCCGTGCACATTACAAGGGTGTTGATTGGGTAAAAATAAAAATTTATTAGGTAGAAATTATTCCTTGAATATTCCTTAAAAAGTGACGAAACTTTCATTCAGAGAAAGTTAATAAAAAGTTCTTCTTTTTTCCACTTTTTCAAAAATGGAGCTTTTAATATTTAAAATCCCATGTTAATTTCCAAAGCCCGTAGTCACGGGTTAATGTTGATTAATGTAAGAAAAAAAATGAATTTCTTTTTTCTCAAAAACGAATAAATGGGAGATCAATGACTAAAAATAAGAAATTAAATTTCAACAGGTATAAATTTTGAACACCCTATTCAACACACTCTACAATTAGATTGTTTTTTATAACCGATAACAAAATTTTCAACTACAATTTCCTGAAGAATTCCTGTGACACTTTGTTCTAAACTTTCCGCTTTCCAATTAAAAAAAGCCTTCACCCTACTTTTTTCATCCCTTACAAGCTCTTTACTTTCCCAATTCAATTAATTTCTTCACTCTCTTTTTCTTGTTCTCTCAAATTGCAATGAATTAATTATTTACAAAATAAAAAATCGGTTGAAAACACGATAGTGTATAATACAGTGCTTGTGAATTAAATAGATCGTTAGAAGGAAAATCGCCCGGATAAAAAAAGCCCGATGAGTGTGATTGATATCCGTGATTACGATCAGGCAGTAGCAAATGATGCTGAAGGTGGTCCCAGCTGATGTGTATAAAAAAAGAAGATTGTGCGGGAGCTTTGGAGAAACTTACGAGGGGCCTGGCGCCCCAGTACCAGGATTTGACACGTTGAGTGAGGCCACCGAGTAGGTGAGACCTCCAACCACCGAAACCTCCCCCACTCTCCGAGTTCCTCTCCTCCCTTCCTTCTTCATCATCCACAGTATCGCGATCACGATCTCTCCTCCTTCCGTTACCAATCATCTCGGCGTCGCTACCATCGCAACCTCCGTCGCTCTCCTAGTCCCCATAAACGGTCCCCAAAAGAAAAACACGGAATCCTCATTAGTAGACCTCCACTTTTAGGCAATTTTTTTTACTCTAATTGGGGAATGCAATGCCGAACTCACAAAAGATTTACCCACACGGAGAGAAAAATCTAGGCATTAGCGCGTGAACATTTGTCACGCATTAATTCCAAGAGTATGAGCGAAATTTTCAAGAGCCTCCACGGACTTTTTTGGTGAGTCTCCTTGCGATTCGCTCTTAGGCCACGCCTCCTGCGAACATTTAGTGGTGCGAACGTTTCAACAGGCAGAAGGCGTGGCCTACGTCAAATTGCAAGGAGACTCACCGAAAAAGTCCGTGGAGGCTCTTGGAAATGAAGCAAGAGACGCCTGCGATATGCGCCTGATGAACAGTCCATGTGTTGATACCTTGAACTCTCTTGCGGTAAACCCTCGAGTTTTTTCTCCGTGCAACGGACGTTTCTCATTCTCACACCTTGATGTTTAAATTGGCAATTCACGCCATTTGTGAATTCTAGGTTCGGTTGGATTCGGTTCATAATATTTTAATGAAAGCTCATTATAACTTGAGTATTAATTTGCCAAAGCAGTAATATGCGCTTTTGCGTCGTTTTTGAGATAGTCAACTTTGAAATACAGTCGAAGCTTTCAATAAGGCCGCTACGAATAAGACCGCTTCCCCTAATCCTTGTTCGAGCTCATCGAGACGCTTTCCCCACTCTCACGCTGACTTCGAAATTCCAGTCCGCCGCTACCAATAGTGCCACCGTAGAAATCGCAATTTTTACGTTTTTTAAGAGAGTTTTTTTTTAATATTATCCAAATATATCGAATATTAATTGTGATATTTTCATATTTTATAATATTTTTCGATATTATACGATTCCTAATATAAAAAAAAAGCTTCTAAAATCCATAAAAATTGCGATTTCGACGTCGCACAGTGGGGAAAAAATGACTTTTTTGGTTCAAAATAACGTCCAGCCCACAAATATTGACCGATATGGACAACACAAATTTAGAAAATAGCTGATAGGATTTTTGAAAAAGTTGTCGAGCCTGATTTTCAAATTAGGCTTTCAATTTTTTTATGAATAAACAAATACGACGAAGAAGATTGTAATTTTTTCTAATTGAGGTTCCTGGTGCTCTTCAATAACAGGAAAATTGTTATAATCGCCTAAATTTCATAGAGCAACATAATTTAAAGATGTTCCAATATCATATAATTTACAAACAACATTGTTAAAAACAAATTATTTGTTAAAAGAATTTTTTCTACGAATTTCCATAATTGTACATTTTTTGAAGTTAAATTGGAAGAAGTTTAGATAAAAACAATATAAAGATGAAGAAATTTCTTCTTGAGATTATTATTTTTAATATCGTAAACAAATTTAATAAACAAATGCATTAATCTGGCATTATTCGACAGAAAAAATCGTTTTTTTCAATGCCAGTCCTTTCAGTTGGAAACTTCATGACATTTTCAGCAACATTCATAATTTGTTGATAAATTTTATGATTTTTTGAAACAAATTTAATAAACATATGCATTAATCAGACATTTTTCGGCAGAAAAATTCGTTTTCTTTATGTCAGTCTTTTTAATTGGGAATTTAATGATAATTTCATTAACACTCATGCTTGGTTGATAAATTCTATGATGTTTTAAACAAATATAATAAATTGATGCATTATTTGGGTATTTTTGGACGAAATTTTTTTTTTCTTGAATCTCAGTCCATTCAGTATACGTTTCTCATTACATACATTCTTTTGATAAGTTTGCAGCTTTAGGCTCGAATAGAATGCCTGATTAATGCACTTGTTTATTAAATTTGTTTAAAAAATCATAAAATTTATCAACTATTTATGAATGTTGCTGAAACTGTCATGAAGTTCGCAACTGAAAGGTCTGGTATTTAAAAAAAAACGAATTTTTCTGCCGACAAATGCCCAAATAATGCATTTGTTTAAATAAACCATGAAATTAATCAACAAATTATGAATTTTGCTAAAATTATCATAAGGTTGCTAATTTAATAAAAATGACATAGAAGGAAAAAGAATTTTTCTGTCAATAAATACCTGATTAATGCATTTGTTTATTAAATTCGTTTATAATATTAACAATAATAATATCAAGAAGAAATGTCACCATCTTTATATTGTTTTTATCTAAGGTTCTTTCAATATAACTTGAAAGACACTCTTTCAACAAATAATTTATTTATAAAAATTTTGTTTGTTTATTACATAATATAGCAACATTTTCAAATAATGTTACTCTATAAAGTTTAGGTGATTTTAACAATTTTCCTGTTATTGACGAGCACTAGGAACCTCAAATAGAAACATTGTCCATTTTTTTCGTATCATTTGTTCATTTATTAAAAAAAGGAAAGCCTTATTCAAAAATCAGGCTCGACAACTCTCTTAGAAATCTTATCAGCTTTTTAAAAAAAATGTTTTATCCAAATCGGTCGATATTTGTGGGCTGTGCGTTATTTTGAACCAAAAAAGTCCTTTTTTTCCCACTGTGCGCCATAGAAATCGCAATTTTTATGGTTTTTCGAAGTTTTTTTTTATATTAGGAATTTTATAATATCGTAAAATATTATAAAATATGAAAATATCACAATTAGTATTCGATATATTTGGATAATATAAAAAAACTCTCCTAAAAACAATAAAAATTGCGATAAAAATTGTGTCAGTGTGAGAGTGGGGGAAGCATCTCGGCAGTAGCTCGGGCAGTAGTACTTCGGCTTCATAGTCGGAAGATTGCGTGTTCGATTCTCGATGCCTGCACTTTTTTATTTTGTATTTATTAAAATGTTCGTAAATATAATTTCCTTCAATAATCTTTTTCAACTTTTTGAAAGTTTGATTATGTTTTTCGCAAACAAATTATGCATATTTTTGGAAGATTATTAAAGGAAATGATATTTATAAAAATTTTAATGAATTAAAAGTAAATAAATTTAATGAAAAAGTTCGCTACTGCCTGAGTTACCTGCCGATTGTGAAGGATTTTTTTGCTAAACTCTATATGACCTGTGGCAAATATTTCGAAGTTAATTTTTTTGAATACGGCGAAAATCACATATTACTGCTTTGACAAATTAATACTCAGGTAATGAGCTTTCATTAAAAAAAACATGAACTAAAACCAAAATTCACAATTGACGGTCTTCTGTTGTAAGAAAAATTTAACTCCTAAATAATCCTAATACTTCAAAATAAATAATCTTAGAATTCAAAATTGTATCATTTCGAACTAAATCCATGTGAAATTTGACCGCTGGGTCAGATGAAATGGTTTGAGGCTTCACGTTCGATCACCGAAGTTAAGCATCGCTTTGCTCGGTTTTTTCTCGGATGGGGGCCGCCGTACTAGATGGAGTATGTTTATCAGCTTTTAAGCTGCGTTCACTCTCGATTTAATACTAACACTAATACTAGTCATTGAGAACTTGAGAAGGGCCTGTGACACTTCAGATTCCTGCCTTACCGACTTTTTTCGTGGACTATATCAATTTCACACGAGATCCGGTATAAAACTGAAAGTTTAGGAAAAGAAAGAAAATGGGCTAAAGAATGTTTATTTGCTAATAGTTTTTTACAAATAAAAAAATGATTTTTCTCGGCAGTTGTAAAAATGTATTAGTTTATAAAAATTCCTTAGTTCGTTTTCTTCATTTTGCCAAATTTTCAGTATGCGATATCTCATTTCGTGTGAAATGGGTATGATCAAAAAAATATCGGTAAAGTAAGAATCGCGGATAAGTGTCACAAACGCTTAAGTTCTATAAGCATTTCTTGAAAACATTTGGAATTAGTGTGGTCCATTTTTCTTAATTTGCATGCCCTCACCGCTTTGTTTGAAATCGAAAGAAAATAAATACGTTTCGCAAACGCCATGAAGTTTAACACGTATTTCCCGTAAGAAAAAAAATACGTTTTTCTACATTTTTGACAGAATCATCAATATTAGGCATATCGAGTTGTCCCGAAACATTTCTCTCAACAATTAGCCATAAAATACAAATCAAAAATTACTGTTCAATTTTCATCCTTATAAGCCTGTTTAGAGGTTCCCAAAAAACACCCACACGTGAAACATTGGGTCTTGCGAGTTTCGGGGCTAATTATTATTTTTTTGCGGGTTTATTTTCGTACAGATTGTTTGTAATACATAAAAAATATTACTTTCTACTGATGATAATTAGATATTTTTAACTAATTTTCAAACCATTTATTATTGTTTGTAGCAATTTTCTCTTAGAATTTATTATTATTGAAAACAATATTCTGTTAGAATAATGCTAGTAAGTTGCAGCTTTAACTGAAATTTTCCATTTTTTGTCAATTTTTCACTATCACTATTTTTTTAAACAATACTTAATTGTTCAAACAATTATATTTTTTAAGTTTGATTATTTATCACCTCGGTCTAAGTGCAAAGTTGACCAAAATTCAAAAATTTCAGATAAAACCACAAATTTCTATAACTTATGTGGCTTATGTGGATGAAATTCAATAAATAATTCTTTATTTGTATTTTATGGCTAATTTCTAAGAGAAATGTTGAGGGACAACTCGATATGCCTAATATTGACAATTCTGTCGAAAATGTATAAAAACGTGGTTTTTTTCTCATGGGAAATACGTATAAAGTTTATGACGATTGTGGAAACTTTTAAATATCAAGTTTTTTCAACAAAAAGAAATATCTTATTTTTAATTAAATCAAATTTGGGGGATCAGATCATAAAAATTAAAAAAAACTTTTTTAATGCGTTTTTGGAAAATTTGTTAATTGTTCTTTTTTAGGCTTAAAAGAAAGCGACTTTTTTCTTTTAAGAACTTTACATTTATTTTCATTCAAAAAGAAGTCATTATCCAATTTTTTAACCGCAAGGTTCTCAAAGAAAAAAGATCAGCTTTCTTTTAATCCGAAAAAGTTTACTAATACAGTGAAAATTTAAAAAAAAGTGAAATTTATTTTTGTTTTTCACTTCTTAGGGTAAAATGTTGATTCTTTCAAAAAATGATTGCGATGAATGAAAAAGGCGTCAAAAGTCCTATCAAAAATATACTAGAAAAAACTTTTTTATTTATATAATAAATTAGTCACAAACAGTTGAAATCGATGGTACTCACAAAAATTTCACCCCTTCGCCCTTGGTAAATATTTCGTAGTAGACAATATTTTTTTATTCATATATTAAAATAGTTACAAATCGTCGAAATCGATGGTATTCACAAAAAGCCTAAAAAGTTCACCCTCTAGCAATTATCTGACAGCAAATTCTTGAAAAAGTTATTTTGTATTTTCTTATTTAATAAAAAAAAAAATGGAAAAATTATCTTTTGAAGAGAGCCATTTTTTATAAAATTTGCATGCTCATTCCAAAATGCCTGGAATTAGTAAAGCAATTCTCCAATAGGATTCAGAAGGTTGAACTTGAGTGATTTGGTTATAAACAAATAAGTGGATGAAATTTTTTACAGTGATTTATTGTCATGAAATCTTTGCTTGTTATTTTAGAAACAAATGTTATGCACAATTATCTGCTCTAGCTATTTGTGATGGAATAATAATAGTTTTTACTACGGAATTGATCGAAAAATATTAATTATTAACACCCATTTATTATACTTGTTCATCCAAACACATTATTGTTAAAAAAAACTAGTTAAAAAATACACTACTTGGCTATTTTCGATATAGAAATTTCATTATTTCAATATTCAACTACTCAAAAACTGTTTTTGCTCATAACCTTTAAAATTTAGTAAAAACTAAATGAATAAAAACTGCCAATTTTCACGCAACCATTTTTATGAGCTTATTTTCTATTATAAAAAAGTCAATACATTTTTAAACTCCCGTATCTTACTAAATAATATTTCTGAATAATTGCTTTACTATGTTTTAGGATTTTTAATTTTCTTCATCAAATAAAAATGTACTAAATAACTTCATACAATCACAATAGGTGTTCTAAGTCCCTTTTAAAAATATTAAAATGTATCCAATTGGTCCTATTTTTCAAAATAAAAACTGTGTCTTATCGCTTTCAAATGTTACGGACAGATGCATTTATTACGTTAATAAAAAGTTGGGTGGAAGTATATTTCTATTGCACATTTGTGCTCTTTCAATAGCAGATATTATTTAAACAATGATTTTATTTTTCCGACCGGGTATATTGATTAATTTTTTATGTTAAATATCAAATAGTGTCGATGACTGGTCTGCCGTTTGTTGGAGAAATGAGAAAAAATCTACCTCAGCCCGGATTTGAACCGGGAACGCCACTGTACATGAGTGGAGCTTAACCAATTACGCCACTGGGGCTGTGGTAGATCATTTCTTGTTTCTCCTATATCACATGATAACGCGGGCCTGGGTTACACTATCTACATTATTTAACATAACAAATTAATTAATTATCCTGATTGACAAAAAACATAATTGTTCAAAGTTATATTCTGAATCGGTAAAAATTCTTCAGAATGAAGCATTCATTAAAATAGTTTCAAGACGCACATCATTGCATGATATAGGAGATACAAGAAATGCTTTACCACAGCTTCGTTGGCGTAATTGGTTCACATTCTATTCGTGCATAGTGGCGTTTCTGGTTCAAATCCGGGCTGAGGTAGATTTTTTCTTGTTTCTCCAATAAATATTAGACCAGTTATCGACACGATTTGATGCTTAACGTCAGAAATTGTCAGTTGTTATTGATTTAAATAAATATACTATCAAATTCATAGCATCACTGTTGGCTCAAAGTGAATAATTATTGCTTTATCGAATATTCATTTGAACCGATAGTGCCTGCTCTCAAACGAGTGCGAATGTTCGTACTTTTGATTCAATAGAACAAATTCAATATTCCCTCAAATCGTTATTAAAATAATGAATGCAGCAGTCTGTAATTTTTGGAATCGATAAATAATTTGAAGGAACATGTCTGCCTGGTACGGAAAAATTTTAGTTTGAAAAAAATAAGGTAAATAGGATAATTTCAGTTTTTGGAAAAGGCCGTTAGTATCTTAATTCTGATCAAGTTAACTATGAACTGTACTAAAAAAATATAAATAATAATTCATTCTATTCAGGAAATTTTGAGAAACTTATAAAATAATTTCAGAAACATCAAAAATGCTTAAGCTAATTTAAAATTATATGCGATTATATGCCATAACTTTTCATAAAATAACATATGATAGTCAAATTTTGCCTAATTTACATAATAAAGTGTCTGAATAGAAAAAAATTGTCAGGTGAATGTCTGCTTCTAGTGAATTCGGCATGGATTCAACCAATTTCATTGTTTTCTTATTTTTTAATTTCGGCTGAAGCTGCAACTTTTCGAGGTCAAGTGGGTTGCGTCTGCTTTTGGAATTTTATATAATTTTGTTTTATTGCCTGTATTTTTAGAGATTGCAGTGATGACTGCTGCGGCGGATTAAGGCTTTGGAGCAGGGATTTAATGTTTTTAATACTGCCGCGACTTTTGGTTTTTAAGCCTGATGTATGAGTTTCGAATCAATACAAAAGATAAGAATGAGCGTTATAGGAAAAGTTGCTATATTTTATACTCTCATTTGTATTGAATTATCACAGCAAACAGTTTCATAGGTTTTATCTCCATAAAGTGGTATCAATAAAGTTTGAAGTGCTTTTTTATTGTAATAAGGAAAATAGAGTTAAAAATGCTCAAACTTTTTATTGAATTTAAAAAAGACAGTTTGATACAAAAGTTTCTCACTGAGCTACCACAATAATTTTGAGAGGATTATTATATTTTCTAAACAAGCTAAGAGGATCAAGATCTAGAACTTCCTACTCCAAACTTTTAATCCGACAGACATATAATTTAACTCTGGGATGAAGTTATCCTTGTCCCCAATTTAATTTGTGGACACTTATGACCCAAATCCTGAAATCTTTTAAATCCTAAATGACCTGCCATTAATCGCGAATAAAAATAATTGGAAATGGTAACGCCCATTACACCTAATAGCAGCAGACCTGTGCGAATTTTTAAAATTATTTACAATTGATTTTGGGGTTTATATTTTGCTTTTAGGATACTTAAGCGCCAATCTAAGACATCAGATTATAATTTTGCTTATTGGATAAAAAAACATAATTATGATTAAAATGTAACGTTTATGGGAAATTGAATAGTGGGAAGGTTGTATACAATGCTGAAAATAATTGTAAATCAATTAGTTTGTTCTGAGCGCTGAAGCTTGTAATCGAAGAACTTTGAAATTAATACCAATTACACGAGCAGCTGATGCGAAAAGTTTCTACTAGTATAGAAATCGAAAACTCGTTAACTAAGACGTCTTGATTATAATTAGTCACTACTTCCTCAGCATCCAGTTAAACAGGTTGGCGGTTAAAAATAACTTGTCAACCTGAAGATCAAATGATTGAGGTATTTTCGAGAATGATAATTAGGAGTTGATAGAACAATATAGAGAAGATTGATCAATAAAAGTCTCAAATTAGTTTTAACGAGTTTTTTTTCTCTAGTTTAGGGAAAACAATAAAAGCTTATTGATAACTCAAATATCCAAAGGTTTATATAATTCAATTCTGAGGTATCACTGATGAATTCCAAACTCCAATGGTTTCAATATGGTAAAATAGCGAACATTATTTCAACTATTGGAAAAATTGATCGAACCGAGATAATATTAATTGCCTATTTTCTGTGAAGATGTTTTCGGGTCTATTCAGTAATACCAATTAAAATAAGTAATTGTCAGTGTGAACTTCTCTTTCTGACCTACTCGTCAGAAACGCACCGATTAACAAAAAAATCTTTAATCCATATCCTTCCTTTTATTAAAAAGCGCATGGTGCCATTTTCGATTATTTCTCGATCCATCTCGAAATAACTCGAAACAATTTGAAACTATTGTTTTCCGGAAACTCGTATTTATGATTGGTTGGAGCTGTCCTTCTATTTCGTGTTTTGAAAAAGAAAGATAGCTTAATAAAAAGTTTTGATCAAGTTTAAGAGACATTTAGAAGTTTTATAAAAAGGGTTCAAATAAATTAAAAACTTGAGAAGATTTTCAAAAAGTTAAAAAAATGTACATTTTTATATATTTGTAAACGAAAATTTTGAAGCTTCTTAAGCATTTAGAAAGATTTCATGTTAATAAAAAATATTTTTAAAAATTCATGGGATAATTTAAAAAAATGTTTGTTTGAAAAAAATTTATTTCAAGAGAAAATTGATATCGATTTCACAACATTTTGAATCATTTTCGAAAAACTTCAAAAAAGAATATGAACGATTTTAAAGCCAATTTTTTCAATTAGCAAGATTACAAAGTTTTATGGAAGGATTTGATTAAGTTCAAAAGACATTAAGAAATTTTACAAAGAGTCGGAATTAATTTAAAACTTGAAAAGATTCTGAAAAAGTTAAAAAAATGTACATTTTTGAATATTTGTAAACAAAAATTCTGCTGCTTCTGAAGCATTTAGAAAGATTTCACGATAATAAAAAATATTTTTGAAAATTCATGGGGTAATTTAAACTTATTTTTTTATTCTGATAAATTAATTCTGAGGGAATATTCAAGAAGACTTTAAATTATTTCAAAAGATTTCCAAAATTGTCAAAACAGAATCTGGAAAATTTGAAAGCATTTTTTCTACTTTTCATAATTTTAAGAAAATGTTTGAAAAAATTCAAATAATTTCCAAGGATATTTAGAAGGTTTAAATGTTTTAGAAATGATTTAAAAATAATATGAAATTTGAAAAGATTCACGAAAGATTTTAAATTATTCTCTAAAATTTCGAAAAAGAATGGGAAATTTACGAAAAATTTATAAATATTTATAAAAAATTCGTTCAGATTCAAGAGACATTTAGAAGTTTTAAGAATATCCAAAATAAATTTAAAAATTGAAAATATTTCAAAAATGTAAGTTTTAGAAAAACTTACATATTTGTATATTTGGAAAAAAAATTTTGAAGCTTCTTAAATATTTTGAAAGGATTCACAATTGTAACAAATGTCTTAAAAGTGATGGAAAAATTTACACTGATTTTTTATTTTGAAAAATCAATTTCAAGGGAAAATTGACGAATATTTGAAAACATTTTTATTTATTTCCTAAAATTTCGGAAAAGAATGTGGACGATTTTAAACACAAAATTTTCAGTTAGCAAGATTACAAAGTTTTGTAAGAAATTTCAAGAAAAAAAATTTGGAAGGTTTCACGACATTTATTAATACATATAATTTAAACTAATTTTTTATTTCGAAAAATCAATTTTAAGGGAAGATTGCTGAATATTCAAAAACATTTTTATTTATTTCCTAAAATTTTGAAAAAGAATGTAAAAGATTTTATAGAAAAAATGTGCAATTAGCAAGAAAATAAAGTTTTATAAGAAATTTAAAAAGAAAAAATTTTGGAAGGTTTCACGATAACAAAAAATAGTTCTTAAAATTCATGGGATAATTTAAACTAATTTTCTTATTTTTTTTTAAATTAATTTTGAGGGAAAATTGACGAATATTTTTGAACATTTTGATTTATTTCCTAAAATTTCGAGAAAGAATGTGGACGATTTAAGGGAAAAATGTTCGAATAGCAAGATTACAAAGTTTTTGATTTAATTGGATCAAGTTTAAGAGATATTCAAAAGTTTTAAAAATATTCAAAATTAATTAAAAACTTGAAAATATTTAAAAAAAAGTTTTTAAAAACTTCTTAAAGAGTTTGGAAGGTTTTACATTATAAAAAAATGTCTTAAAATTCTTGGCAAACTATTAACCGATTTTTTATTTATTTTTTAAATTAGTTTTAAGGGAAAATTGACGAATATTTGAAAACATTTTTACTTATTTCCTACAATTTCGAAAAAGAACGTGAACGATTTTGAAGGAAAATGTTCAACTAGCAAGATCACAAATTTTCATAAACAATTTGAAACAAACAATTTCGACAGGTTTCACGATAATAAAAAATATTTCTCAAAATTCATGGGCTAATTCTAACTGATTTTTCATTTTGAAAAATTAATTTTTGGAGAATATTTAGAAAAAATTTCAAAAATTTCAAAAGACTTCCAATATTTATTTTCAAAACAGAAACTGGAAGATTTCAAAGCAAGTTTCTTCATTTTTCAGAATTTCAAGAAAAATGTTGGAAAAATTCCAAGGATTTTCAGACATTTTTCGAAGGTTTGAAAGTTTTGAAAATGGTTAAGAAATGATTCCAAGTTTGGAAAGTTTTCCCAAAATTTCAAACAAAATTTAATTTTGGAAGATTTCGAAAAAAACTTAAGATTATTTTAAGAAATTTGAAAGGCTTCTAGAAAATAAAAAAACTTTCTTGAGATTCCTGAGAAAATTTTTAATGAATTTTCATGTTGAAAAATTAATTTTCAAAGAAAACTTGACAAAGTATCAAAGCGTTCCAAAATATTTCTACTTTCGAAAATATTTGGAATATTTAAGGGTAACTCTTCCAATTGTGAAAGATTTTTCTAGCAATATTTCCAGTCAGTTTAATAGATCTTCCAAACTTCTATATCTTTTAAACTTACTGAAAATTTTCCTAAAATTTTTCAAAAACCTGACAAATAAAAAATTATACTTTTTCTACATATCTGAGAGCGTGAAAAAAGATTTTGAATTTTTTAAGAATCTGAGGAAAATTATATATTCATTCAACTTTAAAAACAAATGAATAAATATACTCAAAAAAGAAATTTTGGTTCGAGATTTTTATTTTGTATTTTAAATTATTCATCCCCAAAAAATAATAATTTGGGTGCATTTTTTTTCATAACTAAAAAATCCTTTTCAAGATAAAATTTCAACTATTTGGCTGCAAATTTGTCTTTTTGGATTGAACATTAATCTGTTTTTGTTGAAGATTCAACTATTGTGTTGAAAATTTTTGTTTTCCTTTTAAAAATGCAACTGATTGAAAATTAATCTTTTTGGTCGAGGATTAAACTGCTTTTTCCAAAATTCATTTTTTGTATACTAAACGTTCATCATTTTAGTCAAAAATTCATCTCTTTGGATAACAATGTCTATTTTTTTTTAAAACCTTAATCTTTTCATGGTTTGAAATGCAACTGGTAAAAATTATTTTTTTTTCTGTTTGGGATTCAGCTATTTTGTTAAAAATTTGTCTTTTTTAGCACGAATTTAACTATTTTTAATATAAAATTAAAATATTTTTTGGTTAAAATATCATTTATGTTATCTAAATTATATATTCAAGAATTTAATAATATTAATAATATTAATCAATGGAACCAAGGTATTCAATAATTTGAAATACAAAAGTTAATATTTTCCGTTCAAGAAATGTAAGGTGGAAAAGTATCTGTTAATTGCTAAATTTTTCCTAATTTTTTAGTCAACAAAATTTTAAACACATTACAATTTCCAAAAGTTCAGAAAAATGTGTTGAATTTATTAAAAAATTTTATTCAAGATTTGTATCTCAAAAGTTTTTCATTGTTGATCCTCAAAATTGAACAACTCTTTCAAAAATCATAAAAACAGGCATGTGCGCGCGTAGCGCGCTGTTGCTACTAGTTTTTTTTATTAAAAAACGCATGGCGCCATTTTCGATTATTTCTCGAACCATCTCGAAATTACTCGAAAGAATTTAAAACTATTGTTGTCGGGAAACCCGCATTTATGATTGGATGAAGCTGTCGTTCCTTTTTTGCCCGTTTAAAATAAAAAGTCTACAAACTTCAGGCTTAAGAGAAATGCAATGTTATTTAAATAATATTTTCAATTGAAATAATAATCAATGGAACAGAGGTGCACATCACTCTGATATAGTAAAATGTAATGTGCAGATTTTGTAGGATTATTAAAAAAAGTGTTTTTTGAGAATCTTAAAATGTTTTAAGAGAATGAAAATATTTCTTAAAATTCCTGGGAAAATTTATACTAATTTTTTCTTTTGAAAAATGAATTTTAAGAGAAAATTAATAAAGATTTCAATAAATCTTTAATTGCTTTATAAAATTTCCAAAATGAATATAGACGATTTTAAAAAGAAATTTTTCAAACAGCAAGATTACAAGTTTTTACAAAAATTTTCGATCATGCTCAAGAGACATTTAGAACTTTCGAACAAAATCAAAATTACTTTAAAACTTCGAAAGATTTTTTCAAAGTTGAGAAAAATATACACTTTTGAATATTTGTAAATCAAAATTTTGAAGCTTCTTGAGCCTTTTGAAAGGTTTCACAACAATAAAAAATTGCTTAACATTAAATTTTAAGATAAAATTAACCAAGATTTCTAAAGAATTCTGAAATTGTCAAAACAGAATCTGAAAGATTTGCAGGAATTTTTTTTTAATTTTTGGAAATATTTGTTTTCTGTTTGAAAGGATTTAAGAAAACAAAACAACTTTTCTTGAGATTCCTAGGAAAGTTTTTCATGCCTTTTTATTTTGAAATGTTCATTTTAAAAGAAAATTTAAACAGGTTAAGACATTTCGAATGATTTCTACAAATGTTGAAAAAAATCTGAAAGATTAAAGGGCATTTTTTTATTTTTCGAAACTTTAGGTCAGTTTTTAGAAAAATTCGAATCATTTCGAAATATTTTCGGGAATGATTGAAAAAAAATTTCAAATTAGAAAAGATTTACAAAAATTCAAAACGAAATGTAAATTTTGGAAGATTTCGAAAAAATTATCGAAGCTTCTTATGAAGTTTGAAAGGATTCAAGAAAACCAAAAACTTTTCCGGAGTTTCCTAGGACAGTTTTTAATGCCTTTTAATTTTGAACAATTAATTTTAAAATAAAATTTAGGAAGTTTCAAAAAATTTCAAAAAATTTCGACAAATGTCGACAAAAAATCTGAAAGATTTAAGAGCGATTTTCTCAATTTTCAAAGATTTTTCAAAATTTTAGGAATAATTCGAGTCAGTTTAAGAGATATTTATTTTAGAAACTTTAAAAAGTCCTGAATATCTTTTAAACTTTAGATTTCTGCAGATTTAAAAAATGAAGAAGCTTTTAAAGAATTTTAAATGGTTTTAAGATAATAAACAAATTTCCTAAAATTCTTAGGAAAATGTAAACTGATTTTTATTTTGAAAAAAAGATTTTAAATCATTTTCTAAAATTTCGAAGAAGGATGGGAATGATTTTTAAGCAAAATCTTTGAGTTAGCAAGATTACAAAGATTTATGAAAAATGCGAGTAAATTCAAGACATTTCAAAAAGTTTTTGAAGCCTCTTAAGAATTTTGAAGGGTTTTACGATGATACAAAATTTTCTTAAAATTCATGGAAAAATTTAAACGGATTTTTGGTTTTGAAAAATTAATTTTAAGATAATATTTAAAAATATTTTGAAATATAACCAAAAATGTTAAAAGATTAAAAAAGATTTCTAAAGTGGTCATAATAGATTCTGGAAGTTTTTAGAGCAATTTTTGTAATTTTTCAGAGCATGCAAAATTTTTTGGAAAATTTCGAATAATTTTAAAAAATATTCAGAAGGTTTAAACGTTTTTTGAAAATATTAAAAAAAATAATTTGAAACTTGAAAGTATTTGAAAAAGTTTACAGCAAAATGTAAATTTGTAAGATTTGGAAAGAAATTTCAAAGCTTTTAAAAAAGTTCAAAAGGCTTCAAGATAATAAAAAAACTTTTTTTAAATTCCTGGAAAAATTTGAACTGATTTTTTTTTAAATAAATGTTAAGACAAAATTGACAAAGATTTGAAAAGATTTTAAATCAAAATCAAAGATTGCAAAATTTTATAAGAAACTTGTTTAAATTTCAAAAGGTTTCTCGACAATAAAAATATTTATGATAATTCGTGGGATATTTTAAACTGATTTTTTATTCTGAAAAAACAATTTAAGATAAGATTTAAAAAAACTCAACATTTCAAAAGATTTCCAAAGTTGTCAAAACAGAATCTGGTAGATTTGTAGGCAATTTTTTCAATTTTTCAAAATTTCAAGAAAAATTTTGGAAGAATTCGAAGAATTTTAAAAGATATTTAGAGGATTCAAAAGTTTTGAAAATTATTAAAAAATAAATTTAGGTTTGAAAAACTTTCGAAAAATTTTAAACAAAACGTCATTTTTTGCAGATCTTGAAAATAATTTCGAAGCTTCTTGAGAAGTTTGAGAGGTTTCAAGGAAATAGAAAAGTTCCTTGAGATTCCTGAGAAAATTTTTAATAACTTCTTATTTTGAAAAATTATATCTAGAGAAAATTTGAAAAAGTTTCAAAATATTTAAAAATATTATTATGATTTCAAAATATTCCTATAAATTTCGAAAATATCTGGAAGATTTCAGGACAAATTTTTTAATTTTGCAAGATTTTTCAAAATTTTAGGAATATTTCGAGTCAGTTTAAGAGATAGGAGGATAGGGGAGTAGAGAGGGGCCTAATTGAAAGGGTAAGCGAGATATATGAAGAGACAAAAGACAAGGTAAGAGGAGGGGAGGGGATTTCGGAGGGATTCTGGATGGATAGGGGGTTAAGGCAAGGGTGTCCACTTAGCCCAACGCTTTTTGCGATTTTAATTGCGGATATGGAAAGTAAGCTGGAGGCCGGGGTGGTAGGAGGAGTCAGGATAGGAGGGGTTAGAATTTGGTCACTAGCGTATGCAGATGACATAGTGTTGCTGGCAAGCAGCGAGGAGGCCTTAAAGGAGATGATTAAGAGGTTGAGAAGATACCTGGATAAAAAGGGGTTAGAGCTGAATGTGGAAAAGTCCAAGGTTATGGTGTTCAGAAAAGGAGGGGGAAGGGATAAGGGAAGGGAGTGGAAGTGGAAGGGAAAGGAGGTGCAGGAGGTGAAAGAGTTTGTGTACTTGGGCTTCGTGTTTCGAAGGAATGGTGGAGTGGATGGTCACATAAAAGAGAGAGTGAGGAGGGCAAATGTAGTGATGAGGCAGGTGTGGGGGTTGGGAAAGAAGTTATTCGCAGATGATTTTGGAAGGAGAATGAAATTGTTTGATTCACTAGTGATGAGTGTGCTATTGTATGGGGTAGAAGTGTGGGGGTGGAAGGAAAGTGAAGAGGTTAATAGAACGCAGGAGAGGTATGTAAAGTGGACCCTGGGGTTGGCAAGGAACACGCCTAATTATATTGTCAGGAGGGAGACGGGGAGAGCGAGTGTAGGAATTCTAGCAGGGAGCCGGGCGTGTAAATATGAGGAGAAATTTTTGGAAGAGGGGGGAAGTAGGCTAGTTAGGGCGTGTTGGTGGGAAAAGGAGAACAAGGGAGGGGGTGGGAAGATGGAGGCTGAGAGGGAAAGGTATTTTAGAATGAATGGACTGCAGATGGATGAAGTGAGAAGGATGCACGAGGAAGGAAGGAAGGTTTATGACGTGGTTAAGCAAAACGGCATGGAGAGAGAGAAGACAGAAGGGGAAGAGAGAATAAGAGAGTCAAGATTCAACGGGAACTATGTGTGGATTATGCCAAGTGCAAGAGCGCAATATTTATGTGAGAAAGGAGAGAAAGGAAGTCAGGAGCTTATAGCGAGGATGAGGTGTGGGTGCATGGAGGGCTTCAATAGGTTCTGGCTCTCGCGAGAGAAGAGGATGTGTGAACTGTGTGGAAAGGGGGATGCAAGAGTGGAGCACTGGTTGGAGGAGTGCGTGGAGGTGGAAAGAAGTGAGATAAGCATGGAGGTATTGTTGCATGAAAAGGGGGAAAAAAGGGCAGTAGCATGGGTGAAGGGAGTGTTGGGTAAGATGGAGATGAAGAGAAGGAAGGAGGAAGAGGAGTGGAGAAGGAAAGATTGTAAATAGGAGAGAAAGTAGATATAAGTAACATGTAAATATTGTAAATAGTAGATAAGTAGTAGGTATTAGAGCGATAACAGAGGTTGGCAAGCGAGGCAATGCGAAAAAGTAGGGATATGCGAGCGAGGCGAAGCGAGGAAGGCAAGGCGATACGAGCGTGCGGCTTAGAGATAAGGAATGGAAGGATGTTAGTTTTTAAGGGTTAGTTTTAAGAAAATTCTGTAAAAAATGGATGTGTAAGCAAGTCAATTTTTTAAGGCCAGCAGGCTGAAAAATAAACGTTTATCTATCTATCTTCCAAGCTTCTGAAAATTTGAATATCTTTCAAACTGACTCGAATTTTTCCCAACATTTTTTCAAAATCCTGAAAAATAAAAAATTATACTTATTCAACACATCTGTAAGCTTCAAACAAATGTTTGAAGTTTCTCAAGAAATCGTAAGAAAGTGATATAGTCAGTTAACTTTAAAAACAAATAAACTAAAAAAATTAAATGATGGATAGAAAGTTAGAATACCTTAGTTTTCGAAATGTAGATTGTAGTTGACGGTAAGAAAATTGTCAGTACCGCTAAGAAAAATTAATATTAATTTTCTTGTGAATTATTAATTTGGTGAAAATATTTGAAAAATATCATAAAGATGTCAAATGATTTCTCAAAATTTCGGAAAAAATGTAGGAATTTCAAGACAAAAATGTTCAATTTTGCGACATTACAAAATTTTAGAAAAAATTTGAATAAGTTTAAGAGATATTGAGAAGTTTTGGAAGGATACAAATATAATTTCATTTAAAACAAAATCTAGATTTTGTAGGATTTAGAAAAAAAATTGAGAAGTTTTTAAAGAATTTGAAAGATTTTCTGAGAATATTTGAAGTTATTCTTCATTTTTGAAAATTAATTTTAAGAGAATATTTTAAAAGATTATAAAACATTAAAAAAGAGTTCCAAAATTATCAAAAATAAAACCGGAAGATCTTCGAACAGTTTGAGGAATAGTTAGTGTCAGTATAAAAGATATTTAGGAACTTTCGGTTTTAAACTTTGAAAAATTTACGAACATTTATAAAATATTCTTTGATGTTTGCTAACAGTCAAAAATTCTAAAATACCTTTCAAATATTTTTGAATTTCTGCGAGTAACCTGGGAAAATTATATTCCTACAACCTTGAAGCAAATAAACAAAGAAAATAAAAAATAAAGTCATTTGAAATGTTTATTATATATTAAAAATTATTTTTTCCTTCAAAGTATAATTTGACTACATTTTTTGTATTCTGGACTGAAAAATCTTCTTCGGTTGCTAATTTAAGAATGTTTTTGAGAATTTATCTTTTTGGTTTTAAAATTCTTCTCTTGGTAGAAATTTTACCTTTTTTTATTAAAATTGCAACTGTTTGGTTTAAGTTGAAATCTTTTTCGGCTGAGGATTCAACTATTGTTTTGCAAATTCGTTTTTTGGTATGAATTCAAATCTTTTCAATTTAAAATTGAAAACATTTTTTAGTTTGATTTTTTCTTCTCTTTTATTATTATCATCACCTTACAGACAACGTGTAACCGTTATTTTTGTTCTTGGACTAGTTGATATTTTTTTGCCAACTTTATCTTTTATTTTGGTGTGAATTTGCAATCGCATCATACAAGGCGAATTGTATATTTTTCCTTCTAAAATTATTCAAAATTTTGTCGTTGTAATTGTTATATATCTTGGTGTTTTTAAATAAAATTGTAGCCTGAAGAGGTCAGCGAACCAAGCTGACAAAATGTCGCAAAATAATTGTTCAAGTATAAAAAGTATAATAAAAAATCAAGTATAATTGATTGAAATCTTTTTAAAATTCACCACTTGTGATCGACAAACAACCTTTTCTTCACTTTAAGAAATTTGTTTGCACATATTCTATTAAATCCGCCGGGCTACTATTTAAAGTGACCTACATACTCTTTCATCGTTTCCGCTATTCTATGTAATTGAATTGTAATAATTAGGTAATTTTAATTTTAATGTTAATTTAATTTTGTGTTTTTAACATAGGATGACTTCAATAGGTAGACATTTTTTTTCAAAGGATGATCTAGATTTGTGTAGAACCAGTTCCTGATATGACAAAACATACTGGATTCAGGAGATCCAACGGAGAGACGATAAAAACTTTCTCCACAATTCATATTGCTCTATTATTCTTGCATTTTGTCCTGCAGCATATCCTGTTATCAAAACCACTGAGGTCAACGTTTGAGGTTGGAGATCATTCAGCTCGGGGATATCGGTACTAATTATCCAGTAGAGAATGCAGCGCTTCACGCTATTAATTTCTCGAATATGTCGAAAATTCATACGTTGATTGGAAATTCCTGATATGAACCAAGAATTCTACAACTATGTTCGATACTCTATTTTCTGCAATGTCTACCATAAACCTTATCAGGGTAGCTGCAGATTGGTGAAAATATGGAAATCGAGAAAGAGTCAGGGAATTTCGTTGTTCAAGAAAAGCCATGAAAAATTCAAAGATTTTGAAAAAAATGGCAAAAGTCAAGGAATTTCTGTAAGAATCGCTATTAAGCACTATAGAATGCAGATCTATATCCATTTCTAAATTTTATTGAATTCAGAAATTTGTAATAGATTTCGATAATTTGAAGAGATGTCAACGAGTTTAAAGATTTTACGGTACATACCAAAATTTAAAGGAATTTTCAAGAGCTTGATAAAGTTTTAAAGAATTTCAAAAGATTTAGAATCTTGAATATTTGAGGACATTTTAAGAGACTCCAAGGAATTTTCAATTGATTTCAATAATTTGAAGAGAGTCCAGAGAATAAAAAAAATTTCGAGTATTTTTAAAACTCTCATTGGATTTTTAAGAGCTATAAAAAGTTTCAAGTGATGTCAAATTATTTATAAGGATTTGAAATAGTTTAGGTTATTTTAAAAGACTACCAAGATATTTTCAATTAAAAAAATTTCAAGGAATTTACAAAGATTTGAATGACTTTGAAGGATTTTAAAAAATGTTCATGGAGATTTAAAGAATTTCATAGAATTTTGGAAGAAGTTGAGAGATTTTACAAGATCTATAAGGTTTTAGGATATTTTAAAAGATTCGAAGTGATTTTACCGGATTACCGAGGATTTTGAGAGATCTTAAAAGCTCTCAAGGTATTTTAATAAATTTTCCAGTACTTCGGGAAATATGATCAAATTTCATGTAATTTTGTAAGATTTTATTATTATTTGAATAGATTTCAAATATAATTTATTCATAAGAAATGATCTATATAAAATATCATTCAATTTATTTCGATAGTTTCAAGGAATTTTAAAGGATTTGAAATATTCTAGGGCATTACAAAAAATTCCACACCATTTTCAAGTGATTACAAAAATTCCAAGGGATTTCAAAGGATTATGAATATTTTAGTGTGTTTTGAAATATTCTGAAGAATTTCCAATTCATTTCAGTAATTTAATGGGATTTGGAAGAATTTTAAATATTTCAGGCATTACAAAGTTTCGAAGGAGTTTCGAAGATTCTAAACAAATGGAAATATTTCAGGGAATTTCAAATGATTTCCACGAATTTTTTAAATTGATTTCAATAAGTTGAAGTAATTTTAACCGATATTAAATATTTGAAGGTACTTTGAAAGATTCCAAGAAATTCTCCATTGATTTCAGTAATATAATGGAACTTCAAAGGATTTGAAACAATTTAGTTTTTGAGAAGTTTTTAGGGATTTTTAAAGATTTTTAATAGCTCGAAATATTTTAGGAAATTTTAAATGATTCCAGGGAATTCTTTATTTAACCAGCAATTTGAAGAAATTTTAAAGAAATTGAAATATTTGATGGTATCTTAAAAGATTCCAAAGCATTTTCATGTGATCCAAAAAATTCTCAGGAATAGAAAAAGATTTAAAAGGATTATAAATATTTTAGAGTACTTTAGAAGATTCCCTTCTTTTTAGTTTGGTAGCTCTAGACTAAAACATTTTTTTGTTCTGTAACTTTCATTAATATCCATAAGCGCGCCTCTATAAATATTGAAGATTATTATTTTGGTTCATTATTGCATTTTTTCTAGAAGTTTGAAGAATTTGTTTAAAACTCTTTTTTATTTTCAACCTTCGGACTAATGAAATAATGTTTCAGAACTGTGATCTTTCAGAATAGCAATGAATGCATACCCTCAAATATGGAAGTCCATAAATTTCAATTATTTTATTCATCAATGAGTTTTTCGAAAAAGTAAATTTCAATATATTTTTTTGACGGTCTTGTAAAAGTTGGCGTTTAGGTTCTTATGGTTTGATACCCTGCACTCCAGCATGACAAGATTCGTTAGTTAATTCTCTAATTAAAAAGAGAACTCTACAAATCCTTTGAGAATTTATTACTGTTTATCAATAATTTTGTGGAGAGGAAAAAGGGAACAAGTTGAGTGAGGGGGTATAGGGGCTTAGATATGAGGAGCTGGATGGTACACCAGAGTCCCGCTATAGTGGCCGTTTCAGGGATACCCTCCATAGCCATCACACTATCTCGGGACTCTCCGAACCGTAAACAATCAGGGCCGTGTGAACCATTTCTATTAAAGTTTTGTCCTAAAAAAATATTTGCTTGGTGTTTTTGCCATTTTGGTTTTATAATATCATAATGAACGTGAAATGTTTTGTGCTCGAAAATCAAACTTTATCAAATTATCGATCTTTAAGTATATACGTAACATTAGGGTGGTCCAAAAATGCATGGGAAATTTTTATTTTTTTTTATTTTTATTGGGACACCCCCCAAATTTGTTCGAAACCACCCAACAATAAATCCATTTTTTTTTGTTTTGAAAAAAAATTACATTTAGGGGTACCACAAGCCCCATGAAGTTTAACATGTATTTCCCGTAAGAAAAAAGGCATTTTTGTAAATCTTATCCAGAATCCTCAATATTATCTCAATCGAGTTGAAACTCAACATTGCTCTCCACAATTAGGCATAGAATACGAATAAAATATCACTTTTCAAATATCACCCCCATAAGTCTGTTTTATAGGGTCCCAAAGAAACCCCCTAAGTTAAGAAATGGGGTTTGCGAGTTTTTGGCGCTAATTATGATTTTTTTGTGGTTTCATTAATGCGAATTGTTTCTCGTACATAAAATATTACTTTATACTGAAAATCAGATATTTTCATGAATTGTTTGAAAAATGTATTATTGTTTTTAGCAATTTTCTCATAGAATGGAGTTAGAAAGACGAGTTTTTTCACAAATTATCCATTTGTTGTCCAATTTTCAATTCGAGGGCAGTGATAGTTCATCATTGTAAACGATAGTGATTTTTTAAACAATTTATTATGATTATTAATAATATTATATTTGAATAATGCTAGAAAGATGCGGTTTTTTGTTGAAATTTCTGGCTTTTTGTCCAATTTTCATTTGGAGTGAAGTAATAATGAATTCAAGTTAACAAAATAATTGTTTAAACAATTTATTATAATTACTAATAATATTACATTTGGATAATGCTAGAAAGATGCGGGTTTTTTGTTGTTGAAGTTTCTGGCTTTTTGTCCAATTTTCATTTGGAGTAAAGTAATAATGAATTCAAATTAACAAAATAATTGTTTAAACAATTTATTATACTTATTAATAATATTATATTTGAATATTGGTAGAAAGATGCGGTTTCTTTTGAAATTTCTGGGTTTTTGTTTAATTTTTATTTGGAGTGAAGTAATAATGAATTTGAGTTAACAAAATAATTGTTTAAACAATTTATTATCATTGTTGATAATATTCTTTTTGCTTGATTGGTAGAATGTTGCGGTTTTTTCTGAAATTTTCAACTGTTTGTCTTTTTTTATTAGGCGTGACCTGATAATTAATTAGAATCAGCAAAAATAATTCTTTAAACAAATTATCATTGTTTATGACTATCTTCATCTATATCAATTACGCCTGACTGTGCGGGTGTTCGGAAAATTTACCTTTCTTTCCTTTTTTCACTTAGTGAGGCAATAATTAATTAAAGTTAACGAAAAAGTTGTTTAAACAATTTAATATTGCTTATCACTATCTTTTTTTATATATGTGCTAGAAAGTGGCAGTTTTTTCTAAAAAAAATTTTTTCACTTTGTTTCGCCTGCTTAATTACTAACAATTAATAAATAAACATTAGAGAAAACTATATTTTAAATAATCTCTCTCCTTGCCGTGAATATATATTTTTCTGAAATAAAACAGATATTTAATATTCTTTGTTTTTGTCTCATGTGTAAAATAGCTTTTTTCTTTTAATTAATTCTTTTAAGCATTTGGAAAAGAGAAAAAATAATTCATTTAAAACAACAATACCATTCGAAAATCATTTTTGTTGTGGTTGAATTATTATTTGTTCATAAATAAAAAGGCGATGCAATGTGATAGATGTTAGAAAAACCCGCCACTTTCTAGCACTTATATAAAAGAGATAGTGATAAGCAATATTAAATTGTTTGAACAAATTTGTTGTTAACTTTAAGTAATTATTATCTACTAAGTGAAAAAAGGACAGAAAGGCAAAGATTGCCGAAAAACCGCACTATCAGGCTCAATTGATATAGATGAAGATAGTCATAAACAATGATAATTTGTTCAAACAATTATTTTTGATAAATATAATTAATTATCAAGTCACGCCTAATCAAAAAGAGACAAAAAAAAAATTGATTAGCATTTCGAACTCGAAAGTTCATTGCCTCACTACCCGATTCAGGTAGTGTTTCTAGGTGGATAAATACTACCAGTGTGGGTCCACCACACCCACGACGGGTCAACAACACGCAGTATTCCCCGAACGGTCACCCGTCCAAGTACTAACCGCGCCCAACACTGCTTAACTTCAGTGATCTAACGGGAACTGGTGTTTTCAGCGTGGTATCGCCGTTGACAATCAAAAAGAGACAAACAGTTGAAAATTAAAAAAAAAACCGCAACATTCAACCAATTAAGCAAAGAGAATATTATCAACAATGATAATAAATTGTTTGAACAATTATTTTGTTAACTTAAATTCATTATTACTTCACTCCAAATGAAAATTAAACAAAAAGTCAGAAGTTTCAAAAGAAACCGCATCTTCCTAGCAATATTCAAATATAATATTATTGATAACTATAATAAATTGTTTAAACAATTATTTTGTTGATTTGATTTCATTATTACTTCACTCCAAATGAAAATTGGACAAAAAGCCATAAATTTCAACAAAAAACCGCATCTTTCTAGCATTATTCAAATATAATATTATTAATAATTATAATAAATTGTTTACACAATCACTATTGTTAACATTAATGAACTATCACTTCCCTCTAATTGAAAATTGGACAACAAATGGAAAATTTGTGAAAAAACCGCGTCTAACTCCATTCTATGAGAAAATTGCTAATAACAATAATAAATTGTTTAAAGATTTCATGAAAATATCTAATTTCCAGTATAAAGTAATATTTTATGTATTAGAAACAATTCGCATTGAAGAAACAGCAAAAAAATCATAATTAGGGCCAAAAACTCGCAAAACCCATTTTTTCACTTATGGTGTTTCTTTGGGACCCTATAAAACAGACTTATGGGGGTGATATTTGAAAGTGACATTTTATTCGTATTCTATGGCTAATTGTGAATAGAAATGTTGAGTTTCAACTCGATTGAGATAATATTCAGGATTCTGAAAAAGATTTATAAAAACGTCTTTTTGTCTTATGGGAAATACATGTTAAACTTCATAGGGCTTGCGGCACCCCTAAATATCATTTTTTTTTTAACAAAAAACATGGATTTATTTTTGGGTGGATTCGAACAAATTTGGGGGTGTGTCCCAATGAAAATTCGAAAAAAATTTTTTTGGACCACCCGAATGAGCATAGGCATTTAGGAGAGGGGTATATTTTGGTGAGAAGGAGGGTAGAAGATGAGATGGATTGATTGATGAATATAGGTATGAATTTGGGTGAAGGGGTATATGGGAGAAGATATTTAGAGACGGAGTATATGAGAGAAAAAAGTAGCTGAGCAAAAGATGGACAGAGGACTTGTTTTAATGGTTATTTAGGATTGATATAATATGGGAGAGGAGGGAGGGTAGAAGAGGAGGAGGATACACTCGAGTATCATGGATTTTTAAATGGAGGGGTGTATGGTAGAGGGGATGGAAAAGAGGGTTCGTGATCAACCGTATTCAGGTGGAGGGGTATATATGAAAGGTGAAGGGGTATTGATAATTGCCATTTAGTCTGAGGAGTGGTAAAGGAGAAAGTTAATTATGGCCAAGGGTATTTAGTGGAAAAGATATATAGAGGAGGGGGATGGTTGATGAGCAGGGGTTTTCGGTGAGGAGGTGTACTGGGGTATATGATTACTGGGGTCGAGACTGAGAGGGCGAAAGGGGTATGAAAAAAAGAGAGAGACGTGTAGAATAAGCTTTACAAAAAAGAGAATTAGAACTTTTTTTTCAATTGTGAATAAATCAGTGTTCGAAAGAGGTCGGAGGGCAATTTTTCTCACGGAGTGGAGGGCATATCGGAAGATCTTGTTCGCGTATGTTTCCGCTCGTCGATCGTGGATAGAAACACCTGTTGCGATCGATCGATAAGGATCTAATCGAAGAAGGTTTTCTCGCTGGGCATGTCGGATGCAATGGGGATGGAAGAGGGAAATACCAAAAAGAAGATACAGGATCGGAAAGCACGTCGCGAGTAAAGTAGCGAGAAACGTGGCGCTCGTTATCCCGCCTGACTTCTTACTCGCTTTTTTTTTCAATTATTTTTCTCCGTTTCTTGTACCGACATCTTCTTTTATATTCGTGCTTCTTTCAACTTATCGAACCGAGTCGAAGCCTTTAGCGATCACGATCAACGATCCTCCATTCTCTACATCTACACCCATGGTATCTGTCTGTCCCTCTCATAACCCCCCTCACAACCCCCATTGCAAATGGTACCGCGCCCGTTTCCATCGAGCGATTTCTGCTCTGGACTGTGACCTCGAACCTGCTGGTTTAATGGGACACGATTGAGAAGATCAGACTTCAGTCGATTCTATATTTATCTCTAGATCAAATATTTGCAACTTTTCTTATATTTGGTAGGGACCGTACTTAAATTACGTAACAGGTAATAGGGGGGGGGGGGGGTCAAGAGAGTTTGTTAAGATTTTTTACGGTAGGAGGGAGGGGGTCCTTCACTCATGTACGTAATTTTTGGAAATTCGTAAAAACTTTCTCGTGAAGATTATCTTTTTTTTTATAAACTTGATTATTTGGTTGGAAACTTAACAATTTTCTTTAAAAGACATCATTTTTTTGCAAATCAAATTGTTCCGTTGAAAATTCGTCTTTTCGAGTTAAAAATTGAACTTTTTCCGTACAATATTAACCTTTTGTTTAAAATTCATATTTTGCTGCTGATGAGTTAACTGAAATCTTTTTTCGATGAAAAATATTTTTCCTGAAAATTTGTCTTTTTAATTTAAAAATACATCTTCTTCGAATGAAAATTTAACTATTTTCTTCAAAGGTTCTTATTCAATTTATCTGTTTTAAAAGGAATATTTCATTTGACCTTAATAAAAATGCAACTGTTCAGTTGAAAATTCAACTCTTTTTTGAAAATTTGTTTTCCTAACTTCAAAATCCACCTGCCTTAGCAGAAGTTACTTCTTCCTTGAATAAAAATGCAACTGTTTGGTTTAAAATTCAACATTTTTTTTGGAAAGTCATACTTTTGGTTGAAATTCTGATGTTTTGTCGAAAATTTAACTATTTTTTTAAATTTTTTTTCCTAATTAAAAATTCTGTTGTTTTAAGAGAAATTTCATCTTTCTTGGATAAAAATGCAACTGCGTGGTTGAAAATAAAACTCTTTTGTTGAAAAGTCATATTTTTGGTTGGAAATTCTACTGTTTTGATGAAAATTTAACTATTTCCTTTTTTTATTGTCCTTTTTTTATTAAAATTCCATCTGTTCTCTAGTACAAATTTCATCTTTCTTGGAAATAAATTCATCTATTTCGTTAAAAATCTATCCCTTTTGGTTGGAAAATATCGTCTTTTTGGATGAAAAATTAAATTTTGTTCGCAGAAACTTATTTTTTGTTAAAAAATTCATATTTAGATCTTAAAAAGTGACCTAGAGTATTTTCTGGATGAAAATGGAACTATTTTTAAAAATGTTGTTTTCTTTTCAAATAAAAATTCATTTTTTTTAAGAGAAATCTCATCTTTTCTGGATAAAAATGCAACTATTGGGTAGAGAATTCAACAGTGTTGTTAAAAAGTCAGCACTTTCAGGAAAAAATCCGTCTTTTTGGATTGAAAATTCAATTTTTTGCGTAGAAACTTATTTTTTGGTTAAAAATTCATATTTTTATCGTGAAAAGTCAAATAAAATCCCATTTAACAGAAAATTCAACTATTTTTTTAATTTATCTTTTTGATTTATAAATTCATCCGATTTAGTAGAAATTTATTTCATAATGAAAATGTAACTTTTTGGTTAAAAATTATTTTTGTTTGCTCGAGAATTCAACTATTTTGTTTGAAAGATTTGGTTGAATCACTTTGTAAGAAATCTTTTTTTTTTGAAGAGTTATATTTTTAGTTAAAAATTTATATATTTTGTTGAAAGTTTAATTATTTTCTTGAAAATTAATCTTTTTAAATTGAAAATTGAACTACTTGCGCCAAAGTTAGTTCACATTATTAATTTTTTTTTTATTGAAGGCTTATGTCTTTGTTTACAAATTCAATTGTTCAGTGGAAAATTATTTTTTTTTGTTTAAAATAATTTTTCAACTGAAAATGTAACTTCGATTTTTTTAAGATTGATATTTTTCAGTTTAAAATTCTCCTTTTTTGGTAAAAAGAAAATAATTTTCTTGGTTCAAAATTTCATTTATGTTGAGTGAAAATGCATCAGTTTCGTGGAAAAAAAATTTTTTGCTGAAGCCATATTTTTTCTTTGTGAATTCAATTTTTGGTAGAGAAAATTCGTCTTTTGGCTTGAAGGTTCAACAATTCAGGTACAAATTTTTTTCTTCAGTGAAAAATCTTTATTTGTTGAAAATTTGTCTTTCTAGTTTTAAAAAACTTTTTTTTGTACAAATTTCATGTTTTTTGATTGAAATATAAACTATGGCAGCTTTTTTGGGAATTTATATTTTTAAGTTGAAAATTCAACTACTATGTTAAAAATTTAATTATATTGTTGAAAATTTAAGTACATATTTTGTTGAAAAGCCATCTTTTATAGTAGAAAAGACATTTTTTTGTTCAAAATAAATTAATTTTGAAAATTTTAAATTTGTATCTGAAATACTGTTTATTCCGTTCATAAAATATTCTATGTTAAACATATTTCAAGCTTAAAGTGCGGGTATTTGAATATTAATGATCAAGGAAAATGAAAAATTAGACGAGGAAAAATAAGGGAAATTTGAAAATAAAGTTCTTGGACACCCTGCCGAATTCTACTAGCAATGACTAGTAAACCATTTTTGGAAACTAAAAATTACCTACAGAAAGAGTGAGGGGGGGGGGTAGAAATATTTTGTTACAGTTTGTTTTCTTTTATGTTTTCAGTCACAAAAATTCACGTAAGCAATAGGTGTATTAAAAAAAATATCGCCATTGTAAAATTTGTTTAATTATTCTTCAAACACGTGACTGACAAGGTTTTTACACAGTAAATATTAGAGATATTATTTATCTGAAGTTGGATGAAAAAGCTGCAAACAATTGAAAACTACAATTATCCGATGGCAGATAATTTTTATCACGAGGCGGATAAAAATTATCTGTCGTCGGATAATTGTAGTTGTCAATTGTTTGCAACGTCTTTTTCCAATTTCAGATAAATAATATCCCTGGGATTTACTGTGCACGCTTTTTAGGGTGACGATAGGTGAAGAAAAACCTGGAAATCAGGGAAAAGTCAGAGATTTTTATTAGTGAGGAAAAGACAGGGATTTTAATATTATAATATATTAATATATTAATATTTTTAAATTTTTATTGGAAACTGTTTCATTCCGTTTATGAAAGGTTCTATGTTTCAAATGTTACACGATTCTGATTGGGATTCTGGTCTTTGAATATTAATGGTCAGGGAAAAATTAGAAAATTTTGAAAATGAGGTATTGCGGTTGCTTCCTTCTGAAGACTATATTTTTAGTTACAAGTTATATTATTTGGTTGAAAATTCAACAACATTGTTAAAGAAATCATCCTTTTTGGTTGTAAATTGTACTGTTTTTTTACAAATTCGTTTTTTTCGGTCGAAAATTCGTATATTGGTGCTAAAAATTTAACTGCAATCTTTTTTGGTTGAAAATTCAATTTGGTAGGTATCTTTAATTAAAATTGAGCTATTTTGTTGGAAGTTATCTTTTGCTTAGTTAAAAATTAGAAACGTTGAAGGTTGAACCACTTTGTCGGAAAATCTTTTTTTTTTTTGAAGATTAATCATTCTGGTTGAAAATTCATCTCTTTGGTTGAAAATTTATTTTTTTTTGTTAAAAATTACGTTTTTTAAACTGAAAATTCAACGTATGCAGATGAAGATGGATAATTTTTATTAAAAATTCATCACTCCAATTGAAATTTAAACTATTTTATTGAAAATTGTTCTCTTTTTGGTTCAAGGTTCGTCTATTTGGTTTAAAATTGAACTATTTTGTTGAAAACTTGTTTTTTTTTTGTTGATAATTAGTTTTTTTTTACTGAAAACTTAACTATTCCACTTTGAGTTGAAATTTTTTCTTAGTTGAAAATTCAAATATTTGAAAATTCGTCTTTTTTGTAGAAAATTAATCTTCTTGGTTGAAAATTCGTCTTTTCATTTTGACAATTCATCTCTTTCCGTACAAATTGAATCTTTCTTGCTCGCTTTTTCGGCTGAAGTATTAACTTTTACATTTTTTAATGAGAATTCATCTTTGTAGGTTGAAAATTCAACTATTTAGTGAAAAACTCAACTGTTTTTTTGAAAATTTAATTGGTCCATTTGCTTGAAAATTCATCTTTGTAGGTTGAAAATTCAACTATTTAGTTAGAAGTTCAACATTTTTGTTGGAAATTCGTCTCTTTTGCTTTGAAGTTCAAATATTTGTTAATGGAACTTTTTAGTTGGAAACTAATTTTCGTTGTTGAAAATTAAACTATTTGGTTGAAAATGCAACTGTTTTTGGCTCGAGTTACATCTTTTTTGTTTGAAAATTCGAACGTTTGGTTGAAAATTTGTCTTTGTAGGTCGAAAATTCAAGTGTTTGGTTAAGCATTAAAATATGTTATTGAAAATTTAACTATATTCTTAGAAATTGAAGCATTTTGTTAAAAGGTCATCTATTTTGGTCCAAAATTCAACTGTTTTGTTGAAAATTCGTCTATTCGGACAGAAAGTTCGTCCTTTTTGGATTGAAACTTCATCTTTTCATGTAGAAAATTCAAATGTAGTTGAATTTTCAACAAAAAAAGATATGTCTTCCAAAAAATGCAATTATTTGGTTAATTCAAAAATTTCATTGAAAACCCAACTAATTTGTTGAAAAATACATTATTTTATTGAGAATTTAACTATTGTTAAAATGTCATATTTTTTTGTTCAAAAATTCAACAATTTTGTTTGAAATTCATCACTTTGGAGTGAAGATTCATCTTTTATGGCAGAAGTAAATAAGCTTAAAAAATTTTTATTTCATTCTGAAATTGCTTTATTTCCTCTATAAAAATTTCTCTGTTAAAAATGTTACAAAATTAAAGTGCTGGTCTTTGAATATTAATAGTCATGGAAAATGAAAATTGGTCAGGGAATTTTGAAAATTAAGTTTCCATAAAAACTAAATCACATTAGTATACTTTTGATCTGTTCAGATTTTAAAAAAAATATCTCAGGAATGAACAGTAAATAACCATAAGAAATTTTCATTTTATCAAACTACTAATAATAATGATAATTTTCTGTTAGAGAAAATGTTCTCTTTAGAATCAGTTTAGACGCTAGAGCAAGCCGCATTAGTTTTTATTGAGTGTTAAAACGGGAAAAGACCCATAGAGTGATAAGACAAAGTGGGGTAAATCAAAGAAATAAACAATTCTGAAAAGAGAAAGGTGGATCTGGTCAAGTGCAGCATAATATTTCTACATGGTCCCTCTGTTAATGGGTTCAGTCTAATCGTTCGATCCAGACCTGAAGTAGATAAGCGATAATCGTGATGCTTTAATGTAAGACATTAACAATCATTATCACATTGGATTTTCAATAAATATATTGCATTTTACACCTCAATAGCTAGGAAGTTAATTTCCCTATTTTTTAAAAATTGAAAATCGGAATTCTTAACACCGTTCAAATTTGAGAAAACATGCCCCTCAAGCCAAAAAAAAAACTCCCCTCTCTATTTTCTCGAAACCTGGTAATATTTTTCCACCAAACCTTTTTTGTATCGATTCAGCAACTCAATCGTTAGAAAGATAGTTCTCACTTTTTTAAAATTGAAAATTGCATTTTTTATTACCTTCCAAATTTGAGAAAAGGTGCCCCTCGAGCGGAAAAACTTCCCCATCCATTTCCTCGAAAAATTACTATTTCTTAATCGAAAATGTTTACCTTTCCATTTTATCGAAACCTAATAATATTTTTCAATCAACCTTTTTTATCGATTGAGCAAATCAATATAGCTAAAAAGTTTTTTTTTTAATTTGAAAATTTGATTTTTAACACCGCCCAAACTTGAAAAAACGCGTCCCCCGAGCGTAAAAAATTTCCCTTCCGTTTTCTCGAAACCTGATACTATTCTTCAATCGAACCGGTTTTGTATCGGTTCAGAAACTCAATAGCTAGAAAATCAGTTCTTACTTTTTAAAAATTAGATTTTTTATCAGTGTCCAAATTTGAAAAAACGTGCGCCTCGAACGAAAAAAAAAATTCTCCCTGAATGTTCTCGGAACCTGATAACGTTTTCCAATTAAACTTTTCTGTATCGATGTAAAAAACTGGAAATCATGTTGGACTATTTACGAAGAAAAGAGGAAATAATTTCGCATGATATCAAGAAATTTAATTTTGGATGCAACCAAAAAAGAAATTTTCTCTAAAAAAAATAAAGAGAATTGTAGTTTTCAATATATAAACCAACAATTTCAATGAATTATTATTTAGAATCAGCAGAGAAATAATGTATCAAAGCTGATATATGCGAGTGAATGCTAATTTGAAATATACAACTTTCATTGCAGAAGTTTACAGTTTGAAAATAGCAATTTTCCCAGAGGCAAGAGACTCTTAATTAATTTTATTCGATGGAGACGTTCTCTCATGATTAAAACGAAATGTCTTACATCCTCACACATTCACTTTCCTACTTTCTCAAATTAATATACAAATCCTGTAAATAGTAATATATTTTTAAACTTTTCACACGTTAATTTCTTTGAAAAAAAAAGTTGGATATCCTTCAAACAATTCAGAATATTAAACGAAACATTACAATATCATTATTAGAAAATTAAAATTTCAAAATAGGAGCCTTAAATAAGGATTTTAAACTAGCTTATAATTGCAAAGTTATTCAGGAAAACATCTCAGGGCGATTCGTGTCTGGGAAATAAATACGGAAGTACTTTCAAGGTCTGGATGCATTAACGTCGTCTTTTTCCTTTACGAATCTGCAATTATTAGCACACACTTAATAAGTATCAAAGTTCGTGCTTCGTGTCGATCCCGTTATCGCGGAAGAAGTATATATTTAGTTTTTTAAATAAATTTACAAGTTTCTTGAAGATATTATCCACCTGTAATTAATGGAGGTGTGTAAATCTAATGTAAATAGAGTATTTATTTCCAATCGTGCTCAACGTGATTCGCAAAAGGTAGCTCAATTAATTTTGAAAATTCTAAATTTATTAAAAATTTTTAATTAACCCTGCTGCAAAAGGTACAAAATATTAATTTTCCTCCTTTAATAATAAATAAATCTCTTTTTAACTACGAAATTTTAATAATGATATGATTATTTTATATTTATTACTCAGATTCTTGAAATTTTATTATTATTTTATTTATTTTTCAAATTATAAAATTAGAATTTTCATATATGTTTCTATCTGAATCAAATAATTGAAGTTGAATCATAAGAACACAACTCTTCTCTATATAAAGACGCAGTATAAATTAATCGATTGTGTAAATATGATTGTTGTGTATCAAGTCTCCTAATTAAGATTCATTAATTAAAATTTTAAATTTTGAAATACTAGAACAGTCGGATTCCTTTTTTGCTTAAAACATGGAATTATGAAGAGAATAAAAAAATTTTTTTTTTTTTTCATCCGAATGATTAGTATCTGATTTCGTTCCTGCAAATATTCTGTACAACCTGATTTGATAATTTTAATCTCACTTAAACAATGTGCACGCCACGCGCGCACTAATTACCTTTTCTCGAAAAAACTCGGTTGAATATAAACAGCAAATACGAATTTTCAACAAAATACTTAAATCCTTAACTAGAACAGATTCATTTTCAACCAAACAGTTGCATTTTTAACATTAGCAAAATCGATTTTTCACAAAAAAGACGAATTTCCAGTAAAATACATAACTGTTCAATCAAATAGTTAAATTTTATACCAAAAATATGTATTCTGAACATAGTATATGCATACATTTTTGACCAAGTAGTTGGATTTTCAACCAAAACAGGTGAAACTTCTGCAGAAGGAGATAATTTTTCAACAAAAACAAAAGCTTTTCAGATAAAAAAGAATCGAATTTTCAACAAAGAGTTTCATTTTGAACCAAAAAAAGATAAATTCTTGAACAAAAATTTGAAAAAAAATGGTTAGGTTTTCTTGTTTGGTTCTATTGATTCACATCGAAATAAGTGGGAAAGTGAGAAAAAAGGGCAATAGGGAAAAGCCTGCGATGAATAAATAGGAATTTTGTTACTAAATAGAATGAAGAATGACATTTCGAATACAAATTATATTTCATTTTGATAACTGTTAAAATTTTAGATTAGAAAACAGGAAATTTTTAATAAAAATAAAGTCAATTTTCTATTGCATGCTTTCTGATTTCGGACTAAATTCGTTTAAATTTGAACTGCACGTAAGCTTAATACACTCAGAAAACGATTTGGTTCAATCAACAACATTTTTGTTCGTTCAACCATAGAATTTGGTTATTATATGGAAAACAAAATATTTGGTTGACCAACCTAATTTTTTGGTGGTTTTAACAAAATCTTTTGACAGATGGAGTATTTGGCTGATTCAACCAAAAAAATTGGTTAGGTCAATCAAATATTTTGTTGAATCAACAAAAATTTGTATAGACGGTATTAACGCTGAAATGTTTAAATACGGCGGCGACTACATACCTCACAGGTTGTGCGAATTGATAAATTCGTGTATCGAGATGTGAAAAGTTCCACATGACTGGAAAAAAGCGACTATCGTACCAATATACAGAGGAAATGGAGATAAAAGCAACTGCAATAATGACAGAGGTATCAGCCTATTAAGTAGCGGAAGTAAAATATATTCAAAAATACTTATTCGAAGGGTAATTAAAATAACAGAAGAAGATTCATGGGCAGTCCAAAGTGGATTTATGCCAGGAAGATTATGTACGGATCAAATATTTAGCTTAAGACAGACCACAGAAAAAAGTTTGAGAGTAAGGAAAAACGTTTTTTGTTCATTTGTTGATCTAGAAAAACTGTTTGAAAAGGTTGATAGATGTCAACTTCGGGAAGTCCTGAAAGAGTACGGACAAGCAATAAAAACAGTATATGCTGGTAGCAAAGCGAGTGTAAGAGTTAATGAGAAACTAAGCGACTGGTTGGATATTATGCATTGCTTTAGACAAGGATGTGTTATGTCCTTATGGCTATTCATTATATTCATGGACAAGTGTCTAAGAATTGAGCTAAGAATGGCCCTCTTCGACGAAGAAGGTGTGGATCTCGGGACAGTGAAGGTACGTGGGTTAGCGTTCGCAGATGATAAGGCAGTTACAGCAGAGTCAATCAAAGACTTGCAAAGAATGTTGAGCAAACTGAATACAAGCATGAAGAACATGAGCCTCAAAATTAACGTAAATGAAACGAAAATTTTGGTTTTTGAAGGAAAGGGTGAGAAAACAATGTGCAACATTGTCTTAAATGATGGAGAAGAGAACAAGTTGATAAGTACGTATATATCTTGTTAGCCTATTCGCAGACTGTGCTGTACGGTAGCGAGACCTGGAACTAGTGGCGGATTTAGGTATTTGCCGCCCCTAGGCTAACAGAAATTTGCCGCCCTTAGGCTAACGGAAATGTGCCGCCCTTGGGCTGACAGAAATCAACTACTCGATTTTGAATCCACAGTAATCTCAAATATTGCCTGTTGTGTAGCGCTTTTATTTTGTTTGTGTTTTGCCGCGGAAGAGATGAAAGTGAGAAAAACGAACATTATGCGCTGTAAAATTGAAATTCATCAGATGAATTATTTAATGTTTTGGAACACTCAATAAATTACATAAGTGGGTTTGAATAAAAAATTAATTTTTTCAGTCAATCATTATGACAATTTTTTCCACCACGCTCAGGCTGCATCTGTGTAGAAAAAATCCGAAATTTTCGAAAATTTATCGGAGGACAATTCTGCCCCCCATTTTTCCGCCCTAGGTTGCAGTCTATGTAGCCTCTATATGGGAAATCCGCTACTGTGTGGACCTACCAATAAAAGGATAAGAGTAAAATTAACGCGATTAACATGAAATTCTTGCGAATGATATGCGGCAAAACAGTGGTGGACAAAGTGAGTAGTGAGATAATCCTCAAAGAATGTGGTGTAGAGGAGACACTAGTTGACATATGTGACAGAAATTCGTTGAGATGGTTTGGGCATGTTGAGAGAGTGAAAGACGAGCGACTAACGAAACAAGTGTATCAAGGTGAAGTAAATGGCAGTGTCCCCAGAGGCAGACAAAAGAATGGTTAGAATGTGTGAATGAGATCCTAATTCGAAGAGATATAAGAAGCCATAGAAACACAAGAGCTTGCATGAGAAAATGCATGGACGTGAAGGAAGCGAGATAGGTATGCCAAGGCAGTGTGGCAACAAATAGTTCATAAGAAATACATGAAGAAGAGTGTCAGTGGAGTGAATGACACCTGAAACAAAAGACCTTGGATACTAATAGGTCCGAACAACCTGGGTTGTTAGTTAACGTGTTATTTAAATAAATAACACGGGAATCCCCTGCCTCACCGAGCGAGTCACGCTTACCCTGAAACGGAAATGGCTTAATGGTATAATAATAATAATTTACACTATTTTTCACCTCTGAAGTGAGTCCGAGCCTTGACTTCAAGCATAAATGAAGTGTAGTCTACACTTTAGCTATACTCAAGTATAGATGAACTAATATTCCATACTTCATCTACACCGAAGCTATGCTAAATCAATGATTGATCCTTCTCATACTTACTCTCTAAATTTGAATCAGTGAGATTTCACTGACTTTCAGTGAAAATCCTTACTGATTTCAATCAGGGAACATTTTCTTGCTATTTGATTAAGTGATATTGCATTGTAAACCAGTGAAATTTTTACTGAGAGAGTATGATTTTTACTCGGCATTTAAACGAGTATAACTTGGTACAACTCCTCATCTAATTCGAATTACGCATTGAAGACCTATATTTTTACGTCAACGAAGACACAATAATTTGAAGAATTGGAAGAAGAAACTTATTTCCGGAACGTAATTTGAAGATGCCTAAGATTTTTCTTGTAAAGACGAAAAGTGCGTGGTACTTAAAGATTTCTGCGAAGGAGGTTTCAGACTTCAGAGCATTTATATATATGTTTCTTGAGACTAAAGTCATGTAAGTGCAGCAAGTAACTTAACAAAAAGAGTATGATGGCCTGCATTAAGTGTTCTGTAATCAAGAGACCCCATTGAGAGAGTGCAGACTGAAGACTGAAGACTGAAAACTGAAGACTGAAGTCGTCTTCTTCCCCAGGGCCCAGGGCGATTTAAACTCGTCGAACAGCTCTCCTTTCTGAGTCACTGTGTGTTTGTGACTCACGTGGAGCTCGATTAGGATACCGAGAGAGCAGACAAATGGGTGAGCGGGTAATCGAACTGGGGCGTATTTTTCCTCAGTAGACAGGCAGACGGGTCTCTTCCGCTACATTGCGAAAGAAAACCTTGACCGCCAACAACATATTGTATTTGTGGTTGATTCTGAACCAATATATTCAGAGTATTACATTTTCCTAACAGAAAATGAAACAAGGAAAGACATTTGTTTAAACAATGCAATTTTTAATGAAAAACTGGATGTGACAATTTAACGGCTCAATCAAATTTTTTATCTCTCCTATTTTGTTTGTTAAGGAAGAACACTTAGTTTTCTCTCTAATAAGTAGTCACTCTATTCATAACAAAATAGGACTTATACAAAATTTGATAGATAGAACTCTTAAATGGTCACATCCAGTTTTTCATGAAAAAATATTGAATTGTGTAAACATTAAACAAATTCCTCTTCTCAACCATTATCCATTAGATTTTATCGAAAAAACACGTGCATAATAGAATAAATTATATAAAAACAAAAATCATAATAGGAATAAAAGTAATAGGGAAGATTTTAATACATTCAACACAATTGTTCTACCTTGTTTTGTAAAACTTTCGAAGACTTTGAAATTAATTTTGGGTAAATTCGGTTTACACACTATAAATGAGACTTCCGTTCAAGAGTAATATGATTGTCAAATCCATTTTCGCAAACATCTATTTGATTTTATTGAAAAACATGTGCTTAATAGAATAACTCATATAAAAAAAAAGAATCAGAATAAAAGTAATAGTGAATATTGTTCTACCTTATTTGGTAAAATTTTCGAAGACTTTGAAATTGAAATCAGTGTTGTCAGGAACATCAGAATCTTCAAGTGGTGGTCCGATTTAAACGCAACTGGGTGAAATGACAGTACTCTATAAGATACATTTTTTGACTCACAGGATTTTCGAAAATTTTCAAAATTATGGGAGTCACGCCATATTGAATTTATGGGTTGGGTTTTTTTAAATTATCGACATTTTTGGAACTGATGATTGAGTTTTTATGAAACTTGCACACGGAAAAAATACTTTGTCAATGTAAAAAAAAATTGATACTTCAACAAAATAAATTTGTAAAGATTGGACTATTAAAAAAAATGGGTAACATGGTAACAATGTGAGTTTGTTATTTCAGTAAACAGGTTTTGTTATGGAATTAATAAAGTTGGCATTGTTATTTTAACTATGTTTTATTTGTCAATATAATCATGTCATTTGATAAAACAACATTATTTTCAGTAACAAATTATTAGATTGTTAAAATGACAAAGCCTTTTTTTCCGTGCAGGTATTAGAGGCGAAATTATATTTTTTCAAATATAAAACTTTAAATAAAAAATGTATAAATTTTACCCGAAACAAACAGTTTGGATTTGATTTTCCGTGAAATACCCACTTTTTAATTTTTTCAATATTGGTAAAAATATTACTGAGATATCGTAATTTTTGTGAGACCATCGGCTGCACTGCGCAGTGTTATGATAATTGTTATAAACAAATGTTGTAAATTTTTCATAATCCTTTGAGCCGAACATTTTTTTTATAGAGCACTATAATTTTACAAAGTTTCATTCAAATCGAATGACATTTTTTTCTTTAAACTTGGATAAATTTTGACATAACTTAGACTAATTAAAAGATTACTAAAAGATTATTGAAACATACATCAGAAAAGATTTTCTGTTTTTTGAAGTCTTTTGTATGTGGTTTTGTTTTGTTTTAAGGTTTTATGAAGCAAAGAACATTTTTGGCCTTTTTATTTTAAAAATTTATTAAAAGTATTTATTTAATTATATATTAAGATCAAAGGTTTGCTGTTTCTCGACGTGAGAGTAAAACGTGTTTTAAATTTTTTCACCGGTTTAATACCCGCTCTGTTTTAAAATAATAGCTTACATGCATTAACATCCTGTGATGTTGAACCGTTCAGATTTTACGATTTTTGAAATTTTAATTTAATAATTTCGTAGTTAAAACTAAATCTTTGGGCGTATAATTACAATGAATGGTAAATAGAAGCCTTTAAAAAGAGCAAACAAAATGCCATTTCTTTAAAGCTTGGACAGTTTTTGACATAATTTAGATATTTAAAGTAAATCTTGGAATAATCTTATAATTAAAAAAATAACATTAAGTGTAAATATTATCCTATAAATTCTAGGAATATTATATCATTTATAATATTTAAATAATCATCCTCTGTAAATCAAATTCCTGTAAGAAGCACTTTAATAATTAAACAATTCTAATTTCGGATATGAGCCGTTTAAGATTTTGGAAATTAATTGAGTTCAAATTGTAGGCATTCAAAATTACGTAGTTTCAAGTTTTTAACATTCGGAATTAAGCAATATGAAATGCAACTATTCAAGATGAAATAATTTCAAAGCTTTAAAGAAGAATTCAAAAATAAAAGAATCCAAGTTGCACAATTTTAACTTTGAACGGCTGCGTATTAAACAATTTTCAAATCTAAGTGTATCATTTTAAGTTTTTTATATAGAAAACTTGACAATTTCAAAGTTTTTCCTTCTGAATTGGAAAAAGCCTAAAAAATTGGACAATTTCCGATGTACAGAAATTCAGAATTGATGAAGTTTTCAAAAATGATTTTAGAGTGAAGAGGACCCGATACTCAAACATATGCCCTACATTTTCTGATTAAAAAATTATTGCAATTTTTTCTCTTAAAAAAAATGTGTGTATGCCAAAGAACAGCATTTTTGGGGCTGAGTTAGAATTTGTCTTCAAGAAAAATAGTACGTAAATTAAGGGGAATGAATACCGAAAAATATACGTTTTACACTTTTTGATACAAAAATCTTGCCAATTTTTTTTTTTGAAAATTTTTGCTGTGTGCCAAAGAATAACATTTGTTCTGGGCTGCTTCATAATTTCTCTTTAAGAAAAAAGTACCTCCATTACCCGTGACATATGTAATTTTAAAAAAACATAAAAACTTATCAAAAACAAAATTTGTTCGTAAAAAATTGTAATCATCCAGAAAAATGTTTATTTTAATTTGATATACAATCTTTCTTCTACAAGATTCCATGATTTTAAGGGATTTCAAAATAGTATTTTTTCCCTCGTATTTTTTTTAATTCATTAAAAATTTTCCGAATTGAATGCATTTTCTCATATTTTGAATTCGTTTATGCAATGAATTTAATCGAATTCTTCTCCTTCTCCTTTCCTTTGACTTGAAATATTTTGAAGTCTTGTGAATCGAATTCTTTTGAATTCTTTCAAATTCATAAGTACCTCAGGCACATTTTGAAACGGAAGAAATTGAAAAGCTGATGATATTGGCAAAATCTTTAAAATAAGGATTTGTAACATCATTTATTTTTACTATTTTCATGAAGGAATCACATTTTTAAATTGTTAAAACAAGACGGACAGAGGTTTTAAATTTATAATTGATTTCACAGTTTACGTTGAAATTATACAGATTAAAAAGGCCTAATTGAAATAATAATAAGTGGAATTACTGGCATAACTAATTTTTCATGTTTTATAATTTTCCAAAGCTTGGATGCAAATCTTATATAATTTCTTCGCTTTTCTTATCTAACAAAAAAATTCCACATGACATTTCAATTTTGCATGACATTTAAAACTCATGAAGTAACATAAGTATAGCTAATTCAAAAATATGAAAATCCATGAATCGAAGATAAAGTTGGTTGTTTCAAAAAACAAAATTACTTCTTTCAAAGATATTTTATTTTTCTTGATTTGATTTTTCAGTATTTTCCTGTTCGAACTATAATGTTTCCCTGTGTGATGTACATTAGTCACTTTTTGGGTGAGAAATTAGTCACTTTTACTGTTCAAATAGGTCACGTTTTCCAAGTAAATCAGGCTGTGTCTTTAAATATCAATGATCAGGGAAAATGCGAAATTACTCAGGGAAAAATTAGTGAAAAGTCAGGGATTTTTGAAAATGAAGTTTTGCGGCCACCCTGGTTTATTATTGGATGAAACATTGGCTTTCAAGGATACGAGAGCATCTTCTGAAATAATACTTTTAGCAGACAATGAAGGTGACTAAAGCTGAGGATCTAGGACATCTAGGTCCTAGGTCTTAGGATATGATAAAAAGGGATGACATTGGAAACAAATTGGCATATGTTTAGCCTGTATTGGTGGAGTCGACAACTTGGCAACGGTGTAGAATCATTGGCCTCCCTTCCCAGTGTTACCTGGCCTGTCTTTTCTTGTCTCTCTCAATTCATCTCGTCTCCTCTTTCTCTTTTACTCACTCCCGATCAGGTAAACGTAAACCTGGCTGGCTCCGCTACTTCATGCTCGGTTCTTGAATCAGTCGAGCCAGTACCTTCGTCTAAACAGGACCATAATTTAAAACGTGCTCTCTGGCTTCTTTATCCTAACACCTTCCTCCTCGATATCCTCAACTTCGACCTCTGCTTCGATTTCTACTTCGACCTCGATTCCCATCCGCGACTTTATCCGGCGCACGCAATCTCCTCCTTCGAATCAAAGGTGCCAGGAAGTGCTCGACGTGAATCACGAGTGAGTACAACGCAATAGATATTTTTATAACTGTTTGTTATGAAAAGAGAGAGCTAATCAGAATCAATTTCAAATTGATTCCAACCTATTCCAGGGATCATAGTGGTTCAGTAGTTCAATTAAAGTTTTTTTTTATCCTTCGGGGTTACAAATGGACCACGTGGGAGGAGAAATAAATCGGATATTTAGAGGTCGCAAATTTCTCTGTTTTTACAGAAAATATCATTTCTGCCGAAAACGGCTGATCAAAATGCAAAATTATACAGAGTATAAAAGATGCGGCTTCTGAGGTTGGATAAAAACGTTGCAAACAATTGACAACTACAACTATACGACATGCGATGATTTTTTTTTTTTAATTGTTTGCAACTTTTTTATCCAACCTAAAATAAAAAATATCTTTGGTATTTACTGTAATATATATTTTTTTATCATAATTTTGTTTATAATCATGTAGCCTTAAGGAGATATGCGCAAAAATGGTTATACAGAAGCTTTAAACATATACTTTGAAATTATTTTTATGTTCTTGAAATGAAAATTCATATAAACAATTTTTACAAAAATGGTAATTTCACGTGATTATATGAATTAAATTAATTTAAATGTGTACTAAAGACATCCCAGAAAGTACAACAGATGATTAGCGCTTCTTTTAAACAATTTTCTTCGCATATCTTCTTAAGTATGCATAATTATAAAACAAGTTATAATATGTAATACTCATCTTGATGAGTGACATCTTTTGTATTCTATACAATTTTGTGTTATTATCTGTTGTCGTCGAGAAAAATTATTTTTCTGTAAAAAAATAAATTTGCGATGAGCGACCTCTAAATATTATTCGATTTATTTCTCCTTCCATGCGATTCACTTTCAACCCGAAAGGAACAAAAAATCGAAATTGCAAGTTGGGAGTCGGACAAATTTTCAATTAATCCTTTATATGTTTAAAAATTATCAGTATTAACCTTCACCAATTGAAAATTTAAAAAATGGAACTATTTCAGATTAAATCGTTTACAATTTTTAAATATAAAATTTGAATATTTCAGAATGAATGAATCATAAATATTTAACAAGTTGCATTGTTGTTCAAATTTGCAAAGTGAAACCTTAAAAAAAAACCTCTGAGTATTATACAATTTATTCCTCCTACGTGGTTCACTTTTAGCCCAAAAGGAACAAACAAATGGAAAATGCAAGTTGTGGCTCGAATTATTATTATTATTTTTTTTATTTTATTTTTTTAATTTTTATTTTGTTTGAAACCCTCAATATGGTTAAATCGTGCATACTTCACGAAAGTGCCCTCTAATAGTAGCGCCTACTTTTTAGCAAGTTTTCTATTCTTTTTTGTGTCAACAAATTTTTCTAGCTACCTTTGAAAAATCTGTTGAACATTTTAACACTTTCAACTAATAAAAGTCCATCTGAAAAAAATGCTAAAAGATCAAAGATTGAAAAATAGATGCACAACAGAATGGAAATATGCATGTTATTTCCCCTCTATTCTCATTTTTTCTCGTTGTCCCACAACAATGCCAACTGCATTAGAAGAACTCAATAAGGAAATTCAACTATTTTTGGTTGATAATATAATTATTTTTACGAAGATTCAACCATTTTCTTAAAATAGTCATCCTTTTTGGTTAAAAATTGATTTTTTTTCAAATTCGTCTTTTTGGGTTAAAATTAAATTGTTTCGTTGCAAATTAATCTGTTTTGGTTGATGATTCAACTATTTTATAGCAAACTTGTCTTGTTTTTTGTGGACGAATTCAATTGTTTTTAATTAGAGATTAAAAACCTTCTTGGTTGAAATATCAACTAGGTTTAAATTTTTTAAATCTAATTTGTTAAAAATTCATTTTTCTCCTTCGAGGATGCATAATTTTAGTTGCCAATTCATCAGTTGTTAAATTCAAGTTTTTTAAATTTTAAATTCAAATCTTTTTTGGTTGAAATATCAAATATTACATTTTTCGCTGAGAATTAATTTTTTTTTTATTCAACCGCTTGTTAAAAAGTTGAATACAAATTTTAAATTTATTTCTTTTTTGCTAGAAGATTCAGCGTTTAATTTGAAAATTCACCTCTTTGGTTAAAAATTCAACTGATTATATTTAAAATTAAAATCTGTTTTAGTTGTATTATCAACTATTACATTTTTCGTTCAGAATAAATATTTTTTGTAAAATTTAACCGCTTGTTTAAAAGTTGAATATATAAATTTAAAATTAATTTTTTTGCCAGAAGATTCAGCGTTTCATTTGAAAATTCATGTCTTTGGTTAAAAATGTTCCTAAAAATGTCCCTAAAAATGTCGTATTTGTTGGTTAAATTCAACTGTTTATATTTAAATTTAAAATCTTTCATTGGTTGAAATATTAACTATTACATTTTTTGTTCAGAATTAATATTTTTTTGTTGAAAATTCTACAGCTTTGTTACAAGTGAAACTATTTTGTTGAGAATTCATGTTTTGGTAGAACGTTCATCACTTTAGTAGAAAATTGATTTCTTTCGTTGAAAATGCAATATTTTCACTTGAAATATTACGAATTTGAAGCGTTTAAATTTGAATTTAATATTAGTACATACTTAAAATATTGTCATTCGTTTTATTAAATATAATTTCTTTCCCCTATTTTTGTGAAAAATTTCGTTATTTCATCTGTTTTCAGCGCATTTTTGCATTTATAAGAATATTTTTTATTTGAATCTACAGTATTGATTTATCTTTCGAGTTTACTTTTTCGATTGAATCGTTAGAGAGTTCTTCAATTTTGACGATGTCCTTCAAATCTACAAAATTTGCAAATAAATCGTTTAGGAAATATTTGAAATTTGGTATCATCATATAGAAATTCTTTCAAAGCGTTTTGTTTCCTATAATGTCTCGAGTTTCTGTTTGTGATAAAAAAAAATAACAGAACCTTGTAGAAAAGAGAATAATTGGGTCAAAATCCTTGATTTGAGGTGTTTTATAGGAGATATCTCAAATTTTAGGGGAAAAAGGGCATTACGTAAGAACGAAAATGGACTATAATCCCTGTTGTTCGAATCTTGCAGGACTCTTCAATACCAAAAAATAATTTTAATTCAAAGTAAAATGGGAGCCTATTTTTTTTAGCGTGAAAAAGGAGTCGAGAATTAATGAAGGATAGTTGATGTTCTTCATCCTAAAGTACAACATTTATATAATGGCTTGTTACATGAACTTGGTTTAAAATTGTCCGAATAATTTCTGTTTCATTGATTGTTACATTGTTATTGAAGTATATTTTTGATTTTTCTTTCAACATTTTAATTTGATGGCAATGACAATTTGAAATTTGGTTTTCCATCTCAGAAGTCCTTTAATGCAACTTTGAAACATTATGTGGATCAGTTTTGAGTGATCTATTTTCGGTAAAATTGGGTTTATATTATGCCTCCTTAATTGAGTGTGATAACTAAATCAAAAGGAAACTGTTTAATCCTTAATTGAGTCAGCAAAAACGTTTTATTCTGTATTCATAAGAAATTTCGCAATGTTTGGCAACTTCCGAGACTCGATCGAAGTAGCAGCTGTCGTTGCAGTCTCGCGTGAGAAAGAAAGCGGCGTCGAAGCGCGAACTTTAATTAATGATTACGACAGAGTCGTGGCGGATAAACGAAACAAGGCTTATATTTACGGAAGAGTTTATGGAACCCGGGAAAAGTATTGATTTATAAAAGCAATGCATGCCATTTAAAAAAGTAAACAAAGGTGTTTCAAGAATTATACAAATATGCAAACATACATTGTGTATAATTGTATAATTAACTTATGGTTAAATCAAACTCACAAAGAGGATAAGAAGATGACCAATTGAAGAATTTTCTCTCCAATTTTTGAAATTTATCTGTTTTTCAAATCTGGCAAATTTAGGGAAGGTATAGTTGTTGAAATTTTTAAATAAACTCCGAAAAGAGTAAATTAAAGGTCAAAGAATCGAAAAATGTAATTTGGTGATTGTGAATACTCTTCTGTTAAAGCTCCTTCGGTCTTAACGAACACATTCTCATCACATATCTCGTGCTTCGCACTCGATTTCGTCCAAAATGTGAACTTTTCTACATTATGTTCAACACTATTATATCAAATGTATATTATATTTATTTCTGTACCTCGGTCTGGTACTACTTATTAGAATATTACAAAATAATGTACCACTTTTATTTTTCATTATTGCTTCAATATTTGTTTTTCATTTTGCACTAATTTTTATTCTCAGCTGCCCTGAAAAATGTATCATCTCAATAAATTTATATTATTACAATTCATAATATGCATTGCTATTGAAACATATGTATTTTCATCGTCTTGTTTTTTTAATTGAAAAAGGGGACATTCTATAAAAAATGGTTATTAAACATTTTATTGTAACTTGTGTCGTTTTTTCATAAAATTCATTTGTTTACTTTCAATGTTATTTTTTACGATTTAAACCAAAAATACGCAGCCTAGCGTAAAGTGGTTCGAAACAAATTTGTAGATATAATATAGGCGAAAAAATGTGCTAAATAAAATATTATTGTAGCTTTTGTGTCGTTTTTCTAAAAAGTTAATTTTTTTTATTTTCAATATATTTTTATAACAAGAGATTATAATAAAACTTGTAGATCTTTTTTGGTTGAATAACTTTTGTCTTTTCTTTGTTTTTCTCTCTTGTATCATTTTTCAAAATTTTAATTTGTTATTTTTAATCTTATTTCTTACGATTGAAACAAAATTTACTTGTCCTATCTTAAAATTATTAATCACAAATTTGTAGATGCTTTCTGGGTAAAATTTTTGGATGTTTTAATTTTTTCTTCGTACCTTGTGTCGTTTTTCGAAAAATTGAATTTTTTTATTTTTAATGTCATTTTTTATAATTCAGACAACAAATACGCGTCCTATCAAAAACAGAGATTTATAAAGTCAAAAAGTGATTTATAATAAATTTGTAGATCTTTTTTTGGTGCACAATTTTTGACGATCCATCTCTTTTCGTATCTAGATTGTTTGACCGCAAAATGAAATTTCTTTTTTTTCATTATTTTTTGTGGGAGAAAAATTTAATTTTTCGATTTTTCAACAAAAAGTTGTTATAATCACATGTTTCTTATTTTGATTGTCCAATTATTGAATGTAACTAATACTTAAAAATTAAAATGAATATTTAAAAAGCTACATAGAATTTCATACAATTTTAATTTAATTTTGAAGATTTACATTAAAAAATTATTCAATTTTAAAGATTTATGAATGAAAATTCGTACATTTTGATGGTTTTGAAGATCAAAAATCCTAATAATTACAATTCTAAATATTCCAAAATGTAGAAATTTCTAATGTAAATGATAAAAATTACAGAATTCGTAAACTTAAAACTTACTTAATTTTCAATTGTGAATTCTAAAAATTTAAGACTTTTCAATTTTAAAGTTTTATCAATAAAACTTCGATAATTTTGAAGAGTAAAAATTGAAAACGCTTCAATTATAAGGATGTATCAATAAAACATTTCTAATTTGGATGAATTTGGAGATCAAAGGTCAAGTTTTTAATTCAAAATCTTCAATTTTTAAGAAAATTGTAATGAAAATCATAAAAATTACAGAATTTTACTGTGTCAAACATAAAACTTGCGTATTCTTTAATTATAACTTGGCAAAATTAAACACACGTCAATTAGAAAGATTATAAAAAATTCAAACTTCAAAGTTCTACAATTTGGAAGTTACAATTAAAAACTCTTCAATTTTAAAGATATATGAATAAAAATTCGTGAGCTGTGATGATTCTGAAGATTAAAAGTCCAGTTTTCAGTTCTGTCTTTCAAATGGAAGAAATTTCAAAATGCAACATTTTCAATTACAAATTGTCAAAATTAAAAACGCTTAAATTCTAAATATATGAAACTCAAATTTCTACAATTTTTAAGATTTACAATTAAAATTTCTTTAATTTTGAAAATATATAATTGCAAATAATGGAATTATCAAAATTATTATGTTTTAAATGTTTATAATTCTTAGCGTTTTTGTAATAGTTCAATTTTAAAGACTTACAATAGGAAATTTTACAATTTTGACGATTTGAAATTGAAAAGTCTTCAATTGTAAATATTTGAAATTAAAGGCTCTTCAATATTTAATGTGTATGCCAGAAAATGATGCACTTTTAAATACTTGTTTGGAATAGTTCAATTTTGAATGTTCAAAATTGAAATTTATTCAATATTATAGATTTGCAATTGCAATTTCTTCAATTCCGAATAGTAAACATGATTAGCGATGATATCCTCTTCAAAGTACTCCCTTTTGGAAGCTACAACCACCTTCCTGCGATCCTTCCACTGTTGGGAGTACTCCTCAAACTCACCTTTCGGAATAGTTAACGGCTGCTTCGTCGCATTCTGTTTTATTTCCTCCAGGCCTTGAAATCGTTTTTGCTTTAGAGGACAATTCAATTTGGGAAACACCCAGAAATCACAGAAGACCAGGTCAGGCCTGTATGGGGGCTACTGAAGTTGCATAAGGCCGTGTTTTCACCAGAAATTTCTGAATGAGTTGCGATTAATGGGAAGGTGCGTTATCGCAGTGAAGAACCAAATCGTTTCTTGTTCACGAATCAGGCCGTTTCCTTCTTACTGCGTCACGTAATCGCTTCAGAACTTCTTGGGATTACTCTTTGTTTTCCGTCTGACCTTTTAGAGCGTATTCATGGTGAACAACGCCTTCCTGGTCGAAGAAAACAGTGAGCATTGCCTTGACTTAGCCGTTGAGAGCCTGCCAGAGTGAGGGTCACTTTCCATTGAAGAATGACCACTTCTAAATTGCCTAAACCACTCTTTAGTTCGAATATTTCTCATAGACTCATTGCCATACACTTTCCGAATCATAACGATGGGTTCCGAAAATGAATAGCCAAGATTTTATGGCCAAATTTAATGCACACTCTTTTCTCGGTGCTTTCCGTCATTCTGAAATGCGACGCGTACGTGGTTAGACGTTTACGCAACTCAGTACACTAGTTGACTAACATTCGCAGGTCCATGTCAGTTTGTAGGGGGCCTCACAGAGATCCTCCCTAAATGGTAAATACCTGTTGTTGATAATAGCACAATTGGGTACAAAATTTTGTAAGGACCTTCCCCAACACTGCATCTAATTTTGATTGATCCTAAAGTCAGATAAAAATGATTGGTATATCGATCTAACATGACGGAAATTTGATAATCCAATTCAAATTGAAGAGTTTCCATCTAATCACAACAACAACAAGTAGTAACAGAATTTTACAAGATGCCCAACTGAGGTGTACCTATAAACTATTAAACTCGGTGGTCGAAAAAAAGAAAAGAACGCGATAATTGAGCGGAATCATAAGACCTTCAATGTCGACAAATTGAATGAATGCATTGGAAGATTATTATATATAATTTGTGAAGCTACTGAACGTTCCTAAAAGTCATATATGTGATATAGTTGAATTTACAATTTTATTATTCGAATTTGAAGAATCTAGAATTTTTATTTCAATAAATGTTTGATGCATTTAGAGGACTCTGGGGGAATAAACACTGCAAATGTACTCGTAGTGCATCGCTGAATAAGCTGAGCAATATTGCGTGGCAGGTATGATGGGCTAAGTACACAGAATATACACACATGATGATCTTCCATGTCAGGGGATTTGCAAACGTTATGATTGACATAGCAAAAAGTGCAATTTAGCATCATTTCTGTATCAGAATGCAATTCATGGTCATTCTTTCAGGTATATTTATTTCCACTTAAGTCATCTTTCAGTGCTATGCAATTTACAGTGTTTCTTTTTTATATAATAGCTTAATAATGACTTAAGTAATATCTATTTCGCTGCGTGTTCTTATTACTGTTTTTTTTTCATTTACCCATTTATTTGAAGATGACTCAATGCACTATACCAATTAATCTAATTAATTCTATTCAACAAAAATATTTTAGTGTTTGCAATAAGAAAAAGTAAATATCGTAAGTCCCTTCTGACAATACATATCTACTGGATACAGTTGAAAACATGATTTAATTATTTCTTATCTTACATTTAGTTTTTTAACAATTGCATGACAGAAATATATCCCTGAGTTATAGAAGTATTACAAATTAGTGAAAATTATTATCAAATTATTGAAATGTTTTACGGGACAATGATTTTGCAACTGAGGAAACTAATATTTTCAGCCAGTGAAGCGGAGGACAATTTGTCTACTAAATAAAAAGATTTTTCAGTAAAAATAGGGACAGCTTGACTATTCTATAGAGTTCACTTAATTTTTTATCAAGATTATAGAATTTTCAGTAATGTTACATATTTCTTGATTATTTCTGTAAAATTTAGAGACTTTTTTTATATCAGATGTTTTGAAACTACAAAAATTAAGAAATTGGTATTTTTTAGACCCCTATGTTGGTAATTCAAAAGGCGTTGGGCGAGAAGTGTAATGATGATACAAAAAATTTTATTGTCCGAACGTTATAAATTATAGTAATAATCAAATCATTTAAAGATTCTATTAAACTCATGATATAATTTCACATAATATACATTAATATAATATAATATTTTATAATATACACCACCCACGATAATTGTCGGTACGATTAACGCGAGTGTTATTAAAAATCACTGCTGATTTTGAACCAAGATAACTCGATCAAAAAAAGAGTAATAAATTTGGAAAAAAATTGTTGCAAAGCTTATTAAATTCCGTGCCTGGTGAACATCACTAAGGATATTTTTGACTTATTCAAAAGGATACACCACGTGAGAAGTTTGAAAAAAAATCAAGAATTTCTCGAATTTTGTTTTTTGATTTTAACTACCGGCATGGCACAGGAAAGTTATGGCAAAAATTTTTCAATTCATTTGTGGCAATCCTTGAAATCTTATCTTTAATTTAAGCTAATGAAAGTTATAAAATCTTTATGGGTTTCCGAGAAATGACTAAAAAGTCCAAGCGCGGCTGCATCATTTCTCGGGAACCCATGAAGATTTCATAAGTTTTATTACCTTAGAGTCAAGATAGGATTTTAAAGGATGCGTCATGTAAATTTCAGATTTTTGCTACAATCTTCCTAGATCACGCCTGTTTTCCATTGAATCACATGAATAACTCTCTGACATAAACAGATTTATTTGGCACCCAGATGAGAGAAATTTTGCCAAAAAAAGATTATTATCTTTTTGTTCTTTTTTGTTGCGAAAAGATTCTTTTTGAGACAAATGAAAATCCTCACAACCCACAATTTAAGAGGAAATTCAGTTTGTGTCAAGAAACATCCTTCTTACACAAAAGGGCATTTCTCCGAGTGTGGCGTATCCTTTTTAAACAGTGAAAAATATCTCTACTAGAGGTCATCAAAGCAGAATTTTGTAAGCTTTCTGTTTAGAAACAATTCTGGCTTTATTTTCGACCAAGTTATCGTAGTTCAAAGTCAGCAGTGATTTTTTATGGTACTCGCGCTAATCGTTCTGAGAATTTACGAGAGTAGTCTGCACAAATTTTATTTTAACAATACTTATCGTAAAATCTCGTGAAATTCTAAAAAAAAAATCTCTTTCCTAATAACTCTTTCTCTGCATAACGGTAAATCTTAATTTCCTTCACCAGTGTTTCTGTATTAACGTCTGGCAAGGAAGAGAAAGAGGCGAAGAAGCCGGGTTTCTCGACGGTCACTGTGGTGACGTGGAGTTGCATAATGCATCTAGCTTGTGCGTGTATACACATACACGCACTGTTGGGTATCAAGAAACGGACTAAAGTAACAATCGTCTCGTAAAGGTAAAGGAAAAGGCGAGAAAGGAAAAGGAAACTTAGATAAAGGAAATAAAATCGCGTCATGCAGAAATCGGATATCCTGATAAATCGCCTATACTTGCGAAAAATGATAATCCTCGATTTATCTAATCTCTTTCTCTCTTTACGAAAAATAAAAAATAAAATATGCGTCGGAGGGGATGAAAAGTGACTCCCGGCAGCGACTGCATCATCGGAAAATTTATGAGCGATTATAAACGACTGTAGGAACATGTACCTTGTGCACGTGCAACAAGGAATAACGACCCACGGGATCTAATGATCACTCGCTAAATAGTGAACAACCGAGGCGACTTTTCACAGGCTGTTCGTGATTTCATAATCAGAGCGACACGGCCATTTAGATTTTCATGGTGTTGGCGATGAAAAAAGAAAAGGTAGAAAAAAATATGTAGATAAAGACTATTACTGTTCCAGAGCATGACGGTTGAGATACAGTGTAAAATGGGAATTGATTTATTAGTTATTTCAAAATTGATTATAACATTATTCATGATACAGGCTGGCCGCTGGATCGGGGAACCCGGAAATGACCGGGATTTTTTTTTCGTCGATCAAAATGTCTACCCTGATTGATAGGACATGTGAAAACACAAACTATAATTCAATTAGATCTTGATGTTATTCGATCGGAATTTTATCGAGATCAATTTAGAAAATTAGATCCATAATTTCCAATAAAAATGTATGGTCAGTCAATGCCCGATTGCAGAGAACGGTCGTAAATGCTTTACTTGATCATTAATTACGTATGTCTGCTTGAAGAACTGTAACAAGATTTCACTTTGTAATGGCTCTTTCGTAATAAAAGTGATAAAATTATTAAATTGTCCATGGCGACAAAATTCTAATTGAAAAGGAAAGAAATTGCCCTTTGGAACAAGGAGACTTAGTCTCTGTTAACGGAACCCAATTTTATAATTTACTTTCACATACGTAAAACTTTCAAATAAGTTCCATATAGATACAATTATAGAGTAATTGTGTGGAAAATTAATGGATCCAATAATACAATTTCCAGACACTTCGTTAGGTACGACAAACAGTTTCTTGGCTGTACGGGTCATATGGTTTTTATGAGATCAAAAGTTCCGTTAGTCTCTTTTTTTAAGTTCTTTCACTAGTATGAATAAAGTGAACGTTTGAGTTCTAGAGAGTTCTCAATATTATTTCGAACATTTTCAGTGAAAAATTACACCCTGTGTCAAGAGAATTAGACACTTGTTACCATTTTTTATTTATATTTCATCACTAAATAGGAATATGGTAAAATGAATTCAGGAGAAAAAAGTAGATGTAACTATTTTGTATACATGTTATAATATGGACTGAAAATTATGTGACCTAAAATATCAATAGTCACTCCCCTTGATATCAGTAAGATTGTGTAACACATTCCTTATAGAAAATTGACTTTTTTAATCCATAGATTATTTTAATTTTCTATGTTGAAACGTTATGATCCTGATTCGAGGCGAACGTGAAAAACACTGAAATCCATCGTACGGTACAGGGTCTGAGAAATTATATTTTTAACCGGTTTTATCGTCATTTATCACCAACTAACAGCCAGTCGCGAAATGCCCCTACGGCAGGTTAAGGCCCCTAGAAATCATCGATAAATTGGACTGCATAAACTAAGACCAAACGGAGAAGCCATTTTGTCTCAGTTTAAGAAGTTCGATTTACTGATGTCCTTCAGAAACCTTAAATGCCGGACAATCTGCCATGAAAAAAAATGTCTTAGACTTAGTTACAAATTGCTAAAGATTAAACAAATTGAAAAGCACATTACTTAAAATTTAAGATTTAACATTTTCCTTGAACAAATCAATTGAATTTTATGAACCTGAGAAAACTGGGAGTTGCAATCAGGTAAAGTAAATACGAGTCGAACAGAAGTAAATAAAAGGAACGATGTTTCCCGAAAGAAACTTATCAATCTAGCAAGAGTTTTTTCTTCTTCTTTATCGCTATCCGGCAGAGAAAGATTATCGGATTATCGGAATTTTGTAAAATTGTCAGATATAAGAATAAGCTGTTTACTTCACTGGAAGTTTTATTGTTTCAGCGTTGTAAATAAAATTATATTGAGGCGTTTAAATATAGCAGTCAAAATAATAATAGTTCTTTAGACTTAAAACAATTATTTGTCAATAGAGGTTCTTTCTTTATCACCTAGTAGAAAATATTAATTAATTAATTAATTAATTTTCGCAAATAAGTAAGAAAATGAGGGTTTAATAATAAAGTGGGTGGTATCCCGTTCTGTCAATATTAATTAATTTTCACCCTAAGCTGTCCGAAATTTTATAAAAATGACCAAAGTTAAACAAATAGCTTAAGCTAGCAAATACTGAGCATTCTACCTTAACTGCTTAAAAAATATCCAAAAAGAAAATCAAACTAGTTTTGGTTAAAAGTAAATTATTTTTTATTGAAAATTCAAATATTTTGTGAAAAATTCAACTATTTTGTTAAAAAATCGTTCTTTTGGGTTGAAAATTCAACTATTGAGAATTCAGTTATTTATAATTCAACAGTTGAAAATTCCACTCTTGAAAATCCTACTGGTGAAAATTCAACTTTAAAAATTCATCTGCTGAAAATTTTATTTTAAATTATTTTCAATTTATCTTTGAAATTCAAGAATTCTGAATCAGACTAAAATCAAATTAAAAATCTCATTTAACGTCCAATAATCAAGTCAATATATAGAATTCCTGAAAATAAAACAAGAATTCAACGATAAAATTTGGACATCCACCACAAAATGCTCCTATTGCAATTTCTAAAAAACAAAATAAAAAAATTTGTTTCCTTGGACAAAAATAAAAAAGAGGAAAGAAAAATGAGAAGGCAACCAACGTAATCCCCTTCCTTCTCTTTTTTATTTTTTTCGTATTTTTTATTTTTATTATTATCAAATCACAATAAAAAAGCATGCAAAGTATTTACCAACGTTTTTTTTTCTTTTTTTTTTCTTTGTTGAAAATTCAACTATCTTGTGGAAAATATAACCCTTTTGTTAAAAATCCAACTGTGTTCTAAAAAATTCGGTTCATTGACGTGAAATTTTACTATTCCTTCAAATTCGTTTTTTTTGCTGAAAGTCAAACTGTTCGGTTGTAAATCAACGGTTTGACGGACGATTGTTTCTTTTTTAATTCAACGATTTGGTTGAAAATTCATCTTTCCTGGTTGAAAATTATATTTTTGTTTGGAAGTTTACTTTTTCAGGTGTTATTTAACTGTTTCCTAAAAAATCATCTTTTTAGCTTAAAAATTTACTCATTTGGTACAAAATTTAATTTTTTCAATTATATTTTTGTTTTCGAAAATTGAGTATTAAAAGTTCAAATTTTATGGTAGAAAAGTAATTTTTTAAATTAAAAATTAATCTTGTTGATTTTTTTTAAATTCAGCCATTCGGTTGAAAATTTACCTTTCTCGTTCCAGAATGATCTTTTGTGATTGCAAATTCACATTTTCAGGTTAATAATTCAACTGTGTGAAAAAAATTTGTCTTTTTAACTTCAAAATTCAATATTTTTTTTAAAATGCCACTATTCAGATGAAATTTCCATTATTTTCTTGAAAATTAATCTTTTTCCATCAAAAATTCATCTGTTCTATTGAAAATTCATCTTTGTAGCTTGAAAATTCCACTATTTGGTTGGAATTTAAAATTTTTTGTTCAAAATTCATCTCTTTTGCTTGAAAATTCAACTATTTGAATCCAAGTTCATCTTTCTTGATCTAAAATCAACTTTTTCGTTGAAGATTAATTTTGTTTGGTTCAAAAGTCAAATGTTTTCTGAAACATTGATTTTATTTAAATGAATGTACATATTTCTCTATTATTCCTGCATTTTCGTGAAAAATCACCATATATTCCTTCTTTTGAAAACATTTACTCGATTCACTTAATTTTTTCAATTACAAGATGGGCCGATTAGGAAATACATTATAAATTCAAATACTAGTAAGTTTACAGTACTTTTCTTTCTTCAACATAAAAATGTTGTTTGCATCGCCTGCTTTCCTCTGAAACAAAATTCGTCGGCGACCAAGTCTGTGACATGAAGTTAGTCAGCCTACCTGATTTAAACTGAAATCGGTTTTATTGGGTTATAACAAGTATTATCTTAATTCTTTCTCAACGAACGTTAACATCCTTGAAGGACCTTATCAAACTTTTCATCCTGCGAAGTCCTATACTCAAGTGCTACCCACGAAGCCCTTAAAAGATGTTACCCATAAAATGATATCTTTCTAAAAGTCCCATGATCATTCAAAGAAGCCTTAAAGCCACAACTCCTTCTATCTAGAATCAGCAGCTCTAAATCTTTTCCGCAACTTTTTCAAGCCATCTCTGATTTTCCACTTTGATTTGCGTCCCTCGCTTTTCTCACCGCGAAGCAGATTAGTAGGCATGCAATCCTAGTCGGTAATTCTGCATCAGCTCTGCTACATGTACTAATTGGAATCCGCCTAGATTCTCGCGGAACGATCTTTTTACTGCAGGCTTAACCTCGGAGGAACCAGACGTAAACAAGACCGTAAAACGGGCGAGTTGGGTCAGTTGAAGGGGAAGAAAGGGGGACTAGTTTTCTTTTTTAATGGACATTTTATCGGTGCTGGTAAAATCGGTATCTGTGATTCGGTATCGACGGACGTCACTGCCTCTAATTGGATTTACTCGGATACCATCAAGGGACGCCAGTCTCCCTTGCCGGTTTGCTTGGTCGTTTCCTGACTTGAGTTTGCAGTTTTGCACGAACCTCACGAGAAGCAAGCGACAAAAAATAATGGAAGCAAGGGAGAATGAGAAAAAAAGGGTTTGTCTTGGCAGACGAGTGAGGTGGCCTAGTGATGATGCCTACCTGATACGATGTATAACTATATGTGTATTATATACCTGAACACGAACACGCATGCCAGACTGACGACTCTGATTAAGATGCAGACCGCGAGTTCAACTCGACAGTATTCATCAGATTCGTGTCCTAGTGACATTGTCGTTAACGTTCACGGGGTCTGCGACCCACTTATTCAATTCCAACGATGGAACGAGCATATCCTATATATTTTCGCAGTTTTGACACCTGCTAATGGGGTTTTGTGTCTGGAAAATACACTAATATTGCTGTCTGGAATATTGTGAAAATCGAATGGTCTCGATATCTAGACTACACAGCCCAAAATGCCCTCAAAACAGGGAAATAGGGTGATTTTTCACGAAAATGGAGGAATAATAGGGGAATATGTATGTATGTATACCATTAAGCCTTTCGGGGTAGGCGTGACACTACCCGATTCGGGTAGTGTTCCTAGGCGGATAGTACCTTGAAGTAAATAACTACAGTGTGGGCTCACCACACCCACGACTAGCCAACAGCACGCAGTATTCCCGAATGGTCACCCATTCAAGTATTAACCGCGCCCAACACTGCTTAACTTCAGCGATCTAACGAGAACTGGTTTTTTCAGCGTGGTATGGCCGTTGGCAATATCAATAAATAATAAATAAATAATAATAATACATTCTTTTAAATAACATTAATCTAGGTACTATATGTATTCTTAAGATTTCAAGACGAAATATATTGCATTCTCAATAAAATAGAGGAATTTTTAACCAAAAAAGCTGAATCATCTACCAAAAGAGATGAATTTTTAACAAATGAGTTGAGATTTCATGCTAAGAAGTCAAAATTTTTCTAAAACATTTGACTTTCAAGCCCGAGAATATGACTTTTCAACAATAAAGTCGACTGTCAACCGAGACAGATAAATTTTCAAGCAAAAAAAATAATTGTTGATCAAATAATTGCATTTATAACCAAATAGTTTCAGTTTCGAGCAAAGAAGTCGAATTTTCAACCAAAAGTTAAATTTTTAACGAAAACGTTGAATTTTCAACCTACAAAGATGAATCTTGAACAAAAGCAGATTACTTTTCTAGCAAAAAATGAATTTTCATTCCAAAAGGATGCATTTTTTATCCAGGAAGACGAATATTTCACAGAATAGTTGAATTTCCTGAAATAATTACATTTTCGACAAAATGAGTCGAATTTTCAACCAAAAGGGCGATTTTTCCATCCAAAAAGACGAATTATCAAAAAAATAATGAAATTTTCAACCATATTGTAGAATTTTTAGCCAAAAGATATGACTTCTGAACAAAAAATATAATACTTCTAAAAGAGACTTCTGAAAAAAAGATTTTTTTAACCAAAAAAAAATGACTTATACCAAAAGATTATTTTTCAATCCAACAAAACGAGTTTTCAACAGAACAGTTGAATTTACGACAAAAAAAAAGATGACTTTTGAACAAAAAAATGTAATTTTCAACAATATAATCAAACCAAACAGTAGAATTTTCAACAAAAAGAGATGAATTCTGAAATAAAAATATAATAGTAGACTTTTAAATTAAAAAGAATTAACTTCCAACCAAAAAAGATGATTTTTCTACCAAACGGTTATATTTTCATAAAAAAAAAAACGAATTTTGAACCCGAAAAGACGAATGTTCAAAGAACAGTTGAATTTTCGACGTAAACAGATGATTTTTTTAAGTTAAATTTTTAACAGAATAATGAAATTTTTAACCAAATAGTAGAATTTCAAACAAAAAGAGATGAATTCTGAGCCAAAAATATAATAGTGGGTTTTCAAATTAAAAGAATTAACTTTCAATAAGAAAGATGACTTTCCTACCAAACTTTGATGAAATAAATAGCATTGCATTTAATTAAAACAATAGTATTATTTCCTTTCATTTGAGAAAATCTGTTTTCAGCTATAAAAATGAGGGTTGAGTAAAGGGGATCAATCAAATCTTAGATAATATGGGGGGGGGGGGTATATAAAATGCTTACTCTCGCTTACATGGGGGATGTTTGTGGCCAAAGTGACCGGAAAATTGCTCTCATTATTATTATTGTACCATTAAGCCATTTCCCTTTCGGGGTAGGCGTGACTAATACTAGAAAAGCCCCTTAGGGTATTTCTGATCAATTTTGAAATTATTAGGGGTTGAATTAGGGCGTTTCAGAAGTGGCAGGAGGTGATCAAATGATCCTATTACCAACAATAAAGTTTGAGTTCAGGAAGTTAGATCATTTTTTATGATCTCTCCAGTTCTCAGGGGTTGAATCAGGATGTATTTTGGAATTTCCAGGGGGATGGACCATTTTTGAGAATCTTTGTGTATTAAATGGAACGATTTCAAACCAGAAAATTGTCCGTCTCGGAGTTAGGGCCTTTTTTAGAATTTTTTTATTTATGATCTTAAGGATAGAAAACGAGTGAGTTCTGGAAGAGCTAGGAAATGAAATACTAATTATGAAGGTTCGGGCATTTTTTTATGATATTAGTTCTTAGAGGTTGAATTGAGGTGTATACCGGAAGTTCTAGGGGGATGAAGCTTTATGGAACTTCTTTAAACAATACAATTTTAGGTCGGAAATTTGTAGCATTTTGTATTTTAATTTTCTCATAGATTCTGATGTGTGGATACTCAGTCAATCTTCATCAGTTTAAAATTTTTATTATTTGGGTAGCTTGAATGAACACGGAAATTTTGTATGATGTTAGAGGCTGAGTTATTTCTAAAGTATTATTATATTTTCATTTAATAATTCCCATAACGAAATTCCCAAAAGATTATCCATAGGATCCTAATATAGATGCCTAAATAAATATAACAAACTCTCCTTGTTGATTCTCACGTTCTAAGCAAATTTATATTGTTTTGGCGATAAAGACTATACGAGTTCTTAGTAAGGTTCTTCGAAATATCTTTTCTATGAATATCCTTAGATGGTTATCTAAAACGTTCTTCGTAAGATTCTGATGAGCATCTCTTAACATCTTCAAATTGCTCCTTAATCATTCCTAATGTCCCAAAATCCAAGAATAATAATTTCTTATACAGCTTGAAAAATGGTTTGTTCATCATCCACTAATTATGCGCACCTTGTTTAGTAAAGAAATTTATCATAGTTTGGTAATAATTTCTAATTTTCAAATAGCATCTTTGCTAATCCTTAATGTCCCAGAGTGAAAGTTTTGACATTCAATGTAATAACTTCTCCTATGATTCTTCAAAAGGTATTATTTGAATATTGCTAATAATGTCCTCAAGGAGTTGTTCAATAGCTTTTTTCAGATTTAAAAATAGATTTTTAGCTTCTAAATAATGCCTTTAACTGTATGGTTCTACGGAACTGTGTCAATTTTTTATAAGGTACCATAAAAATTATTGACTTCATTAAAATAAATTATCCAATCTATGTGGAAGGATATCTTCTCTTGATGTAACAGCTAAAAGTATTTCTCAAGTTCTTTAGCATCTTTTATGAGAATTTTGCTTAATCATTTTCAAATATTGCCTTTGGTAGTTTTAAACGTCTTTTTAAAATGATGTTACACTTCGAAGAAGAAGGATATTTAAGAAAGAGTTCTCAGCATAAAGTTTCATCATAATATTTAATATGTTCCATCTAAACGATTTCTTTAAAAAATAATTAAGCAAGTTCTTTATAACCTTCCATGAGTGTTTGCCACTTCAATAAAAAAGTTAACTGACATTTCCTTTAAAAATAAAAGTATTATTTTTAAGATCATGAAGAAGTTTGCCTAACGATTTCCTTAGAAAATTGTACAAAATGCTCTTTATAGTATCCTGGGATGAACCCTTAACTTTGAAATAGTTCTTTTAATGATACAGTTAACGATTGTAAGAGTTTTTTGCAGTGTTCTGGAGAATATTTATTAGACATCTTCCTAATTACTTCTTTAAAAATAAGTTCGAAAGGTCCTTTTCAGGGAGAGTTATTTAATCTCTAAAGTTTTGTAGCTTCAATAAATAGAAAGATTTTTTCTTCTGAGTTGTTGTTTTCTTATTTCTTGGGAAGATTCTTGAATGCTATAATTTATCTATTCTTCTTTCAGGTTCTTTGTGAATTCTTAACTTCATCAAGTTACTTTAGCTGATCATATAATATTTCAAGACAAAGGATATTTACGTCAGATGTTAAAGTTAAGAGTTCCTAATTAATGGAGTCGTTTATCAACTTTCATAAGGGTCTTGTAGAGTTCTTCTCTAGGTTATAGAAAACAGCCTCTCGTACTTTCATTAGGAGTTAGTTTTCCACATGCACAATCCTGTGATATTTACTTGGCACGTCCTCTGCTGTGTGCTCTATGTAATTTTCACAGAATTTTCAGAGATTCAGAGGAAGAAAATGTCTTAGTTAAATACAATATTTTAGAAATCTTACATAATGACTTTTATAAAATTCTAATATTCAGAGCACCTTAGAGTATCTTCGTGTTATATATTCTCACCAAAACAACATTTTAAATGTTGTGCATAGAACGTATTGTTAATCTCCCTCACACGTAGAATCTTTAATAGGAACTTCCGATTCAAGAAAAGTGGATTCTAAAAATAGCTTTAGCAATGCTTTCAACAGTTTAAGTGATTCGAAGCCTTTTTTTAGAGGCCTTTTTTAAGATCACTCTTTAAGATCTGACTAAAAATTATCCCCGAGTTCCTACTTCATTACTTGTCTCTCCTTTTGACATATTCCATATATTAATAATTCAAAGCTTCACTCGTCCCTGAATTTTCAATATGAAATTTTTTATTCTCCTCTCGTTCTAGTTCGACACCTGCCATTTGCAAAAAGTTTGAAAGGACTTGTTCCTGAGAACACTCTCTGTTGACGAATGAAGCTCTTCATCACAGCTTATTAGTTAAACTCATCTAGAGAGAAGATCGATCATTTTCAATATCGAATTTTTAATTCCACTTTGACTTTATACCCGAGAGAAAAAAGCCTAATTAGATTCTTAATCTCAACTTTTCCCTTTCTGCTTTTTTATAATTTGTTTTATAAGCTTTCGAAGAGAGGAAGAATATAATAGGATCTTTCTAAAATCATCTTCAAATTCACTTATCCTTAATCCAGAACTCCTCTCTTTCTTCCAATATGATTTTACTTAAACCTCTATTAATGCTTGAATCTTTAATAGAATTTTCTACAATTTTATTCTCCTTTTGATATCACCTCTGATATACTCCTTTCAATTAGAGAGAAGTATACTGCGCGAATCCTATAAGCTCGCTTGACCCATCTATCATAATTCATCTTGTTCTTTCCTTTTAGTTACTGAAACACCGCCCCTTTATCTCCCACAAGGCATTCATTTATTTATTCCACGTCTTGTTTTCTTTCTCTTTCTTTATCATTAATTTGATTCATTCTCGCAAATTGTAGGTGCTTTGATCTTTGATTTCATACTAATTCATCTCTTTGTACTATTTCTCTTCTTCCTTGAGAATAAGTCGAAAGCAGAGCATATTGTAATGGGATATACCTACAGAATCATAAAAAGGTATTTTTCTACTTCGTATAATAATTCTTTTTACTACTGCCATAAAATGCGTCACATATCTTCAAGATAGCAAATATATTCTGGTATTATCAGAGTTTATACTCCTATAAATGATGTTCGATCTGCTTTCCAGGAAAATTGAACTGTGAATTATTTCAGTAAACTTTAAAGTTTTTTTACAAGATAAAAATTCTTCACGTGAATGTTTGGTTACGGGATGGATAAAATCCTTGAAGGATTTCGGAGAGCAAAACACTTAACTTCCTTCAAAATTATTGCTTTCCGGATGTTTTATTTTAGGGTTAGTGTGAGTCATTCCGGGAAGGATATCGGTTTGGGAGAGGATAAGTTTATTTACTACTTCAATCCTATTCCTGGAGGAATATGGTAGGGATGTGAAACGAATTTCCAACACGTCCTCCTCGGGGAATACATCGACTCCGAATTTTAAAGGAAAGTTATATCCAAAGTTCTTAAAAACGAAAAATATCATGCAGGTGTTTGAATTACTTTTTACGTGTGTCTTCCGAACTTTATGGGTTTAAACTTATGTTGACATGAATTTGATGACAGAATGTATCAAATATTTCACTTCTTAAAAGTTTCAAATATTTTAGAATGGAATAATAAATTAAACATTTACAAAAGATTAAATTATAATAGTCCTTTTCAGGGATGGTTCACTGTTACTCTCTTGAAAGATGTATTAGGACAAGGTTCATGATGAATATGTTAGACTTCAACATGTTTTATATTAGTTTAATGGTAACATAACTAGAACAATTGTCAATAACTCATAAAATCGCCAATACATCTTCCATGAAAACAAATCAAGGAGAAACTTTCCAAATTAAAATTCTCCTGTGTTCAAACACGATGTAATAAAAAGCTATATAAAGAAATAATAGAGACATTGCAGTTGTTTCTTTAAAACTGACAGCGCGCACATGTCAAAGATTTGGTTGGCGATTTTTCTCCTTAGTACAGGTACAAAAAAACACCAAAACCAAAATTTGAAGATATTAAGGTGTAATATCTTGATATCAAAAGTCCACGTAAGTCCATGTTACGTGCGTGGATATTTTTAAAAGCTTTTCTCTCGAGATTGGTTGAAAAGCGCATCGTTGGCAACGACCTATTACTGGGAGGAGTACAAGTATAAACAAAATTCCGAAGGGTTTTAGGTTCCCCAAATTAAATATCCTCATATAATTTCTGAATACAAAACATATAAGTAACCTTGAAATTGTTTTTTATTTTTCTAGATAACGACTAGAAATGGAGACCTGGCTCAGTGAAGTTCAGCGAGTACGCATCCCACGACCGAAATTCGGAAGCGGAAATTCCGTTAGACGATCTAATTCTACGGTGCAGCACATCAGGTCTGAGGTTCACGCAAGGCAGGTACAAGACGTGACTAAAGCGACCGAGGAGCTTCGCCAGGCGATCCAGGACAAGCTCTGATTGAAGAGGAAGAGCGCTGGCTGGATCGTCTTATCTTTTATCTTACTCTGCGTACCTTCGCACCTCCCGACAGCCGAAGACACTCCGTAGGTGTGTGACAAAGTCGTCGGGATTCTCCATTCAGACGCAGCGAGAAATACCGCGTCTGGATCCTTGATCGCAATGGCCCATAAATCTCCAAGTGGAGCACACATCGAGCAGAAAACAAAGAGAAAGAAAAGGACCCAGTGTCGTGATCGAGATCCATTAGTCCCACTCGAAGTATCCACGCGTCTTCTATTTTCTCTTCATTAATTGTTCTTTCACTTTATCAAGATACCACATAATTCAGGGCGAATCCAGAAAACCTACTCTTTTCATTAAATATTTACCCAATTCAAAAATTAGACCACGAAAAATGATAGGATTCAAAGGACATAGTGAAACCTTTCGCACATATTGTTCAGGGTGTCTTCCTGATCAGGAAATCGGCAGAACCGGGAAATGACCAGGAATGGAAAAACCGGGAATTTGATTCTGTGATCTTGATTTTTTTCTCAAATGTACTCATATGCAGATGCGGTGTAATTTCATATATTTTATTACTGTAATTCTGAGATGGAACATGAAATTTCGTTAACGATTGTAATTTTTTCTTCAGGAAAGGGAGTTTCCGTAAACAATTATAATTTAATTCCAATTAGGGAATTTCGTAAAGAACTATAATCTTGACTTTGGGACATCCAATTTCCGCAAACAATTAGAATTTTGAATTTAGGACAGAGAATTTTGTAAATGAATTGTAATTCTGAGATAGAACTGGCAATTTTCGTAAGGGACAATAATTTTCATGCTAGGTTTAGTTTAGAACAGGGAAGTTCGTTGAAAATTTTAATATCTACTTTTGGACAGGAAGTTTCTGTAAAGAATAATAATTTCATTTGGAATAGGAGATTTTTGTCATCAAACGATTCTTTTGAAAAAGAATTTCAATTCTGATTAAGAAGAAGGGATTAAAACAAAAATCTGATGTTCCAACTCAGAATAAATTAATTAATTATTTGAAATCATCTCAATCTTTTCAACTCTTAAATTTACCGGGACAAATTAACAGGTGTCAAGGAATTTTAAATTATATGTTGGGTAGACACCCTGGCCATCAGTTTATTTAAAAAATGTTATCACGGATTCGTTCATCCCCATTTACCTTGTATATATTCATTTTAATAACGTAATCTCTAAAGTAAGAAAACCTTCACTTATTTATGTAAGCATCACAATGTCATAATCAAAGCAGGAAATGCATTAAAAGAAGCTTTATTTAATAAAATAATTTAGATTGATTTTTAAATATTCAATCTGCTTCAAGCCTTCTTAATCTGACTGATTAATTTTTTTTCATTTTATTATAATCCTTTAAGCTTTTCCCATTTTACCAGAGTGAGTTCACTCAGGCGTAAATGCGTAAATCATGAAATTATGTGATAAAGAGAATCTGCGTTTAGTGATGCTGAAAGTACATAGTTTTCGAAACAGAATTTGCTAATTCGACCATGAATGTATCTCCAGGCTTCAGCTCACTAATCATGTAATTCCATATAATTTGTATTACTGTCATTGTTAATCAGGTTTAAATATACGTAAATTATATTCTTAATCGCTTTCTCTACTTTCTCGAATAGAAAAGCACGAATGGATTTCTTCAGCAAAAAAAGAAGTTGAATTATTCCACATCTTGGAGGCCTCTTTTACAATATTTTTCTCAAACGAGGAATTCCTCTCGATCAAGAACAAAGCAAAATTGGATGAGAAAAACGGGGCACGTCAGAGGAAAATAAATGATAGAGGATTCACCTATTGGGTTCAAGTTAGATAAGCACCATGAATCGGCATCTTTCCATAATCGATTTACGTCTATAGTTTCTCATCAAAGGCAATTTTCGATGCCAGTATCAAGGCATGATCAAAACGTTATGCATAAATGCGGTATATCAAACGAGTAGAGCCTCGTAACGTTTGATTTCAATTTACCTCTCTTTACATCGAATATTACCCTAGAAAATGAGTAATCATTCCAAGTTCAAATCATCACTCACCCGGATAACACAAAATTTTCCCTGAACATTCCTGGAACATTCCAAAGGAAGGTTTGGAGAATTCCGAAAAATGTTCTGGAAAGGTTCCCGGAAGTAGGTACATGTCTGTTGTCAGTGTATCAGAGGAGGTTCTTAAGGAAGGTTGGGGGAATGTTGCTGAGATTTTTCACATTATATCAATTTAGGTAATTAAATTAATTATATTCCTCACGAACATTCTCGGAACCTTCCTTGGAAACCTTCACTGACACGCGGACATTGACCAACTTCCGGGAATCTTCCTGGAAACTTTTCTGCTATCCTAATTTTACTGATTAATAGCTAAATTTCAATGGTTTGCCACCGTATTCAAGTACAGATTCTACCCCTATTCCCCTGTTTATCCCCTTTTTAAAGAATTCCTCTTTTTCTCCAGGTTTTAAATAAATTTTCCCTTCTCGTTTTTTCGCTTGAATACGAACCGAACTAATAGAACCTATTTGAAGAATCTACTATAATATTTAGGGTTCAGAATTGATCTCTTTTAGTTGAAAAGTCTACTATTATACTTCTGAAGATAAAAAAGTGATAAAAAGTGATAAAAAGTCTAGTATTTGATTGAAAATTTAATTAATTTGTTAAAAGGTTACCTTTTTTTGTCAAAAATTCATCTGTTTAGTTCAAAATTTGTCTTCTTGGATAGAAAATTTCTTCTTTTGGTTTGAAAATTCATCGTTTGGTAGGGAAGTCATTTTTTTGTTAAAAGTTAATTCTTTTTATTTGAAAGGTTCACTATCATATTTTTTGTTCAGAATTCATCTCTTTTTGGGTAAAAATTTTACTATCTGGTTGAAAATTTAATTATTTTGTTTAAAATTTCACTTTTGAAAAAAATTAACCGTTTTGTTGAACATTAGTCTCTTTGGATAGAAAATTCGGGCTTCCGGTTTAAAAATTCACCGTTTGGTAGAAAAATCTACCGTTCTGCTTGACAATTCGTTTCAATTGAAAAATCTATTTTTATAGTTTTGGTTCGGAATTCATCTCTTTCGGGTGAAAATTCTATTTGGTTCAAAGTTTCATTCTTGTTAAAAATTCAACTATTTCGTTCAAAAGTGATCTTTTTGGCCGAAAATTCAACTGTTTAGTTGGAAATTCGTCTCATTGGATTCAAAATACATATGTCAGTAGACAAGTCTTTTTTTGGCTTAAAGTAATTTTGTTTTTCTTGAATAGTCTACTATTAATTTTTTGGTTCAGAATTCATCTCTTTTGGGTAAAAATTCTGACATTTATTTGAAGATTAACTATTTTGTTGAGAATTAGTCATTTTAATTGAAAATTTAAAAATTTGTTTAAAAGGGTATGTATTTTGTTTCAAATACGTCTTTTTTATTTAAAAAATAATATTCTTGATTGAAACTTCTACTACTCAGTTGAAAGTTGAACTCTTTCAAAAATTCATTTTTTGAGTTGATAATCCATCTTTTCGGTTAAAATATAGATTTTTGGGTTTAAATAAATTCTTTTAACTGCAAATTTACCTATTGCACTTTTGGTTAAAAATTTATCGTTTTAAGTTTAAAATTCAAATATTTGGTTGAAAATGAACTTTTTTGTTAAAAATTCGCCTTTTTGTGTTGAAAATTCTATTATTATCGTAGAAAATTCGACTATTAGTTTCAAAATGAACTTTTTTGTTGAAAATTTATGTTTTCGAGATGAAAATTTATCTGTTTTATAGAAACTTTACCTTTTTAGCTTGAAAATTCAATTCTTTTATTGAAAATTGTTTTTCTCTTGACTGAACAATCTTTCTTGTTCGAAAATTTACGCATTGGTTATACATTTGTTCTTTGATATAAAAAAGTGCATATCTTTTGGTAGAAAATTTATCTCTTTCAGTTAAAAATTTAACTTCCTAGATAGAGGATTCAACTATTTTGTTGAGAATTCATCTTTTTCGGGCTAAATCGAACTTTTTAAAACTGATTTAAAATAAAAATATTTTTTGTTTCTCGAACATTCATTCCAGTTGAAAGTTCCACTATTTTGTTGAAAATTTAATTATTTTGATAAAAATTTCTAATTCCATAATATTGAGCGTTTTTAAATTTTGAGCTGCTCATTTTTAATTAAAAAAGGTCGATATTCAATTATTTATGGTGTCAAGTAGACCGGGAAATCAGGAGAAACGCGGAAATTTGATTTAGGAACGAGAGGTTTTTTCTTCTATTGCAAAATCGAATTTTTTCTACTTTATTTTCTTTTTATTGCTTAGTCGAGAATCAGAGAGAGGAAAATCTTATTGCTTCACGTATTATATATGAAAGTTAAAATTTGTTCTCTTCTATAGGTTGAAAGCTATCAGAATTTTCTATATAATAAGTCAGGATGAAGGCATTTTCTCAATGATTAAAGAAAATATTGTAAAAATTGTACAAATTTCAATATTTTCTTAAAAATTTTAATAAAATCTAATAAATATTCTATATCCTCATGATTACTTATTTCATGTATTTAAAAAAAAATATTTCTGCCAGCAGAAAAAATAGAATAATGTTTTTAACATTTTTTTTCAACATCAAACATTTTGCACCATGCAAGCGTGATAAGTTAATGCGATTTTATAGAAAATGATACCAAAGACATTAAAAAATGTTTATTGCTTTAGATTTTATATAAATTTAATGAAAATATTGAAATTTGCACTACTTTTGCAATATCTTGTTAATAAATTCACAAAATTACATCCTGGATAATTATAGATATATAGGGGATTTTAGACAGGGGAACTGAATGTGGGCAGAAAAAAATCGGAATTTGGGATGTGCCTGATTTATTATTATTATTAAGAATAATATAAAGAATAAAAAACAGTATTAAGAATTATCATCACCCAAAATTAACAATGAAGTAATTTCAGAATTTGAAAAATATACAATTTAAAGTTTAAATGTTAAACTTGAAATTGTAGCGTGACTATGCTTCAAAATTGGCTTCATTAGATAATTAATTTGTACTTAAATATGAAAATTTAAATGATTGAAATAAAATTGTAGAGTATTTCAATTTCAATGATTATGATTATGATTCAGTGATTGATTTATCAACTTTTCGAGTTTCATAAATTGTAATTTGAAATAGTTACAATTTATACGGTACATATTGAAATTGTTTTTTCTTTCAAGAATAAGTAAAATTGTTTTTAAATTAATTTTGTTTTAATATTGCTAAATTTTAGCGCGTTTCTTAATAAAAGATTTTCTATCTTCAATTTTGAAAAGCTTAAATTTGTAATTGAACAATTATATCGCTAGAAGGTGATATTGTTTTATTTTTTATTTGAAAGTTGTTAAATTTCAGATTGTTCCTTAATTGAAGATTAAAAATCGAAATACCCATGGATTTAGAACTCGTTTTCTAAATCGAAACCTTTATATTTTAGAAGTCCCTTAAAACATCTTCACACAACTTTACCCATAAATCTTCCGGAATTTTTGTTTGTATTTCCAGAAGCAACATTACTCTAAAGTGGTGTTGAGTTCTGACTTTACATCCATTTCGCACAGGCCTACTGAGGTTGGTGGGAAGCTGCGTTACGCCTAGTGATCTTTCGTGAAAAAAAAAAATTTCGCAGTACAAAAATTTCTCACGAGAGTCGAGAAATATTGACGGCTAGCACGAAACGTTTCTGAACTCTCGATGATTTCATAGCTTCTGCCCGGCAAGCCGATACTTTCGTCATTATTCTTCGCACACAGAATCATGTAACACGCCTGTCTGTGAATCGTTATTCTTAATCTTATACCACACGGTACCGTATTACATAGGTTGTAGTGCATGAACGATACCCTCATATAAAAAAAAAAAATAAAAAAAGTTTGAAAAAGTTGTTTAGGCGACCATGAACTCTCAGATATTCTCTAAACTCTAGTCGTTTCTGCTGCTACGCACATAATTATGACTAATAATCATTTCTACACTGAACTAATCTAAGGTTGCCGCCTTCATGAAACTTTTTTCTGAGATTGCTTTTTCAAACAATGAATAATGCATTCTTCAAATAATAAATACTTCAGGGATCACAGTCAGTTCCATTTCCCCATATTTCCCCGATATTTTTTGTCAAAATTCCCTAGAATCTCTATATTTCGATGTGACCAAGTGACAAGGTTTCATCTCGGAGAGACCAAATTCTAATCAAAAAGTGCTAACTCGCGTGGCGAATTCTCGAAGCTCAAAAACGCCATATGAATTGAATTGGAACATCAGCGCCCTCAACTCTGTAGCATCTTTTTATTCAGTCTCCACGAGTTACCACCTTTTTATTCCGTTCCTCCGAGATGGAGTTTTGTCATTTGGACACGTCGATTTGAGAATTTTTTAAATTTGTCTTCTTTTTCTAAAGCTGCGATTAATTGTTAAAGAACTATAACAAATTCGCGGCCCATAACACGTCAATTATGAGTAGCTTAGAGAAACTAAAAAAAAAATGGACGATTTGTGCAAAAGAAAATTTAACATGATTCAACACAGTCACTAAAGCAAAAAAAATTACTTTTTTTCTTGAAATATTTAATTTATAAATAAAACTAGCACGCTACGCGCGCATGTAGTTTTTCGATTTGAGGGAAAACATCATTTTTAATACAAAATAAAACTTTCGAATAACTATTTATTTGTTAAAAGTTTTTCAACACTTAAATTCGAGCTGAAACTAGATTCTGAGATCTGATGAAAAGAAAATAAGTATTATCAGTTTGTTTTTCGCCTTATATAAATATAATTTTTCTGAGATTCTTGAGAAAATTCAAAAAAATGTTTAAAGATTTTTACAGGATTTTACAATATGTTAGGAAAATTCGTATTAGTTTATTGAGGACTTTTAGAAGTTTGAAAGAAATTGAAAAATTCCTTAATATCTTTCAAATTGATTTGAATTTTTCGTGAAATATATCAAAAATTCGGCAAAATTAAAAAATGGACTTAAAATCTTCTAGAGTCTGTTTGGAAAATTTGGGAAAAATTTTGAAATCTTCAAAAATATTCTCTCAAGACTAATTTTTCATAACAAAAAATATTTGAAAATTTTCCTAGGAATCTGAAGAAAATTTTGTTATCTCTTGAAACCTTTTAAAATTCTTAAGAAGCTTCTTTTTTGAATCTTTCAAAAATCTACAATTAAAAGAAATTTGAAATCCTTGAATGGTTCAAGCTATTTTTGAATCGGTTCAAAATTTCAAACTATCTCTTAAACTTGCTCGACATTCTTCTAAAAATTTTTTATCTTGCAAAATGGCAACATTTTTCTTCAAAATCTTCTATATTCTCTTTCAAAATTTTAGTAAATGTTTTGAAATCTCTTTCAATTTCTCTTAGAATTCATTTTTCCAAATGAAAAATCGCTCGAAATTTTCCAACGAAACTTAAGAAAATTTTATTATTCTCTTCAAACGCTTAAACAATTTTTGAAAAGCTTCTAAATTCTAAAAATATAGAAAATCTCGCAAACATTGTTCTTGAATACCTGACTGACTTTTCTTCACTTGAAGTGGTTTTATATCTTAAATTTGAAAATTTGAAAATTAAATCTGTAAATAATCCTTTTTTACAAGAAAATCATAGAAAACCTTATGCGAATTGAGAGACATTTGTGATTTTTTATAATCTTGCGTATTTAAATGAGAAATTTCAAATAGTTTAATAAATTATTAAAAATATTACATATACATGATTTATGATAGTGCTCTTCGCTAAAAATTACTACTTTTGAAGAAGAATTTTAATATAAGATCAGAAAGTTTCGAAGAAGAGTTTCATAATTATTAAACAATTTAAGATAACAATTCTAGGCAAACAATTTAAGATAACAATTTTAGGCGAACAATTTAAGATAACAATTTTAGGCAAACAATTTAAAATAAAAATCATTAGATTTCGGATAAGATGTTGGTGTGTTTCGTCTGAAATTAGTATTGAAAAACAAATCATTAAATTTAAATCCAATGAATATTGTCCAAAATCATCAAATTGACCAGCTTGAACAGGAAATGGATATAGGTTTCAAAGAATATTTTCAATTTTGGAACAATTTGTGGTTATGTTACTTTTTGTAATTCTCATCTAAAATTGGTATTTGTTATAAAAAAAATCATAAGATTTTTCAAGTTTTTGTTTTCTTAGCGTTCTATGCTGGAAATTGGTACTCAGAATAAAAAATATTGGATCAAGGAAGATCAAAATTTTGTGACCAATTTTAGGTTTTCCTCGTATTTTTCACCGGAAATGGGTCTAGATTCAAAAAAAGATCTAGAATTCTTGAAAAATTTCAGGTTATTTTAACATTTGTCACCGGAAAACGGTTATTTCGAAAAAACATCAGGTTTGAAAGAAGATTTACAATCTTAAACAATTTTTGGTTATGTTATGCTATGTCTTGCTTCGGAAAATTATCATTCCGTAAAAAAAAATCAACGGTTTAATTGTCTGTATAAAGATATTATTAATTTTCATCAATTATCAAAAACTATGAAATATAAAAATGTTGTATTAACGGGGTATTTCTATTTGACCGAGCTTTTTTCAGGCGTTCTTCAAAAATGCATAAAAAATGCAATTGTTAATATTTTTGAATGGAAGTTTTTTTATATTTTTAAGCAGATCCGAGACTAAAAAACTGGTTACCAATTAAAAAAAAAATGAGGGGCGCTGTGGCATTTCAAAGAATGTGTCCCGGAAACGACACCCTTACTTGGCTGACATGATTCAGCTGCTCCAGGTCATCTGAAGCATAAAAATCGAAGATATTCTCGAAATATACGAGAACGGCTATAGCCGGGAATAGCACAAATAAAAAATATTGAAAATTGATAAAATGGCGTCCATTTGAAATTTTGTTTGCGAATTTTGACTGTTTTGGGGGTAGTTTTTGACTTGCTAAAAATTCAAAAATTATTATTTTTCATCATATTCTAGTTCGGGCTATAGTCAGACATTTGCTCAGTATACCCTTCAAATTTGAGCCTAATTAGTCCAGTGGGTTTGACGGAATCATGTCAGCCATTTTAAAAAATCGTGTTTTGAGAAAAACGACTTGCTCAACATGTAGTG
>CAKNXH010000042.1:746939-792182 GCA_932178445.1 Andricus quercusramuli | reverse complement strand
GATCATTACCTTTTAGTCTCCAGGATGAACTTAGGGCGGGGGTGGAGAAGAAAGAGAACCAAACAAACGAAACAAACGCGAATCAAGGTCGAAAATTTACAGAAACCGGAATTACGAATAGATTTTCAGAATAAGATAAACGAACGCATAGATAAGGCAATTTGGGAGTCGCTTGATAGGAATAAAGACGTAGAAGGTGCGTGGGCTTTATTGCGGGATACCATTGTTGAAACTGCGATTGAAGTGTGTGGTATGGCGAGGGTAGGAAAAAAGTCTGGCGATGCGTGGTGGAACGATGAAATTGCGGCAGCCCAACAAGAAAAGAAAGAAGCGTACAAAAGAACGTTGAACATGACAGGTCTTAGCGATGAGGAGAGAAATAGACTCAAAAATGATTACAGACACAAAAAGAGGAGAATTAAACGTCTAGTCAAAGAGAGTAAAGAGAAAACCAGAACAGAAGAAGAGAACAAAATAAAAAACTGCTTTGAAGGAATTATGAAACTATTATTTAAAGAGATGAAGGGAAGTAAAAGTGCAGAGTTTGTTAGCATGAGAAACAGCAAAGGTGAAATGCTATATGATATAGACGGGATAGTAGACGCTTTAAAAGACTCTTTTAAAGAACTATTAGGAGGTGAAGATATAGGGCAACAAAACTACGACATTGAACATAATGCATTAGAAAACCCAATTGAAAAAGTCAGTGTCACTGAGGTCAGAGATATAATTAAGAACTTGAAAAACGGTAAGGCTGCTGGTTTAGACAGTATTAGCGCTGAAATGCTTAAATACGGTGGCGAGTACATACCTCACAGGTTGTGCGAATTGATAAATTTATGTTTCGAGACAGGAGAAGTCCCAGACGATTGGAGAAAGGCGATTATTGTACCAATTAATAAAAAGGGAGATAAAAGCAACTGCAGTAATTACAGAGGTATCAGCCTACTAAGTACCGTAAGTAAAATATACTCAAAAATACTTATTCGTAGGGTAATGGAAATTACAGAAGAGAAGATATGGGAAGTCCAAAGTGGATTTATGCCAGGAAGATCATGTACAGATCAGATATTTAGCCTAAGACAGATCACAGAAAAAAGCTTGAGAGTAGGAAAGAAAGTTTTCTGTGCATTTATTGACCTAGAAAAAGCATTCGACACGGTAAATAGAAGTAAACTTTGGGAAGTCCTTAAAGAGTATGGAGTGAATGGAGGGCCCCTACAAGCAATAAAAACAATATATACGGGTAGTAAAGCAAGTGTAAGGGTAAATGGGAAACTGAGTGACTGGTTCGATATTATGCAAGGCGTGAAACAAGGATGCGCTATGTCCTCGTGGCTATTTATCATATCCATGGATAAGTGTCTAAGAACTGCCCTCTTCAACGAAAAAGGTATAGATCTCGAAACCGTCAAAGTACGTGGATTGGCTTTCGCAGATGACAAGATTGTTATGGCAGAATCAGTCGAAGACTTGCAAAGAATGTTGAATAAACTTAACACAAGCATGAAGAACATGGACCTCAAAATTAACGTGAATAAAACGAAAGTCATGGTTTTTGAGGGAAAAAGTGAGAAAACAATATGCAACATTGTCCTAAATGATGTGAGATTAGAACAAGTTGACAAGTACGTATATCTAGGTAGTCTATTCACTAGCGACGGAAAAATAGATGGGGAATTAGATAGGCGCATAAATAAGAGTAAGCAGGTTATCGGTAGAGCAGGGTCCATCCTCACGAATAAAAACATATCAAAAAAAGCTAAAATGGCCATACATAATTTCATATTCGTACCAACTGTACTATACGGTAGCGAGGCATGGACCTGTCAAGAAAAGGACAGGAGTAAAATCAACGCGATCGGCATGAAACCTCTGCGCATAATATGCGGAAAAACACTGATGGACAAAGTCCGAAACGAGATAATCCTCAAAGAATGTGGTACAGGAGACACGCTAGTTGACATATGGGAAAGAAATCAGTTAAGATGGTTCGGACATCTTGAAAGAATGAAAGATGAACGACTGACGAAGCAAGTATATAAAGGTAAAGTAAATGGCAGAATGCCCAGAGGTAGACCGCCGAAAGAATGGTTAGAATCTGTAAATGAGACATTAATCCGAAGAGACATAAGAAGTCATAGGAACAGAAGAGCTTGCATGAAGAAATGCATGGACGTAAAGGAAGCTAGAGTAGTATGCCAGGACAGAAATGTGTGGCGACAAATAGTTTATAAACAGAGTGACAATAGAGTGAATGATGCCTGAAACAAAGACCTTGGATACTAATGGGCCCAAGTGGGGAACCATACATAACAATTTTGTGAGGCTCCTCATTTGGGGTGATCGCTAGAGAGATTGATCAGCAACCTGGGTCGGAGCAGTGTTGCGGAGTGAACGTGTTATTTGAATAAATAACACGAAAACTCCAAATCAATCTAAAATATCTATACCATAACACGTATACCTATATACCTATCTACCTTATACCATATAACGACCTACTTTACACCTATATACCTATCCCACTACTTTCCAACCGAGCAAGTCACGCCTACCCCGAAAGGGAAATGGCTTAATGGTATAATAATAATAATAATAATAATTGATTACTTGCCAGAGTTGCATTCCTAAAATTCTTCAAGATTTTGAATTTTTATATTAAAAAAAAAACTTTCAGGTCTTCCCATTACACGATTTACCTGCCTTGGAAAAGCTACAAAAGTCATGGGTTCGGGCTTTTTTGAGTCCACAGCCCCTGGATGACATTTGCCGATATTTCGGGGTGAAAATCACCATGTATTTCGCATGGCTAGGACACTACACCACCGCCCTTATCGTTCCAGCTGCAGTGGGTGTCATATACTGGGTAAGCATAGAGATCACCTCCGATAACGATATTTCTAATATTTCAAAAGATTCCTGTCTAATATTTTGCCAAAATTATCTTTGGACTTTCTATTGTCCTGGGAAAATTCTATTGTCTGGGAAAATGTATATACTAAAATGATATTTACGAATAATTATAATCTACTTGCATTTTATTCCAAAAATAAAGTTCATTAGCCTCTCCATCTAGCCTTAAACTGTTGACAGATTTTCGTATTTCACAATAAAAGAGAAAAACTAAAAACAGACATCACGCTTACCCCTTAGTCTCCTCCCTGGCGCTCAAGCTATAAAGCCTATTATGCCACACTCGTGGTTATTCTCATGTCAGTACATCGAATATGGTCACCCTTACAGAGTTTTTAGATCTCCGTGCATTTTTTGATTTCAACGTTCTGGAAATATACGGTCAGGTTTGGGTGGATGGAGCTATTCCTCTGAGGCCACTTCGCAAGGAGATCGCTAACTCTTTTCCGGGTCTTCAGAAAGTCGACTAGTTTACCCCCGAACAATTTTCTCCTCGGCATGGAGCCTCTCCCTTGGGAGGTAACTAGCCTCTTTTGAGGGGACCTACACTTTAACGTGGGTTCCGAACCACCAAAGGCCCGGTAGAAGTACATAGGAGAAATTCCATTGGCACTGGCACAAGGATCGAACCCCAGGCCTCCTTCTCGAAAGCCTAACATTCTATCGCCTAGGCCACTGAGACCCTCTCTGATTTTTACAATTTGCTTTACCATAACTTATCATTAGAAATAATAAGAATGTGAAGTTTTGGAAAATAAACACGGATATTGAAGAAAAATATAATATCTTCCTTCATTATTATTATTATTATTATAGATTAGCAGTTCGAACTCGAAAGTTCATTGCCTCATCTACCCGAAACCGCCACACATCTCTATCCTGTGCATCCTCCATCCAGTTTAAGCAATCATGTCCTAGTTCTTTTAAATCATCCCTTACATTTTTCTCCCATCTGTTTCTCGGTCTGCCTAAGGGTCTCTTACCAATCAGTCTCCCTCTTAAAACTTGCGCCACTGTTCTTTCATTTCCCATTCTTGCTACATGCCCCGCCCATCTTAATTTACGCGCTTTCATTACTCTATTAATATTTGCTGACATGTAGAGAGCATGCAGCTCATCATTATGCAGTTTTCTCCATTCACATGTCTCTTCGTCCCTTTTTGGACCATAGATTTTTCTAAGTACTTTATTCTCAAAAACTCTAAACCTATTCTCCTCTCCTTTCGTCAGCGCCCACGTTTCGCACCCGTACATGACGACCGGCATTATTATTGTTTTGTAATTTCTTACTTTGATGTTTCTAGATAGCGATCGCGATTTGAGTAGCTTGTTTGCTGCATAATAGCACCCACTGCCAGCGTGCAGCCGCGCGTTGATTTCCGTTTTAATCTTATTTTCGCTAGTTATGATAGACCCGAGGTATTTAAACTCGCTAACCCTTTCAAATTTCATATTTCCGGCCATTAGATCCCCGTCTTGATTACTTTGTTCGGATCTGTCGACGGTCATATATTTTGTCTTCGATTCGCTAACTTCCAAGCCAATATCTTTGGCTTTTGTGATCAAGATTTCTGCATTTTTAGCTACCGTTTCTTTATCATCCCCTAGTAAGTCGAGATCATCCGCATATCCAAGAATTTGTATTACCCCATTGAGGGTATCACCGGTCGGATTCGCCTGCACTTGCCTAACCACGTATTCCAAAACTAAGTTAAAAAGGACGCACGAAAGTGCATCGCCCTGTTTCAGGCCATCGCGGATCGAAAACTCTTCAGATAAACTACCGTTTACGCGTATTCTACCTCTACTGCCGCTTAAGCAAATTTCGATAAGTCTAACCAATTTTCTTGGTACACCCAAGATCTCTAGGATCCAGTACATTCGTGCGCGTATAATAGAGTCGTAAGCTTTTTTGAAATCGATGAATAGCTGATGCACTACTTCTTTAAATTCCCATTTTTTTTCTAGCAATTGTCTAATTGTGAACATTTGATCGCGTGTAGATCGGTTTCGGCGGAATCCACACTGGTAATCCCCAATGATTTCCTCGGAAAAAGGAGTCAGTCTACTTAGGATTACATTAGACATTATCTTGTAGCACGAAGGTACAAGTGTAATTCCCCGATAATTGTTACAGTCAGTTTTATCGCCTTTTTTAAAGATGTGAATAACGATAGAGGTATTCCATTCTTCAGATATGCGTTCTGTTTTCCAAACTGTGCGTATTAATTTAAAAATTTGTCTTGTGAGGCAAGGGCCTCCATTTTTTATCAGTTCTGACGGTAGGTCGTCAATGCCCGCGGCTTTGTTATTTTTCAACTTCTTTACAGCCATTTCTATTTCTATATACGCAGGATCATCAATTAATAGATCAGCAGTGTGGATTTCGCCGAGATTACCTTCAACGGGGGCTTCGCGTACATTTAATAGTTTCTCGAAATAGTCTTTCCATAAATTCAGTCTCTCTGTCGCATCGGCTACTAGATTGCCATTTTCGTCCCTCATTACTTCCGTTCGACTTTCAAAACCTTTCCTTATAAAATTGATTCCCCTGTACATCTCGTGCGGGTTATTCTGTTTTTTATGCGTTTCTATTGCTAGTATTTTATTCTTTTCCCACTCCCTTTTCTTGGATCTATAAAGCCTACTTGTACTTTTACTAATCTCGAGATACTTCTTATGTGTTTGATCGCACTTATTTTGTAAACTACTTAGTCTGGCCTTCCGACGTTTTTCAAACCAGAGTTTGCACTCTTCGTCAAACCATGGTTTGCTCTTTGTTACTTTCTTTAAACCTATCGTAAGCTTCGCGGCTGTCTTTACCGCCTTTTTTATATTGCTCCACAGGGTTTCCGGATCCTCCTCGTAATTATTGTTATCGTCTCCCTGTTCTTGGAGAGCGTCAAAGCTATTAGAAATCTCAACTTGATAATTTAATGTTTCTGTTGCTGTTTTGAACTTACCTATATTGAAACGAACTGTTGGCTCTGTACGGCTTGTTTTCTTAGTTATCGCTTGCCTAGATCTTAGTTTTACTATCACGAGAAAATGGTCTCAATTTAAATCCGCTCCCCTATACGATCTTATATCGAGGATGTTTGTATGACGTCTTCTGTCAATTAGAACGTGATCAATCTGATTGTGAGTGTTACCATCTGGTGATCTCCAGGTGGCCTAATGTATATTTTTATGCTTGAAATATGTGCCTTTGACAACGAGGTTCTTTGAAGCTGCAAAGTTTATTACTCTAGTTCCATTATCGCTACTGACGTCATGCAAACTTTCTGATCCTATTGTAGGGCTATACATTGGTTCTTTTCCAATTTTCGCGTTGAAATCTCCCAATACTATTTTTGCGTCAAAAGTTGAGAACTTGTCAAAAACCTGCTCGATTGTTTCGTAAAAGAGATCTTTAGTGTCTTCGTCTTTGTCTTTGTTTGCTGAAAATACCCTTCAGTACAATGTATGATAACCGATCGTTAATGAATTGCATGTCGATAACCGCTTGCGAGATTCGTTTATTAATAAGAAAACCGGTCCCCAGTGTGCGCTCCTTACCTCCCCCAAAGTGAAAAGTATAGTTATCCTTAGAAATTGACCCGAAATCTCCCGGCCAGCAGGTTTCTTGAAGTGCTATTAAGTCAGTTCTGTATTCATTTGCTATCTCAATGAGTTCGCTAAATCCGCCAGTATATAGACTACGCGCGTTTAGAGTTCCCACCCTTAGATCTTTAACAGTAGTTTTTTGTTTTTGCAAGTTAGCCATGGTAGTTTCAAGATAATCCGCACGTTAGGATCCTATTCCGATCGTAGGTGAGTCCACTGTCCCAGGAGTGATAACCCCCATACCTCCCTAGGTCTAAGTATGGGAGCTTTCCGACTCTGACAAGGACCATGTCAACTTGTCGTCAGACACATTACAGTTTCATCCTCGTATCCTAACGTCCCCCTGCAAGGCAGCGCGCCTACTGGCATCAATACCCCTTTGGCCCTATACAGGCGAATCATTCCACACATCCCTTGCGGGCAGTGTCATCGCTGCGGTGTCCAATGGGCAGCAGGATTTTTCCCTTACAAGATTTTTAGTTTTGGTTCGGGTAGTGTTTCTAGGTGGATACACGCTGCACCTCGGCCTGCCAGGACCCACCCATTACGTATGAACGTGAATGGGTGGGTCCTCCCAAGCCATGGTCATCGTGTTTTCTACCAGTGCTAGGCAGTGCTAGGCCAACATCTTAGGCTGGGCTCACCACACCCACGACTGGTTCCTATCGGCTGTCCGCGGCTGCTTATTCTTGTATTCGCAGCTAACCTGAGGGGCTGTTCAGCCTAACGGGCCGTTCCTCTATCCGCGACCCGAGGACGCGCCTGCGTAGTGGTGACAGGAACCCACTCCTGAAAAAAATCAACAGAAGGTGCTTTATGTAGGAAAAATTCAAATCAAACTCATCTTCGTCACACTAAGCCCGTTATCACAATCGTTCCTTTTTTCACTAATAAATGCATTAGGGTGGTCCAAAAAAGCGGAAAAGAAATTCCTAATTTTTTTTCAACTCTGTCAAAACTAGCCGTGCCCAAGGCACGTTCAAGTTTAGTCACTTCTTGAGGAATGTTCAAGGGATAATTTCCACCCAATAACTGTCAATTTTTACCCCTTCAACTCCTTTTGATCGTCTCCAAAATATGCCCCAAAAATTCGAAATAGCAGTTCCATCTAAAATGCATGCTAAATACAGTATTTTTTATATTTTTTCAACATGAAATATTGTTATTCGATAAGTGGCATGAATTTCCAAATATTTTTTAACTAATTTCATTTCCTTCAAATTGTACCCCCATAACACGCAATGTTGCAGAAATATCGCTAGAATATTCAATTGAAACATTCGCAATATTCTAAATGAATATTGTAGCAAGGTTCAAGAAACATTTAAATGTCCGACCCAATCAATAATGGTCAGGAATATTTCTGAAAAATTTCAAAAGAATATTGAAATTGCGCTCGCTTTATGTGTGTGGAAAGTGTCCACGAAATCTTGCCTGAATATTGCCGAAGAATGTTGCCGAAACATTGGCTGAGATATTGATGGAATGTCTCCATAAAACGTTTTCAGGATATAGTTTTGAAAGTTTCTTTCTATATTTATTTTCAGGTTATATATATTATTTCAATAAGACCTTATATCAAATTCAACAACAGAAGTACACGAATTTATTTTTATTTGGTAACTTTATTTACATATAAATTTAAAATAACATTTATGGTTTGATGCTGTGGAAATCATTCTTCTGAACTCCTGTACTTCCAAGGGAGGCAAATTTTTCTAGTATTGTGTCCCACTGCTATTGTGAGTCAGAATTACATAAGCAATATTTATAACTATGCCACACTTTCTCTTGGAGCCTGTAAAATAATTATGAATATTATCAAAAAATATATGTTATGAGATAGCCTAAACGGGTTAAGACGGTGAATTCATATTGTCGTATAGCCTCTAAAAGAAAAGGTACAAAATTATTGCAAAAAATATAAAACTGAGTGATCTAGAAATTTATTTTTACGTCAAAATTGATATAGAAGAGGGTCTTTCAAAATTCAAAGTTTGTAATAAATTTTTTGTCTTAGTCTTACATTTTTCTATGGAAAAATTTCACGAATCTCGTAAAAAACTAAGGATTGAAAAACAGAGGCTAAATCTAACCTTCTTCCCTGCAAATTGTGATTCTGCTCGATGCGACATCATATGTGCATGAAAAGGTCTTACTGCCGTCAGGCAGTTGGATAATATACGATTGTGGGAGAAGAAAATTGGTAAATGAATATTTTCTTCATTATCACATCATTACCGCATCACTTTTGTATCATTTTTCCATTTCCAAGTCCATGTTCCTGCGAACTTTTTATCGGCTATCAAAAATTCAGATGTCAAACTTGGTAACTCAACATTATTATGAAAGCTTGAAGTTGTTACCATGGGAAGGAACATATTAATATCGTTTTACGTGTTTTAATTTGGAGTTCTGATTTTTGACATTGAGTTTTTAATAACCGACAATAACCCATTAGATGCATAGCGAACAGGAATGTATGTCACTAAAGATGATCTTCGAAACTAAGAAAATATTTAATTGAAAGACAGTGCGCAGGAATATGTTCTTAAAAGTGAAAAGTTTATACGTGTTTTAATCAGTTTATAATCTGTTTACAATGCAGTGAATATTTTTTACAACAAAATTTCGATACATTATACAACTCTCTAAAGACAATAAAGAATGTTTCCAGGAGTGACGATATTGCCTCGAGCAGAATCATAATTTGCATGTAGGCAAGAAAGTTAGATTTTTCCTAGATTTGTATTTATAGCAATATTTTTATATTGATTATTTTAATGGCTATATGACAATACAACATTTCCATTCACACCTATGTAGGTTATCTCATAAAATGTATCTTCAATGATATTTTTGTAATTATTTCATAGCGTTTAAGAGAATGAGTGCAAAATTTAAGATATATATGGCTCATGTAATCCTGCCTCACAATAGCCGTTGGACACAATATTTCTCTAAAAATTTGCCTCCCTTGAAAGTACAGAAGTTCAGAAGAATGGTTTCTAGAGCATCAAACAAAAAATGTTATTTCAAATTTATATGTAAATAGAATTACAAATAAAAATAAATTCGTGAATTTCAGTTGTCGAATTGAATATATGGTCTTATAAGTCAATTATAGGTATAGAGGTAATTCAAAATAATATATGTAACCTGAAAATAAATTTAGGAAGAAACACACACATAAAGCGAGCGCAATTTCAATATTCTTTTGAAATGTTTCAGAAATATTCCTGACCAATATTGCCTGATTCGGACATATAAATGTTTCTTGAACCTTGCTGCAATATTCATTTAGAATGTTGCCAATGTTTCAATTGAATATTCTAGAAATATTTCTGCAACATTGCGTGTTATGGGGGTAAGAAGTTATTATTTTTAGGGTTGAATGATACCGTTTATGAATTTCAAGAGCAATATTTCGTCTTCAGCATATTCAGTTATTATTTAGAAGATTGTCATTTGTTTAGACAATTTTTTCACCTGTAAACCGTGAAAGTTATTATTTTCTCAAATTAATGACACGATTAACGAACGGGGGAAAAGGGGGAAAATCTCGAATCTCTTGCACTATGTCGCTTATTATACAGCATTCTCTTAACTCATAACCCTAAATGCTAAAACAATCATCATTTTTTTAAACAATACTAACAACAATACTAATATCAATTAACGAATACCTCAACCAAAAAAATATTACTTTCAAATTTTCAAAATTTTGTCATTAATTCCAGAAGATAATGACTTATCATGATTTGATGCAAGAAAAACTATACAAATAGAAATTTTTCAAACATTTACGAAATATGTTGAAAAAATATTTGATTTTCGATATTCATTAACTCTACCGTTCATTCCGAAACATATAGTAACTTTTCACGATTTACTGCGGAAAAATGGTTTAAACAAATGATAATGGTTCAAATAATGGAAGATTAGTACAAATATACTTTGAAACGTGTCACTTATCAAGAACAAAATTTATTATTGAAAAATTCAAATAAATACCGTCTTTTTGGCACGAATTTGACATAAAACTGGTATTTTGCATTTTTTGCGGTATTTTCCGGGTGCAATACAAGGGGATTGGGGGTGTGAAAATTAAAAGCTATTAGGTGGAAATTATTCCTTGAACATTCCTTAAGAAGTGACTTAACACTAAATTACAAAAAGTTAATAAGAAATACTTCTTTTTACCATTTTTTAAAAACTGAGCTTCTTTTATTTGAAGTTACATGTCAATTTCAAAATTCCGGGTGATCGATCACTAAAAATAACAAATAAAATTTGAAGGGGTATAGATTTTGATCACCCTAAAACGTATGTGCAGAGATAGAGAGGTCACTGAATAAAACATGTAATGATGTTTTAATAATACCTTTAATATAGAAAGAATTTAATTAATTTAATAAGTTTAATAAGCCAGAGAGAAAAAATTCAATAATCTACATTCTCATATCTAATATTCTAATATCTAATATCATTCCCCATGCAACGGGGGGTATATGTCGTCCGACATATATATGTCACATGTCTTTTTCTGTAATGATTACAGAAAATCCTGTGAGATTCACAGAAAATCCTGCTGCCGTGATTTAGATAAACACCGTTAACTGCAAAAAAATCGAAAAATGTGTTTTTTATATCGTTGAAATCGTGAAGAAAAGATACACCTGATTATTAAAATAATTTGTTTTAATTTTTAATAACTTTTGAAATAATTATTACTAAATTTTGGGGAAACACTGTTAACTGCAAAATCTCGCGAGTTATTATTTGGGAGAGAGCCGTAGTTGACCGTTAACTGCAGGCGCAAATCATAGACGGCCGAATACGGCACAGAATTATTCGAGAAAACCCCATAACGGGCAGTTACGGACTTTACTAAATTATCGGTCGGCGATCTCAAGCCTTCGTGATTTCGGAGAGGGCCGCATGTGCTTATGGCGTTCTCTGGAATTATCTGACCCCGAGAGAAAAGGTTTGTGATTCGAGAAACGTCATAACTGCATTTATTATAAGTTGCAAAATGCAAAATTATTATTGAAATTCTGTATTTGTTATAATTAATGGCGGTATTAAATTACAAGAAGTTATATTGTTGAAAAATGTAATAGGTAAAATTGTTTTCAAATGTTTTCAAACCTTTTTAGTCGTTTAGAGTCAAAACAATTACATGATTGAAAATTTAAAAAAAAATTATTATTATTGTATTCATGACCAACAACGGTGTTCCTGAATTAATTACCTCTGTTAAGAGGGTCTCATCATCATTTATTGGAGCTTAAAAATTGGTTGAATTTTTTATTTAATATTTAAATCTATGTGAAACACAGTAATTTGTTTCAGACATAACTATTTATTTATTATTTATTTAAAATGTTTTCATTTTCAGTCAATCTTTTCGAATTTTGCTGATTTTCAATACATTCTGAATTCGTGTATATTTGATAAATAAACATGAATCAATTTCGCTAGAATTTCGTATTATTTATGATTCATAAAAATTTATTAATAGTTACGTAAAACATTCTTAGCCATATTTTCGGTAAAAAAATCGATTTCATTTAAAGCTGCTATAAGGGTCAGTTTAAAAACATGAAAGAATTATTGCTATTAATAATAAGCTGTATCTAATCGTCCCGAAAAATTGAGAAAGTTGGAAAAGGGGATGCACTTCGTTGATAATAATATTATTAATAATAATACTAATGATAATAATGAAGAGTCTTTCATTTCAAATATCAGGTCAGTCCATAAGTTCGTGCGTATTTTTTAACTCTTGAATAGTTAATGAAAAACACAGAGTATATTTAATTAATCAATTATATTTGCCTGATTACTAACACTAATTGCTATCGTTTCAACAACATGTGTATTAGGGTGGCTCAAAAATACTTTTTTTTTTCTTAGAGGGTAACGATTCCCCCCATTTTGTTTCAAATCCGAAAAATGAAAATCCCTATTTTTTTTTTTTTTCGTCTTTTCGATTGTAACTGCTGCCGATTTTGGCTTGAAGATTCCCATGTAAAATGCATGGGGAAAAATCACTTTTTTCAGTTTTTGAAACAATTTTTTAGGGTTTGAAAAAATGTGACAGGAAAGTATGGGGGCTTGTAGGGAATTACCCAACAAAGAATTTCATGTATTGGACATATGAGTTTGACACCCATAACACACCCCTACGAGTCCCTGAAAACTACCCTTAAAACCACAAATATCAATTCTTCATAAAAACGATCCTTTGAGCACTGTATTCTGATCTTTCTTTAGCTAAAATTATTTATATTGGTCTAGTGGAATATTTATTACCATTGCTTAATTAATTTTCAATTATTTAAACAAATGGAATTTGTTTAAAAAAATTTTTTTCGAAAATTCGTTTTTTTCCTGAAAATTATTACTATTGGTGTCGTGAAATATTTATCAAGGATAATTTATTAATTTTCAATTATTTCAACAAATGGAATTTGTTCAAATATTTTTCTTGTGAAATTTTTTTCATTGAAGTTTATTATTATTACTTCAGTGGAATGTTTATCAACATTTGTTAATCAATTTGCAAAGTTTCAAAGAAATTGCATTTGTTTCAATAATTGATCTTGAACATTTGTTTTTTTTCAAGAAATAAGGATTTTTTGTCTGAAAATTCGTCGAAAAGGCAGTTTAGTGTCTTTAACAACATAAATTTATTGAAAAATATTTTCCAATTCTATAAAAAATGAATAACGATAATAAACTGCCAGTTCAACGAATTTGTGGAAAAAACATTTTTTAGAAAAATGGAATTTGTGTAAACATTTAAAAATTAATTAATCAATGTTGTTAAATGTTCCACTAGACCAAAAATAATGATTTTCATGAAAAAAAAAAATTTGAAAAATCAATTATTAACACAAATTCAAATTGCTTAAATAATTGAGAATTAACAAATTATTGTTAATAAATATTCCACTAGACTAATAGTAATAATTTTTAGGAAAAAAAAACAATATTCCGAAAAAAAATTATTAAACAAATTCCATTTGTTTAAATATTAAAGAATTAATAAATTATTGTTAATAAATATTCCAGTAAACCAATAGTAATAATTTTTAGGAAAAAAACGTATTTTCGAAAAAAATATTCAAACAAATTCCATTTGTTTAAATAATTGTAAAGTAATTAAGCAATGTTAATAGATATTTCACTAGACCAATATAAATAATTTTAGGTAAAAAAAAAAAATACAACAATACAGTGCCCAAAAGGTCGTTTTGACGGAGAATTGATATTTTTGGTTTTAAGGGTAATAGTTTACAGGGACTCGTGGGGTGTATTGGGGGTGTCAAACCCATATGTGCGATGCATGAAATTCTTCGTTGGATAATTCTCCACAAGCCTCCACCCTTTCCCGTTACATTTTTTCAAACCCTAAAAAATTATTTCAAAAACTGGAAAAAAGTGGGTTTTCCCCATGCCTTTTACATGGGAAACTTCAAGACAAAACCGGCAGTAGACTCTCCCTCTCCCTCTCCCTCTCCCTCTCCATCTCCATCTCCCGCACCATGTCCATCTCCCTCTCCACCCCCCCTCTCTCTCTCATTCAAAATCCACTTCACTCTCTCCTCTTTGCTCTTCCCTCCCCATTCGTCACCTGCACACCTCTCTGATACATGCAACCTATTCACATGTACACTCTACACAGATTCTCCAATCCATTTGCTCTCCTCTTTAATCCTTTTCAGGCACCACTCCTTGCTTTGATGTCATCTCTTCCATTATTGCCTGCCACTCTCTACCTCTCACTTGCATACCAGCACATTCAAACCGCATTTCATATCTCTCCCCCTCCCATTTCGAACGTCCCATGTTACCCCTCCTCTCTTTATCCATAACCTCCCGGGCACACGCTTGTGCAATTTTGCTTCCCTCTCCCCTTCTTAGTTTCTCTTCAAAATTCCAGGCTCTTTTCAGTTGCTTGACAACCATTTTCTCTCGACCTATTTCTGCCCTCAGCATATAACCTACGCAGCTCCAACTTACTCCCATGACCCATCTCGAAAATCTCTTATGCAGACTTTCCACTCACTTATGCTCTTCCGATCCTCAAATTTCCACTCCATAAGTTAATACTGACCATACTAACACATCGAAGATCCTCACTCTCATCATCCACATATTTTTTCGTGATTTAATCCAGCAGTAAATCCTAGATTATTTTTGAATAAAATTAAGATTCTACTAATTATTGTTTTCTTTCAAGGTCGGCATCATCGGTAGGAACCAAGCGGTGGAGGATGTAGCCTATGTCCTATTCTCCATTTTTAATGTTATTTGGGCAACCGTGTACTTGGAGACTTGGAAACGCAGAGGTGCAGAATTAGCCTACAGGTGGGGCACTTTCGATCAACGAAATGATTTATTACTTGAGCCAAGGCCTCTTTTTACGGTAAGAAGCATAACTTTTACATTGAGTTCGGAAATCCAATTTCATATTAGCTTAAAGAATGAAAGCAATTTATAAGTTACTACCAATAATATGCAAATATATATTACAAAGTTTATATAACAGGGTGGCCAGAAAACTTCATTTTCAGAATTCCCTGGCCCTAGTTTATCCCTGAACATTAATATTCACAGAAATTTTTAATCTAAGAGGACCAATTTTCAACAAAATAGTGGAATTTTCTACCAAAAAGATTACATTTCAACAAAGTAGTAACATTTTCAACAACAAAAAATCAATTTTCAACAAAATACTCAAATTCTTAACGAAGCTCTTGAATTATCAATAAAAAAGATGAATTTTCAACAACATGGTCAAATTTTCAAACTAAGAATATCAAAATTCAACCAAAAGCAGTTGCATTTTCAACAAAATAAATGATCTTTCAAGATAAAAAGTCGAATTTTTTAGAAAAAGGTTGACTCTTGAACCCAAAAATATGAATTTTCTACAAAAAAAGTTAACTGCCAATCAATAAATATAAATTTCCAACGAAGATAGTTCAACTTTACAGAAAAAAAGACAAATTTTCAACAAAGTAGTTGAATTTTCAACTGACATAAAATTATGAATCTTCAATTGGAATAGTTAACTTTCCAACAACAAAAAAACAATTCTCAACTAAAATTATTAATCATCAAGAAAAAACGATTTCTTTTAGGCGGTTCCAATTATTCAACGAATCATTACGTAATCGTTGATAATTTAACCGAAAGATGTTTATGTTTCGAATCAAAAACATTTGAATTCAATAAAAAAATACGAATTTTCAACGAAACGGTTGAATTTTTCACCAAGGAAGATTAAGTTTCAATTAAACAGTTGCATTTTTGGCCAAACGAAGATACATATTACATATTATCGTTTATCATTTTATTATTTTATTGCGAATAAAAGGACGAGTAGTAGAAAAAAAAAGTTCAATTTCCAACCAAAAATGATTTTAGTTGTATTCACAAAACCAAAATATGAATCTATTATCCTTGACAGTTATTTAAAGTGACTCTGATGTAAATTCCCTGACTCTCCCTGAACAGTGAAGTTCCCTGCTGACTACTTGTATTCGCTATTTCATATAATATTACATTATTATTCAATACTAATCAGCGTTAAATTATTAATATATGTAAAAAAATATATTTCTTAAACAAGCTTTTATTCAAATACACTAAAAAGAGGGAAAATAATTCTAAAAGTGGTTCGTGGAATAATAATAATATATTAATAATAATGTGGCTAAATGGAACATACGTCTCACGCTTTTATTTTTATTCGCACTATTATTATTATATTATTATTATTCCCCGAGTCATTTTCGAATTGTTTTCCTCTTTTTAGTACAATTGAATTGAAGCTTGTTTTTTGAAAATATATTTAAATATATCTCATTTTATGTTTCAAAGTCTTCTCCAAATATGAAAAAATTAAATTAGAATTGTATTAATTAAATTGTATTAATAGAAAACTTCAATTTGTACATGCTGTACGTACTGTAATGCCGAAAAAAGCTAATCATATTTTATAAAGAATTGTATTATATTTCCGAGAGTTTCGTAACTATATATTTGATATATTTCAAAAACATCAAACCTGACCTACTATAAAAAGAATGCTCTATCTTCAAAATGAACTTGTATTCTTTTGCCAAGTTCACATTGGTATCTCTAATTAGTTCAGCCGGCATATTTTCTTCCCCCGTGAAAACAACCAGATGTAATTTGGATATCTGCAACTCTAGTTACTCTATCACTTCCGGGAAATACCTTCACCACTCTTTCTAGTGGCCATGTTGCTCGGGATTTATTCTTGTCACCAATCAGAACAATTTCACTTTCTTTTATTTCTTGATGATCTTCTGTCCATTTTTTTATGTTTAATAGTGTCGGTACATATTCCTGAAGCCACCTTTTCCAAAACTCCTACGCCAGATATTACGAAATACGCCACTGTTCACGATGTATCTTGTCATCTTTTGTGAAGAGGCCAGAAGTTCCAATTTAAACAGATTTTCCTATAAATGTATCGTTTGGTGAAATACTTGTTGAGCCACTGCTATCAGATGATGGATAAGTCAAAGGACGACTGGTGACAATGGATTCTGCTTCAGCGAAGAATGTTCGTGAAACCTCATCTGTAGGATGCATCTCTAGTTCGTTTGAAAGTTCCAATCAATTGTTTTCAACAACAGCCCAAATAAGAAGCTACTGGAGGAATAAAATACCAGTCAATTCCAATTCTTGACAGTTCATTATTCATTTGAACTTTATCTGGCTCATCTAGTGCTTTAATCAATTCTCGGTTTGTTGCTCTCAATTTAGTTCCATTATCAGACTACATGGTTTTTATTGTTCCTCGAGGAGCCAAGATTCGGCGTATAGCTATAACACAAGAATCTGCAGTTAACGAGTCAGCAATTTCTACTTGTATTGCCCGAGTAGTTACGCAGGTCAATAAGACCCCATAATGCTTCTCAAGTTTTCTATGAACTTTGATAAGGTAGGGTCCGAAATAATCTACACCAGTAGCGGAAACAGGTTTTTCGTTGACTTTAAACCTTTCTTTCGGTAAAAGTACCATGATCGGTTGACAAGGGGTTGAATTCTTCCTTTTGCATTTTATGCACTCAGAAATAACTTTCACGCAACTCCTTATTTTGTGAATCCAGTACTCTTTTCGTAATTAGCTAATAACAGTTTCTGTGCTCTCATGTCTATTCTGTTTGTGTATATGCTTTATTAAGGCTTCGGTATAAGGGTGATCTCCTCTTAAACAAATTGGATTCTTCGCATTGACTTGGTCATGTAACTTGCATGTTGTAATCGACCGGATATCCTTAGCATTCCGAATTTTTCGTCAAATATTAAATTCAATTTAAACAAACTCCCATTCTTGTAAGGCTTACTTGTTTGGTTATTTTCAATATCTTTCGAGACAAATTTTGCTTAAACTGCCTTGTACCATTGAATTTTCGCCCACTGCATTTCGCAAATATCTGGTGGTTCAAAATTTCGATCTTCTTTTTTTTCTTCTCACATTTCCTATGAATCTCTTTATTCAAACCGTGGTCTGTAAGATTCTTATTAATGTGTAACACGATTTTATGCGTGATAGTGTCTCGACGATTTCTGAAGTACTCATTATGTTTACTATTTCTTTAGTGCAAACGCTTTCTGCAGATGTGAAGTTTTTTGGTCATTCTTGCTCCAATAATAGCAGAAAATCAGGACTTACAAATCATCTGTGATGTGGATTTAAGATCATCATTGGCACATCTCTTGTACAATCGTCTGCTAATTTTTTGGCTGTCGGTACCCAACACCATTCCTTTGGATCAGTTGATTAAAAAATTTCGCCTATTCTCGAACATACGAAACTGGGAAGCTTCTTTCCGCTATGAGTTCAGTGAATCGCGGTGGTAGAATCAGTCTGAAAATATTTGTTGTAATAGCAAAATCTGAAGTTTCTTGTGTCGTGTTAGCAAATCTAACACCTAGAACTGCAGCCATTATTTCCAACTTTGGAAATCGTAAGCTTGTTCACTTGCATCGCAAAATGTATGCATTTGGATCGGTATTGCTGTATTCAATCTCGTAGAATAGAGTCTTCCAATCTTAATATTCTTGACGATCATCAGCTCTTTCAGCCACTGCTTCCATGTTTTTAACATTACTTCGCTAATTGAGTAATTCCATCCAATTCCAGCTCTGCGTATTTTCTGAAGTAACATTCGAATCTTGATTGTAACAGGTGATAAGAATCCTATCGGATAAAAAACTGACATTGAAATTTTCGATACTTCTCTTTTGGTTGGTATTTTAGAAAAATCGATGAGTTCTTCGTTGACTTGACTTTGATTGATTGAGAAAGAGAGATAATCTTTATTTGCATTTACAGAATTCCAAGAATTCATTGTGCATTTGCTTCTTCGTTGACGCCAATAAGCATATCTTGCGATACAAAATGTTAAGGTATAGTTTTCAGAACTTTCTTAGAATTACTCACGAAATTTCGTAATTCAAACTCTCCTTCGCTATGTAAGAAAATTACGTCTCTAACCACTTTATAGCTTCTTCTTCAGTCTTAGCTCCATGCATATAGTCATCCACATAATGATTAAAGATAATGGCTTTAGCTGCTTTTGGAACCTTCTTTTCATATTGCTTTGAAATGTAATTCTTCACAAACTGAGCCAAAAATGGAAACGAAGCTGTTCTAAATAACATCGCTTTCATGCGATATATTTTAGGTGTCTCGTACGTTTTCAAGTTTCGCCAAAGGAAACTAGGTATCCTCTTCAGCAATTTGAAGATAATCGAACATCTCTCGAATATGAGCTGTGAAGGCTTTTTTGTGTTGACGAAATTTTAAGATAACACCAAACAATGATACTAGCCAGTCAGGTCCCGTGAGAAGGTCATCATACAAAGACTCTCTACCAGCTTTTGCAGCAGCGTCAAAGACGATTCTGACTTTTCCGGGTTTATTTAGATTGATCACGGGGAAATGTGGTACGAACCATATTTTGAAACGATCTAATAATTCTTTGGAGTGAAAAGGTACTGTGTAGTCTTTCTCAAATAATTTCTTAATCTCGGAGCATTAGCCATCTCTTAATTGTTCATTTCTTCAACATTTTTTCTCTCAACAGACCAATCTGTGAACGACCATCTGTCTGCTGTCTGGCAGAGTTGAGTCAAACGATTTCCACGGTAGCTGAATTTGATAACGCTTCCCGATATCCTTGATTAAAGAACTGGCTAAATCGACGGATCCTTCTTCTTCGGCAGTTTGACTTTTCATACTTCTGAGAGTTGTAGCTCCGAAATTCTCGGGAGTGAAGTACTTTTACACTTCATCGTGTAAATCTGGAAAACCGTCAGCCGCGCAGATCTAGCAGTGCTTTTTTCCATTTGTCAGTGATTCCACTGGTTCATGTATGACCCATTCGATTTTGGTTTCAGACCAAATTGGAACATCTTCTCCAGGCTGAATTATTTGTCGAGAAAGAATTACATGAGCATTGTTTTGGCCAATTAAAACCATTGGCACTTGCATTATCAGTGGTCACAATTTCAGACACTTTTTCGAAGCGATACATTCCTCCTTTCCATTTACAGCATACCTGAGAATTTGGGTCTTGTAATCCGATACATTTTGAATTGCAGTCATCTATCAGAGTAGTTGTATATCCATCATCTATAATAAAGCAATAGTGGATGCAATTCCTAATGGATCACGCAGTTCAACAGAAGTTATGTTGAGGATCGCCAAATCCATTGATTGTTGTGTGCACGTTAATGTTTCATTTCTGGGATGCAATGTATTCTTTTGACGAAGCATTATATGATGGAATCTTGGGCAGTTTTCAATTCCACATACTTTTTTTCTGACATTTGTCTTGATGTTTCAGAAGACCAAAAAACTTTTGGTTTATCTTTCATTTTCCAGCGTTGTTTAATGTCTGTTCTTTTGCATGCTGAACATGATTCCAGAGAATGACTTCCTTCATTGCAAATTTCGCAGGACCTTGAGTTGTTGAATTTTCGGCCCGTATATTCTTTTCTAGGATTAGTAAATATAGATTCTTCGCTAGTAGTAGCTTCGAAATTTGTTGTACTTGCAGTAACTTTGAAAAAATATCTGCCATTTTCTCGGGGTGTCTTCCATAATGCTCAGAATGTAATTTCAACAGGCTACACATTCGCAATAACTTCCGCTGTATTTTGTAGATTCCACTCTAAAGCAGCTTCTTCGCGTATTTCTGCAGCACTAGGAAAATAAACCGGCATGAAGGACCACCTAATGTAATGCCGAAATGAACAAAACGTATTTTATAGAGAATTATTTTATATTTTCAAAAATTCCTTAACCTGACTTGCTGTAAAAACAGGCCTCTATCTTCAAATTGAACTTATATTCTTTGCCAAGTTGACATTGGTGCCTGTAATTAATTTAGCAAGCACACACTGTCAGGCGGAGAGTTTGAATAAGACGATACATCTGTCAAAGAATAACGCAGGTGTCCTAAGGCCAGCTCAGCGAGGAAGGAAACCTCGCGTAGAGGAAAAGGGCAAAAGCTGGCTTGATCTCGATGTTTACAAAGCATTTTCTCACATATTCTTTGCGCTTCTTGAAAGTCGTGAACACCTTTTTTTTGGAAGGAGAGGTGGATGTGGCATTTAAGTGTGGAGTCATGGCAATTCAAATTTAATATAATTAGATATTGTCATTTTTTGAATTTTAAAAAAATTTCAATCTCAAAAAATGTCTTTTTATTTCTTTCAACTTAAATTTTATTGAATTTTGTATCATCATCGGGAATACGTATGTTTGTGATGTTTCAAGTCGATTTGATAGATATGTGGAAGTGTATCAAAATTGGAATGCAAGAGTTGACTGTCACGAAAATTCCCATATAGCAAGTCAAATAAAAGCTTGTGATAAAAATATTTTAATTTTTTCCAGCTTAAATTTGATAGAATTTTGTATTATTATCGGGAAAATATGTTTGCGAAGTTTCAAGTCGATTGGATGGATATGTGGAAGTGTATCAAAATTAAAATGCATGATTTGACGGTCACATGTGATGTGACACATGTTCATGTGATGTAACGTTTATCGATATGAAGATTTATGAAAAAACCCTTTCATGTTCAATTTCAGGGGACTCTAGAAATTTCACCAGTCACGGGAAGATTGGAACCAACGTATCCAAGGTGGAGGAGAAACGTGTTTCGATATTTTGTAAGCGTTCCGAGCATCGCCATTTGCTTATTTTTCGTATTCATCGTCATGATTCTCAGCTTTCAAATTCAGGTAAAAATTTTGCATTAATTTCATATCAATTAAAAACATTTTAAGAGAAAACATAATCCTAGAAATAATTTTCATCTCAAAATTTGTTTAAACCATTTCAAACTCTGCAAATGGAACGCGGTAAAGAAACTAATTTATTGCAACATTTTTTATCATTTTTCAGTGTTGCACACGTTACGTCGGTGTCAAATGTCAAATTTTTTCAAACCAACTTTTTACCGTTATCGTTACTGAAAAAAGTAATGCGTTCCGTATCCGTTACATTAAAAAAAAAATTTATTGCCGTGTGTCATTTTAAATTCCCAGAAACTTTAAGACAGTTTGTTTTTTAATTCAAATTGTTTTAAAACCTAGCAATTATATTTTAATTAACGTAAATTAAAATTTTACACTAATAATCTGTAAACTGTTTTTATTTTACATCTTTATTAATTCTATACCACAACCTATGCGTAGAATTTCCTGTTATTGTAGTGAAACGATTTTTTCAAAATATTTATCACCCAAACGACATATTTCAACAAGAAGAATAGATTGAATAGATTCTGCTATGCTGAACAATATTCGAAGGAGCTCATATGGCAAAAGTGGAATTTTTAATTATTTTGTTATTTCCTTTGGTCTTACCAAGAGCATCCCATTTGAAAATCTCAGTAATGCACAGAGAGACTTTTGATATCAATATTTGGTTCATTCCGCATCTATAATTAAAATAACATGTAAGAATTTAGAGATAATCGGGGTACTGTTATAAAGATTCCTTCTATAATAAGAGATGATAGTACAGTGGAATCTGGATTTCGTGTCTGTTTTGGGGTTGAACTTGACATAAAATCCAGATCCTCGAAACATAAACATTCAGAGGCGTATGAACTGTTTCCGATGCATTTTACTGCGTGGTAAAAAATATTAAAAATTTGTTTTTCTAATACGGAGACGATGGTAAATTGAATATTTGACGGAAGTGAGAAAGTAAGTTTCCTGTTACACGTGAAAATAAACGTGTTTCCTGCTCACTTGGTTCAAACGTTTACGGGCCGTTGAGCATTTCGTTTAAAAGGAGAACTTTTTCTTCAATAATCGGTCCACATACTCTGTCACTAACTTGATTAAACCATTCGAAGACAGCAGTATCCAAAAACACATTACTATTTCCACCGAAGCACCTTACGCGATCACTTCAAGTGGACAAGCACATACTTTTGCGTAGTGCATAATGCATGCGACGCACTTTCGTAACCAGACATACGAAGAAGTTATTTAACAGAAAATCAGTCTCTATCCAGTGTTTGGAAGGTATTAAAACGTAATAATTATCATCCGTATCACATTTCACTGCATCCAGAACTTCATGGAAATGATTTTCAGAACCGAGTGACATTTTGTCAATGGGCGGTTCAGCAGATACAAGGAAACCCGAATTTCTTTTCTCTAGTACTCTTCACAGACAAGTCGTCTTTCACAAACCATGGTAACGTTAATCGGCACAACATGCATTATTGGAGTGTAGAAAATCCACATTGGTTGCGTGAAGTTGAGCATCAGTGTCCATGGTCCGTGAACGTTTGGTGTGGAATAATTGGAGATCAACTTATCGGTCCGTATTTTATTGATGGAAATTTGAACGGTGAAAAATATCGTGACTTTTTAGAAAATCAACTTCCAATATTGCTGGAAGACCTAAGCTTGGAAGTGCGACACAACATGTGGTTTCAACATGACGGTTGTCCAGCACATTATGCGGCAATCGCGAGGGAAGTACTCATTCGCGAATGCAATGGACGATGGATCGGTAGAGGAGGTCCAGTAAATTGGCCTGCCAGATCGCCAGATCTTACGGCGCCAGATTTCTATTTGTGGGGTTATCTAAATAATCGAGTGTATCAAGAAGTGCCCACAACTCGTGATAACATGATCGAGCGAATCAGGTCTGCTTGTGCACAAATATCACCAGACACAATTCGCAGTTGTGTGGAATCTTTCAAAGCTCGGATTAACAAGTGCATCGAAGTGCTAGGACACCATTTTGAGCACTTATTGTAAAATAATTAATCGAAATCAAGCATCCCTGTGGTGAGAGGCAAGGGGACTCGCCGAAATCAAGCACCCCGATGGATGGTGAGAGGCAAGGGGACTCACCGAAATTAAGCACCCCGAAGGGAATGGACAACTACTACGTCCGCGTCTTTATTCCTGGGTAGAGCTAAAAGTAGTGTCAACAATTTCGTTTTTCGCAATTGCAGCGCCATCTATCACGAATCAAAACAAATTTTCCGAATAAAACTTACGTATTTCGTAAAGGAGAATCTGAATCTGTGATAAAAAATTGGGTTTGCCATTCGAAATTACAAAGTTACCCCCATCCCTGCCTCCTGTGGGGGTGGGGGTGGGGTAAATTTTAACAAATCTTTTTTCCCCCTCGAAAATAAAAAGTTTTTATTCCAGAAATTTTTTCCGTAGGATGCGTATTTTTTGAGATATTTCGTTGTCTCAAGTTAAAAAAAACACCCTGTATATATATATCTATAAAGAGTTAAGCAACCACCGCAGGGTTCCACTATGAGCAGCTGCCATATAAAAAATGTCAATAGCCCACAGTAGAACAGCGGTAAAACACATCTATGGCCACGTTTTACAACCGTGAGATGGGTGGTCACAGGGCACGACGAAATCACAACGACAGGCCGACGAAACCCTCGTGTGTCTTGAGGACACGAAGCGACCCAAGGATGACAGCTTTCTGCATCCATCTCGCAAGTGCCTTGGCATATTTTTATCACGCGGGTATGGCTTTAAGGTTACGAACCAGTGATAGCTTCGCAACTCCGAGAGCACCTACCACAAGGACGATTAATTGTACCGAATATTTTGGTCACAGTCGTTGCAGCTTTCTTTTAAGGTCTTGATACCTCTCCTCCTTTTTTTCTGCTTTACAGTAATATTATATTCGGACGGAGCCGAGAATTCGATCACGAATATACTTCCCGTCTCGAAGTCTTGGAGAACGATGTCAGGCCTCTAGTGCGCAACGGAGACTGCTGCCCAAAAATCGTAGTTCCAGAAAATTTGACACTTCTCGTTTCGGACAATTGACTCTATCTCCCTTGGAGCGTTCAGCAGGGCAGGGTGGCGACCAACACCGTAAGAACGACAAAGATGGTAATAAAGCACTCTTAGGGCCGCATTGTGTCTATAGATATACCTCGTTCCTGCGTGGATCGGCCACCTCGATAGTATGTGTTCTAGTTACTCAGCGTGTGCATGACACGCTTTGCACCTATCAGTGGGAACTTCTTGTCATAAAATGCGGTCACGGTCTGCTGAGGTGGAAATGACACCGTCCTTGCATGCAAAAATAAAACCGTCTGTACCTGAATTGAGTCCTGATGATTTGAGGAAAGCAAAAGATTGCTCCTTCGAAAAGGACTGTTTTTCTACATTTCTGTGAAACTTTCCGTGCATATGCTTGTCGAGTGGCTCTTGATGAAATTTTCGAACCTCTGCTTTCTTTACTTCGGCTTTTAGACGTGAAGCATTTAGATGGAGTCATGCACTTTCCTCACTTCTGATGTTAAAATTCTGGCCAAGGGTCTCGGCCGCTTGCTCCGCAGCTTTGTAAAGAAACGCTCCTTATCGATCATCTCGTGGTTCCTGACCATCTTTAGGAGAGGATCTCTGCCATTCGCAACGATGTAAGCTGTACTGAGAACAATTCGGTTATAAAGACACTGGAGATTCAAAAGTCCGCCTTGACGGCGTGAAATGTATAATCGCGGAACTGACGAATTGATATTCAAGCTTTTGTGCATATGCATGATCTTACGTGTGGTGACATCAAGGGCCTTGAGCTCGTTCTTCGTCCACTGAACCACCCCAAACGAGTAGAGTAGAACCGGGCCGGCAAGCATGTTAGTCGCAGATGCCTTGTTCAACGGTGACAGATTGGAAGACCAAATCTGTCGAAGAAGATGCTTGTGTCTGCTTCGGAGAGACTCCTTCACTGATGTTACGTCCTGAATGCGGCTTTGGGGCACGCTCAGGTATGTATAGGTTTCTCCAATATTAGGATGTCTAATCACACTTATATCCACAAGCTCAGGGTCCTTGGGAACGCCAGTAATCTTTCCTTTCTTCAGATGAATTTTGGCACACTTGTCCACATCAAAGTCCATTCCAATCTCTCCTGTGTAGGTCTTTACGATATTTATAGCAGATTAAAGTTTTCTTTCACCAGAGGCATAGATCTTCAGGTCATCCATATGAAATACATGAGTGATCTTATGCTCGCGCGGATTAGTCTCGCCACAGAGGTATCCCGGAGAATTGCGTAGTGCGAGAGACGTTGTTCGTTATCGGACGATAATTTCTAGATGAGATAGTAAATCTTGTTGTCCAAAGAGGCGTCAATCTCTCTATGCATCTCACTATGTGTGGATGTACCTTCAAGCTTTCCAACAGACAGATGATAAGTCTATGAGAGGTTGAATCGAAAGCTTTCCGGTAGTCAATCCAGGCCATTGACAGGACGCTCTGATGGGCTGCAGCGTCTTTACAGACACACCTGTCAATTTGTATGTTCTCTCGACAGCCTGCTGAACCTTTTTTCGAGTCACGTTGTTCGTACATCTCTCGCCATACAGGCTCGATTCGTCGAATAATCCTGTTGTTTAGGACAACTGTAAAGATCTTATACAGTGTGTTCAAACAAGTTATTGACCTGTAATTCTCTGGTCTGGACAAGTTGCCTTTTTTCAGTAGGAGTATAGTGCGTCCTAACACCAGCCACTGCGGAATAGGCATCTCCGACTTTACATATGAGGTGAATATGCGGGCCAAATGTTGGTGTATAAAAGTAAACTGCTGAGAGTAAAAGTTCTTGATACAATCTGGTCCAGCAGCGGAAAAGGTCTTAGTGCCTCTAAGTACTTTTTCACCTCTTCGGCAGTGACTGATGGACATTCCTCCTCAGATTGTATGAGGTTGTCGCAAAACTCCTTGAAGTTGATGATATTGTCAGTATTTTCTTTCAACTCTAGAGTTTTCGAGATCTTGTACATCTTTCTCCAAAAAGTCTCTACCTCCTTGTACTTGGGTGGATTTTTTACAAAAACAGGGAGATCGCTGAAGAGGCGTGATGGGTCAGCGAGAAACTGTTGATTCTCCCTGATCCATCTCTCTCTCTTCTGTATTCTCCTCCTTGCGTCAGATAACGGCCGAATTTTGTCAACAATATGCTGCTTGATTGTCAGCAGCTTTGACTTGTTTAGTGTGTGATTCAAGATCCTTAGTTCTTGGGCGAACTTTCGAACCCTTTCCGTGAACGGTCTACCAGATGTTATGTAGTCAATCACACATTAAACACGGGACGCATTCTGTCTTGCCCATCCAATTTTCTTGTTCAGTTGATGCAAGCGTCTTCTGGGCTTTTATTCCAAATCCACCGAACGCGTCCTCGAGTTCCGGATAGAGGGTCCCTGTACTAAGGGTTTCTGCTAATTATGGTTGCAATAATTAATACAAGGGTTGTCTTTTGTATTTCGGGAATGGGCGATCCTGCTGCTGCCACATGAAAACCGATATCTCTATCGTTAAGTTTGACATTTTTTAGTAATTTTTTACTGAGAACGCTTTGACGTGCGGGCGCGATTTGTGTCGTATACATTGACTCGTGAACATTTCCGTGCAATCATTTTTTACAACTTTCGATGTGGATTATCTTAACAACAGTGCATCGATGAACTTTATTCGACTTTTGGCGGCGAAGCGCCACGAAAAACAAATGTGTATCGGTGGTTCTTCGAATTTAATCAGGGCCATAGTTCGCTCACAGACGAAGTTCGAGAAGGTCGTCGAAAATCAGTCTTTGTCCCCAAAAACATTGATTCTGTGCGTGAACTGATACTGAAACATCGACATGTGACTTATCGTGAGATTCGGGCATCCTTGGGCATTAGTGGGACTAGCATACAGACAATATTGCATGAAAATTTGGCTGTCAGAACAATGTTTTACCGTTGGATCCCACATGATTCGACAATCCCTCAAAAAAGGCATGTGTGGAGCGGTCACTTTAAGTCACTGTATACGACACAAATCGCGCCCGCACGTCAAAACGTTCTGAGTAAAACATTACTAAAAAATGTCAAACTTAACGATAGAGACATCAGTTTTCTTGTGGCAGCAGCAGGATCGCCCATTCCCGAAATATAAAAGACAACCCTCGTAAGCAGTCACGGACAGTTGTCCACGGATCTTCCCGAAGGAATAACCCCTAAACTAAGGTGTCACAACCGTGCCGAAAGCTGAATGGCACCTGGTGAGGTGTCTCAAACGGTGATTCTGGGATACCGGGCGACTTCTCGGAGTATACAGCCTTATCCTTGCACGCGGGACTCTACAAGGATGGACGAACCCTTTGCCCTAGCTGCTCGTGGGAACAACAATGACAACACCAAACATAGTTGTAGTAAATGGGGTTCAAAACAATCGAACGCGCAGGGCTCCCGACAATGGGTCGAACAGTAATGCCGACTACCCTAGAGTTGGGGGAACCAATCAAGACAGAGTGAATACGATTGACCGGCAGAATCTCATTACATTTGAGTGGACGGATCGACTCAGGGACGACCTACTGGAGTGCTACGATACCAGTATGGTCCCTAAACGAGAAGGTTACATGGTAGGACTGCATCCTCTGTGGTGCGAGAAACACCCAGAGCTCTCGGATTTTTCGCAAAATCGTCTGCGAAACTGTTCCGAGGACCTCCGGAAAAGGGGTTATATAAGCGGAGCGCCTACTCAAGCGCAGCCAGAACAAGCCGGCAACAGAGAAAGAGAGGCGACACTGAGACCAACCTTGAACAGGCATCCAATAGAGGAAGAACGATGCTTCAGGACCCGGAGAAACATCAACATTCAGATTTCCTCAAAGTCCAGAAATCTGGCTGAACTGGATCAACACGTCAAAGCTACTGACCATCAGGCAGCATATTGTTGACAGAATACGAGTACTATCTAACGCTAAAAGAAGTCTAGAGCGAAGAAAGAGGTGGGTTAGAGAAAATCAACAGATTTTATCTGACCCACATAAACTCTTCCAAAACTCTCCAGTTACTGTTGACCATCCGTCCAAACCAGAGAAGGTCGAAACATTCTGAAGGGAAGTCTACGAAGTCCAGCATCCACTTGAATAAGCCTCAAAGAACATAAATAGCTTCAAGGAGCTGTGCAATGCCATCATAACACCTGAGGAAAAATGCCCACCTATCGCTACCAAGGAGGTGAAAAACTATTAAGAGGCATGAAGAACTATTCTGCTCCGGGACCAGATGGTATCAAGAACTTCTGATGGAAGAAGTTTCCTGCAACCCACCAGCATCTAGCCCGAATTTTCACGTCATATCTCAAGTCGAAAGAGCCTATTCCGGAGTGGTTGGTGGAAGGGCGCACAGTGCTGCTGCCGAAGACGGTCTACTTAGCTGACCCTAAAAATTACAGGCCAATAACTTGTCTGAATACACTGTATCAGATCTTCACAGATATCCTAAATGATAGGATTGTTCGGACAATTGGACCTGTGTGGCGAGAGATGTATGAACAACGTGGCTCGAAGAAAGGCGTAGCAGGATTTCGGGAGAACCTGCTTATCCATAGATGTGTCTTTAAAGACGCAGCATCCTATCAGTGATCCCTATCGATGGCCTGGATTGATTATCGGAAATCTTTCGATTCAACCTCCCATAGACTTATCATTTGTCTATTGGAAAGTTTAAAGGTGCATCCACACACCGTGAGGTGCATAGAGAGATTAATGCCGCTTTGGAAAACTAGATTTACTATCTCATCTGGGAGACATCGTGTGATCATTAAAAGTATCACCTTTCATCGAGGTGTGTCTCAGGGCGACTCCATTAGCCCTCTCCTCTTTTGCCTCACATTATTGCCACTATCTCTCGCTCTTCGCCATTCCGCAGGATACCTCTGCGGCAAACCTGGAAACCGAAAGCATAAGGTCCCTCATGTATTTTACATGGATGATCTTCAGCTCTATGCTAGAAATAAAGAGAAACTATATCTAGCTCCAAAAGTTGTCAAAGAGTACACTCAAGAGATTGGAATGGAGTTTCTGTTAGAGAAATGCGTCAAGGTTAATTTAAAGAAAAGAAAACTTATGAGATCCCCGAAGATCCTGAGCTCCTTGACTGAAGCGATATACGACACCTTTGCGCTGGAGAGACCTGTACATACCTGGGCGTCCCGCAGAGCCGCATTCAGGACGTGAAATCTACACTGTAAAAAAAAAGTATCATATCAAGGCCAGTTTTCGGTACTGAAACAGTCCTTCAAAAATATAGTTTCGGGTGGCTCCATTCTAATGCCACTTTATTTTGATGCCACTAAACGACGTTTTAGTACTACTTTTTTGGATCAAAACAGGACTGAAGTGAGATCAAATTTCAATGACGTTACGTAGCACATAGAAACGTCAAACGTCAGTGACGTTACGTAGCACATGGAAACGTCAAACGTCCGTGAACTGTCACTGTGCTTCGTTCGTGTTGTTTCGATGGTTATATGGCTTTATGGCAAAAAGCTTTGATTCAGAAAAATTTTACGGTCAAAGCTGGCCAGTTCGTTCACACTAAGCATTTTTTGAAAGACGATATTATCCAGGAGAAAATCCTAAAAGGACCCGATGGCGCTATTTTGAGAAGATTTTGGTCGCATGAATTGTTAAAAAAGAAAAATTGAGGTTAGTATCATACATTTTCTAGCCCTCTAATTTAATCCTGAAATTAACGTCACTTTTTCTGTATCCTACTCAAATAAGACATTGACTAAATTTACTTGGCACATATTTTCCATTCTGAAAATTACTAAAAATATGAATAAATTGTGTTTGTTGTTGCACGTGCTGACGGGAAAACAAACCGATTTTTTTTAAAGGAGTGGTAAGTGAAAATACCTAATAATACAGTTCATTGAATAAAAACAATGTACTTTGGTTTTATTTGTAACTTTTAATTTCGATTTTACAGTAAATATATAATTATTTAACTTCAACAAAATAGTGCCATCGGATGCTTTTAGGATTTTCTCATGGAGAATGCCTTCCTTTAAAAAATGATTACTGTAAATGAACAGCCCAGCTTTCACTGTAAAATTTTTCAGAATTAAAGCTTTTTGCCATGAAGCTTTAATAGCTGGGTCTTTCAAGACGTTAGAAAAATTAATTTTTTTCATATTCGGGATATTATGAACAAAATTGGGATATAAATGAACAAAATTGAACCCATCATCATTTTTGGACATATTATATTTCGACGAAAAAATTCTTTTCTCACATTTTTTCACTCCAAGGTTATTTACTTCCATAAAATTCACCCAAAAAATAGAAAAAATGGTTTTCTCCATACATAAAAATTTTAGAAATTCAAAGTCTGAAATTATTCAATCTAATTGCCTAATCGTGAAAAATTTTTTATTTATTCGTTCGTAATACCGCAAAGAAACTTTTTAGTGCTATTACTAAGAAATCTAATCATTTTGAGTTTTTTTGGCCCACCCTATCAAATAGTTTATCATACAATTAATGCGCATTATATTTTAATTTTCCCGAATTAAATTGTGCAATTCCTAATTCTCGTTAATCAATTAAATGTTCTTATAATATATTCAGGACTGGTGGGATGCGCGTTTGGAAGCTGCCGGGTATGGATTTTGGCTCAGTTATGTTCCGAAAGTTTTGCTCGCAGTAGTAATCGCCCTCATGGACGAGGCATACTTCAAAGTCGCCGTTTGGCTGAACGATTTGGGTATGTTTTCCTTGAAAGATTTTACTTCTTTTTCCAGAAAAAAAATCTTACACCTGAATAGAACAGAAATATTTTTGCCATGTATCTTTGTTAGAAATTAAATTATCCTTTAATAATCTACTATTACTTCTTAGTACCTTTAACATATATTTCACTCTCTAGTTATTAATGTTGATATAACAGTTTATTATCAGTAAGTAATATTGTATTAATATCATGGTTTCAACAGAAGACCAAACATTCGAAGAAATTCTTCTAATATCTACTGCAAATTTTATTCTTGCAATGAAGTTTTCGGTCGAAATTGAATTTTGTTTATTTAAAAATGCACGCTTAGAAAATATGTAGTCAATATTTCAAATATTTTGACAAGACTTTCTTTTATCGCTTAGCTTTCTTATCTCCACTAGGGATAAAAATGTACTCAAAGTGCTATGGCATCTTTAGTTAATAGATTTTAGTTTTTATGAGGTGATTTTCCGATAAACAATCGAATAATGAACCCATCCTCCACTTGTATTACTAAATTTTTATATCACTATCATTCGAAAATATTTTTACTTTTTAACATTCATGATTTTTAAACTTTCTGAGCTTGGGTCTCGACTTTGATAAATTGAAATTATTCTACACAATGATTCAAATAAGTTTTATTAGTGAAAAATTCTTTGTGCTGACAGGCAACAATTAGCATATATTATTTCAAATGTATCTTCCAATAATATTTTCTAATGAAATTTCATTAAAACGCCTTCCATATTTCATATTATGTTGTCAATAAAGTGTCATAATGAACTTATTCGCGTTTTTAAAATAGATATAGTCTATACTTTTTTGTGTTGGACGCAGAAAACTATCGCCTTGACACCGAGTACGAGAATCATCTGATCTACAAGGTCGCACTGGTAATGAGAATAAATTTACACTTCGAATTATTAAAAAAAGCATTAGTTGCAGCAATGGTGCCAAAGCTACTCAATCCTCCGATACAAATTTTTTTAAAGAGGAAACAATGACTAAAACCAAAATTCACCAAAAGTTTTCTAAGAATTTAAAATCTGCTTTTTTCTGTCACACTTTTCATTTAATTTCTCATCAACTTCTTTCTGCGTAAAAAATATAAAATTTCTCCACAATAATTGAAACCGTTTGTCAAAAAGGGCCCTGATTAGTGTTATGATCAAAGTTAAACTAAATGTGGAAAAAGGACCTATTGCATGTCCTCTACTACGTTTTGCACTAGAAAGTATATTAATAATTTCTAATTAATCTTAAAATTGATTACAAAGTACGTTATTATCGATAAGGACCTAAGTACCTGAAAATATGTAACCTGAAAATAAGATCAACCACATGAAGGGACAGACATTTTACAAAATTAAAAAATTAGTCAAAGTAGGCGCCGCGCACGCACCTAAAAAAAAGAGTTGCATAGCCTATCAAGACGTTAATCAAGTCATTCAAATCTCCCCCTCCCACACTTGTCCTCCCCTACTACCCCTAATTTCCTCTCTTCTCCCACTCTCCTCATTTCACCCTTCGCTATCTCTTCCTTCCCCTTCTTCCCCTTTTCTCACTTCCCCAGCCAACACTCCCTACCCCCCTACATCCCCTGCTCAGCCATCACTTAAAATCCCCCACTCACCCACGCTACCCTACTAACCGTCCCTTTATTTCCCCTAATATCCTTCCCCACTTCCAATAATTTTCTCTACTTCCCTTTACTTCCTATACTTCCTCTCCCAAATTTCCCCTCAATTCCTCTACTTTGTTCTCATCTTATTTCACCTACTTCTCCCCTGCTCATTTCCCCTGACTTCCCCTCTCCTTGATTTGCCTATTTCCCCTTTTCACACTTCGCCCCACTTCCTTTCTTCTCCTATCTACCATAATCTGAGACACGGATTTTTCAAATTTCAATAATAAATAATTGCATTAAAAGTTTCATCCTCTAACTGCTGGAAAAAGCATGCTTTTTTGGTTAAGGGGTTGAAAACAAATGCTTTTCCCAGCAGCTAGAGGGATAATAACTTTTATTTACAGATATTTGGCATGCATGACTACAAAATTCATGCTTCAGATTTTAGAAAGGAAATTTTTTATTTTTGGTTTCACATACACGTTGAAGCTCCAGTTCCATCTCTTCTTGACAAACGGCTTCAATTATAAGAAGTTCCTAATTTTCTACCTGATACGCTGATACCGCAATTTTTTCATAAATTTATAATATCCATTATTTTTCTGCAAGACGTAATAAATAACGATAGTAATATAATATTAATTCTATAAAGTATTATTATTATATTTTATATTTTTATAAAATCATACGATTTATATAATATTTGTTCATCAATTTATCAATATATAAAATTAATAACAGAGAATTTAGAGGATGGAGGTGCCTCAAACCAGTGATGCTTTCAAAAGCTTTAAACGCTTCAACTTAGGATAAAAAGGCTTTTGTCCGTTTTTTAGGTATAGATATAGGTACACATATTATACACTGGCTGTCTATATTATTATTGTTGCATGGATCTTTCGGCTTATACCATTTATCCGTACGTCGTTTATGTGCCCGAAAAAAGGACGAATTTATTTGATCAAATAAACTTTATACTTATTCACGTTAATATTCACTGCTGAAAAATGTATAAACTTTACATTCACATTCATTCTCTAAAGTGAAGACAAATCATCAAACAGTAGGTCAGAATCCTAAAAAGTGGGACAAAACTCAAAATATGGTTCAATTTGAATGAAAATTTTTGTTTATAGGTTTTTTGGATCGATTATCTCAAATTCGTTTTCCAAAATGTCAAGAACAAATTGTCGAATCCAATATGGTGACCAAAAATTTAAAAAAATGGTTCGATTTGCAAGAAAATTTTTCAACACTTTTGTCGTCTCTGAACTTTAGAAAAGAAAATGGCAGATCCAATATGATGATAAAAAAACTCAAAAAATGGTTGAATTAAAATAAAGATTTTTTTATAGATGTTTTTGAGTCGCTGACTTCAAATCTGTTTTTGAAATGTTCGAAAACAAACTGGCGGATCCAATATGGCGACGAAAAATCTCATAAAATTGTTCGATTTAAATTAACAAATTTTTGTTTGAGTTTTTGTGTCTCTGCCTAGGTGAAAAAGTTATATATAGTGCACAAGACAAGGATATTTTTCATTTGTTTCATAATTGTGGCTGTATCAAACAAATGAAAAAAATCAGTGTTTTGTCCACTATGTATAACTTTTTCACACGGGTAATCTCAAATTCGTTCTTGAGATTTTGGAAAAAACCCGCGGATCCAATATGGCGACCAAACATCTCAAAAAATTGATTTCATTTAAAAAAATTTCATTTTGGTTTTTTCAGTCGCTGATCTGAAATTCGTTTTCTAAAATTGCAAAAACAAATTGGTGAATACAATATGGTGCCCAAAACATTCCAAAAATGGTTTGATTTAATTGAAAATTTCTTTGTGTAGATTTTTTGGTTCTCTAATTTCAAATCTGTTTTTCAAACTTCTACGAGCAAACTGGTGCATCCAATATGGCGACCACAAATCTCGAAAAATGGTTCGATTGAAATGAAAATTTTTGCATAGGCTTTTTAAGTCGCTGATCTCCAATTCATTTTCGAAACTTTGAAAAACAAAATGGCGGATCCAATGTGGCGACCGAAAAACTCAAAAATCGTTGGATTGAAATGACATTTTTTTATAGGCTTTTTGGGCAGCTGATTTCAAATTCTTTTTCGAAGATTTAAAATAGAAATAAAATGGTGATCGAAAAACTCAGAAAATTGGTTTGTGAAAATGCTTTGGTTGTAAATTTCGATCATAGCTGAAAAAAATCAAATTGTTTGTTCAATTTTGATAACAAAATTCAATGATAGATGACAAAATACAGCACATCAAATCTATTTAATTTTCTCCAGAAAAAGAACATCTGTTCAATTATTGAACAGATGTTCTTTTTCTGGTGAATCCATATTCCCAATAAATTGTTTTGAAATTCTTGTTTAGGCAATTGGGAAAGTTTTTTTAGATAACAATTATATTTCATATACTCAATTGCTCTGCATAAACTTTCAATGTTTTTCCTACGTCAATTATTTCGGACTTGACTTGACGCGAGGTGAAAAAATTGAAATAATCACTAACAATTGAAAATTTATAATGCTCTGTGGACCAAAATTATTCTCACAAAAAATGGATGTCAAAAATAAATTTATTTCCTTTTATCACTATATGTTCGTTCGAACATAAAACTATCAGAATAAAAAACTACTTTCATTACTTTTGCATCAACTTTGGTATAACATATTTCAACAACATAGTGATATATCTGCAATACGAATTGACTTGTAAATTGTGCAAATTTAAGAGTTGAAAAAACATTTAAGATATACATTTTTTCTTTTTTTATATATTCTTAATTTCCAGGCAGTTTTAACTGTGTCCGCATATATATTGCTTTTTATTTTAAAAGTTGACTTTTACAGTTTTTTCCAGTTTTTGGGATTCTGTCCTACTATGCGTGAGTTCCTATCAAAATTTTAATACTCAAATCTATAATCACCAAATCAGCAGACTCTATTGATTATATTTACGTCAAATTCTTCCTTTTTTAAATCTTCAAACATAGCTAAGTGTTACATGTATTTTAACTAATTGTCTCTAATAATCGAATCTTGTATATTTTCACTATCCAAAATGTTGTATTTTAGTTTCAGTTCGTCAACTCCTTCCTCTCTCTATTCTACATCGCATTTTATCTACAAGATCAGGAAAGACTCAAAGAGGTAATCATTCTGATTATTTCAAATCCAACTCTGATCATAATCTAATTCACTTGTAGAGAATTAAAATATAGCAAGTTTTATTATATATTCTTTAAAATCTGGAAGTGTTATTTTATTGATTTATTTTCAGCAATTGGCTGCTCTCTTGATTGCGCGACAAGTTATAGGAAATTTGAAAGAGTCTGCTGTGCCCTATTTAATTGAACAATTGCGTCTCGCTCGATTGAGCTTCGAACTTTTCGGAGCCCTAAGTCCCAGCGAAGCTAGGAGACCGCCTGGAGAAACTGAGGTGGAAAAAGAAAAGGAAACTTCGAAAAAAGAAAACGAGGACGAGAACAGTGAGAAGGAAGAAAAAACTGAAGCTGGAAAAGGGAAACCGAGAAACGTTAGCCAAGCGGAACTGGAGAGTTCTCTCTACAGAGTAGGACACCCCACTAATTCTCTACTTAGTGACATTGCTTTCAAGGTTTGGTCTAGACTTAGCTGATTCTTTTTCATTTTCTTCATTTTTAACCTCTTGAAACGCTCGTCTCATTTTGAAATTTAGCAATAAAACAATAAATAACAGCTAAAATTAACGTTCTGAGTAAAATATGAAGAAAACAGACCATTACAAAAAGTTGAAACAATAGAACAAAAAATTAAATAAATTAAATGAAAGAGATTAATTTAACTTCGCAACGTTTAAGAAAACAGCCAACCGGAAAAGTTTCAAAGTATCTACGAAGACGCTAATTTGCAAAGTCGAAATATTTTCACTGATAGTGGCAGATCTGCATGACACAAGGTCACCAAAAAAGTGTCATCCATCTAGTGCATGAGGAACCCATCCCAAATCATCACATATAAAGTTTTTTTGTCATCAAATTCTACTGACTTTCTCAATGAAAATACTTTGACTTTCCAAATTAGTGTTTTTTGTACAGAAATGTTTAATATTTAGGAGTTGATTTCGGATTCGTTCCACGCAAGCTAGAGAAATCAAACTTTTTATTGAACATTTTAGACATAAAATATTGCTTCTCTCAGAGAAAATATTCCAATTTTGTAAATTAATGTCTTTTTACAGAATTTTTGAAACTTTAGGGGTTAATCTGAGGTTGGCTCCTCATGAATTAGAGAGTGTCTTTTGACAGAATTGTTTTAACACTAGAAGTTGATTTAGGGTAGGTTTTACATGCGCTAGAGAGATTAAACTTTTTTGTATACTATTGTCATAAAATTCAGTCCTTCTCAATGAAAACATTTCGGCTTTCAAAAAAAGCGTCTTAATAGAATATTTGAAACTTCAGGCTTTATTTAGAGTGCGTTTCATATGCGCTAGAAGGATGAAACTTATTTTCGACATTTTTTATATGGAATTCTGCCATTATCAGCGAAAATATTTTGACTTTTCAAATTATTATCTTTGTACTGAATTGGTTCAACTGTAGGGGTTAATTTATAGTGTGTTATACATGCACTAGAGGGATGAAACTTTTTGTATATTCATTCGTCATAAGACTCTGCCATTTTCAACGAAAACATTTTGAGTTTTCAAATTACTGTATTTTGACAGAATTTTTTTATCTTTAGGGGTTGATTTGCGGTGGGTTCCACTTGAGCAAGAGAGATAAAACTTTTCTTATACTTTCAGCTCAGAAATATTCAAAATCCAGGGCTTGACTTGGGGTTGGTTCCACATGCACCAAAGGAATAAAACTTCCTTCCTATACTTTTGTCATGAAATGCTGTCATTCTCCATCAAAAATTTGTTGTCTTTTCAAATTAGTGTGTTTTTACAGACATTTTTAATCTTCAGGGGATTATTTGGGGTAGGTTACACATGAGCTTCAGGGATGAATCTTTTTTTTTTATACTTTTGTCATAAAATTCTGCCATTCTCAATGAGAATTGAGATAGCGGTGAAAACATTTCGGCGTTTCTAATTATTTTCATTTTACAGAATTATTTAGAATCTAGGGGTTGATTTAGAGTGGGTTCCACATAAGCTATAATGATAAACCTTTTTTTGTATACTATTGTCATGAAATTCTGCCATTCTCATGAAAACATTTTGAGTTCTCAAGTTACTGTATTTTTACCACTTTTTTAGATTTAAAAATTCTATACACGGCTATTCGTGGTGTTTTAAAAGATGGAATATTTATCCTTTAAGAGCTCATTTCGATAAAAAAAACTGCAAGACTTATAACATTTACAAAATTTAAAAAAAAAACGAAAATGAAAATTTTAAGCCAAACAAGGCAAGATATGAAAAAAACTCAAGAGAAGAAAAACTTTGTTTTTTGAACACCCTACAAGATTGCCATAACAACTTTTTGAATTTCCTTGAAAAATCGAAAATTCAAATTCTGAGCCAAATGACGCGGGATACCGAGAAAATGTTGAAAAAAAGAAATTATTGGTCTTCAAAAGATCTACAAATTTTCCATTGACCATTTTTTGATTGGATAAGTAATTTTCGTTGTAATAGTAAAAAATACTGTTAAAAACGAAAATTTGAATTTTCCAACTAATTGTTTAAACTCTTGAGGTTGATTTGGGTTGGGTTTCACATGAGTTGAAGGTATCAAACTTTTTCTGTATACTTTTGTTATGAAATTCTGCTATTATAAGTTGAAACATTTCAACTTTTCGAATTAATGTCTTCTTACAAAATTTTTGAAGCTTTATGGGTTGATTTTGGGTGAGTTCCAAATGCTCTAGAGGGTTTAAACTTTTTTTAATAGCTTTTGGCATGAGGTACTGCCATTATAAGCAAAACATTTAAACATTTGAAGAAAAAAGAATTTCTTGCATTTTCGTAAATGTTGCGAACTTTTAAGTAATTAGGGAAGTATGATTCTTTATACTTACTCTGGTGGGTTCCATGCTTCTGAAGGTAAAAAATATAATTCTTCTACCAATTGTAGCATGAGTGAAACATTACTTTCTGAAGATGTGATTTTTGTATTTTATTTATTTTTTTATTCAAATAAATTATATTAAAGCTGTGGAAGAAGGACGGATGTTTCAAGAAGGAATTTATAGTTTTGGCCTCGTGCATCCAAAAAGATAATTTGTGCACCGGCTACCTGATTGCATGCTGTTATGACAATTATTCTTTAACCAAACACACCCATAGGAAAACTGAAATTTTATCATTTTGTCTAACTTCTTGAAAAGAAACGTCATTGTCGTCTTGTGTTTTTTTATCGTTCCTTTTTGCAGATTAAAAATAATTTTTGTTCCGTTTTTCATCGATTCCATCGACGAAGTGCAGATCCCATACAAAAAGGTAATGCTCCCTTCATTCAACAATATTCATGGTCGTGACTGTCATCCTTTTTCAAAAATAATACCCTATTTAAAAAAAATTTCCCCTTTATAAAACACACTATCTGTACAAGCACGAGCATTTATTTTGCATAGAATTGTCGCCCTTTGTCATGTCTTAGTGAACACAGAAATACTGATATAATACGTCTTAGGGCCACCGAATTTCATTGCTAATAAACAAAGAATCGTAGCATTCAATTTAAAAAAATTAAACTGCTCGTTTTTTATGTTATAGAATACGCTCTTTCTTTAGATATAATGTTTATCATCAAATGAAATATGGAAATTCTGTGACTACTTCGACCAAAAACAAAACACAACTGAAAGTTCAATAGCAAAAAGTTGAAAAAGGGTTTTGGTTTCAGTACGATGGTGCATTTTCCGAACATTTGGAGATGCTTTCTCAACTTGGATACGTATGTCTCTTCTCTTCTGCCTTTCCATTGGCAGCATTTGCTGCATTGTTGGGAAATCTGTTGGAACTCAGGGGAGATGCTTTCAAATTGTGTTTCGTCCTTCAGCGACCTTTTGGACGTAGGGTCTCAAACATTGGAACTTGGCAGGTAAGTGCTAAAAATGTCTCAGAGATACATCTTATATTTTTCTTCTCGACAAATATATTTTTCGAAATCTTTGCAGAATGCCATGGAAGCTATGGGGCTCGTCGCCATTTTGGTGAACTGTGCACTGATTAGTCTCAGTGGTCAGGTTCAACGAATGTTTCCGGAAATGTCAGCCACCCAAACAATACTGCTCATCGTGGCATTGGAACACATCATGCTGGCAATTAGATTCATCATAATTTGTGCCATACCAGACACCCCGAACTGGGTCGCAACCGAAATGGCCAAAGTCGAGTTTTTGAGAAGAGAAGCAGTCAGAAGACTTTCCGCAACACCATCACCTGACCAACAACCTGCGACTGTAATAGGTAATAGCGAAAACGCAACAGTTGTAATTTAAAATTTTTAACTTAGAATATTAGTTATCCTCAAAAACTTATAGGGGAAACCACCCTACAGTAGATAGGAAAAAAGTCAACAACATTGAACCGCATCTGTTTCCAAAAATAAAGAAAGATGATCATTGCTAAATAAAGATTACATATTCAATTGAGTAATCTTATAGAAAAAAGATAATGGAATTAATTAATTAGCTGTATTAAACATGGTCAAGGATACGATTTTGAAACCTTTGCCATCAATAGATAATCGTTTCTGGTATTGCTCCTGGGCAAGTCAGAATATTCAATTCTGGATAATTATAATTTATCAATAGTATACGTACAATAAAAATCAATTTATTGAGCAAATAATAGTTAAAACTATGATTATTTTACAAACAACGTAGAAGTTTAAATTATTGACATATTTTCATCTCCGATATTTTGTAAGATTGGTACGATTGGTACGAGATTTTTCATCTTCATACAATTTAATCTGACTTGCGATAACAGAAAAGTGCAGCCTTTTTACATACCTTAATCCTGGAAATTATACCTTTTTCGAAAGGCTGCTTGAAACACAATTAAAATTCATGAGCTTTTAAATAAGTAATAGTTCGCACTATTTTCCCAGTTAGTTATTTACAATAATTTGAATTTGAAAACTTTACGAATCAAGCTTTGATTCTAATGTATAAACAGGGCATAAAAATGTTTCATCAGGTTAAAAAGTATGAATAAAGAAGAGGTGAAAATTTTTTTCCAGGTTAAAAATAAATTTTCTACTCTCACGCATTAATTAATTAGAAAATATCAATGAAACTTCGTCAGAATATATAGTATCCTTGCTGAAACGTTATACTAACAAAAGTAATAAACATTTTTTGTCATTTTTCCAGTTAATTAAGATTATCTACGGTAAATCATTATCTACTGTAGGTTGGTTTCCCCTATATGCGTCATTACCAGTTAACTGGTTAATAGTAGTACATAGGTTAGTCATGACAGACATAATAATTTTAGAATTTGGAACGTTTTAGAGAATGTAGCATTTGAAGGTGGGAGAAAAATTCTGACTTTTCTATATTAGACTATAAATGATAGCTGTGAAAATTAATTGTTTTCTTTTTAAAAGTATCTTTTTAGATTTACCTAGTTCCAAATTCCACGCCTGCAAAATCTACAGCTTCCTAGGAACAAAAGAAAATGTTTTAGAAAACGTTGAATTTTCAACAAGGGGTCATTCACAAAATACGTGATACGTTCAGTGTGGGTGGGGGTCTGTCAAAGTCTCATTCTCCATGTTAAGAACCATGGAAAAAGCATCACGCAAAAGGGTGGGGGGTGTTAAGAGTTCGTGAAAAATGTATCTCACGTATTTTGTGAATGGCCCCAAATAGTTAATTACTTAACTACAAAATAATTATTTTCAACCAAATAGTTGAGTTTTAAACAAACAAAGAAAAATTTCAACGGAAAAATGAAATAGTTAATTTTCAGCATAATAATTAATTTCCAACTTAAGAAACAAATTTTTAACCAAAACAGACGAATTTTTATTCAGAAAGTTCAATTTTCAACCCAGAAAGATTATTCAGTCGAGAGAGAAAAAAATTGGCAAATGAATTGAATTTTCAATTCAAGTGGGAGAATTTTCTAAACAATAGTTGAATTTTAAACCCACCAACATGAATTTTCAACAAAGTAACGTTGCACTTTTAACCCAAAAGGATGAATTTTCAACCTGAAAAAAAAGAATTTCTATGAAAATTATCGAATTTTCAACCCAGTAAATAAATTTTCAACCCAATTATAACATTTTTTACCGTAAAAGATGAATTCTCAAATAAAAATATAATAATAGCCCAAAAAAGTGATTTTTCAACAAAATAGTTAAAATTTCGACCAAAGTGATGAAATTTCAACTAAAATGATGGATCATCAAAAAACACAAAATTTAACAAAAGAGTTCAACTTTCAATCAAGTGGTTCAATTTTCAACCGAAGGGATTAATTTTCTTTAAAAAAAAAAGAATTTTGGACAAAATACATAAAGATCAATTTTTATAATCCTAGCAGTCTGTTGGTACAGTCAAATTAGGCGAAAAAAGAACGTTTGATAAAACAACTTGAAGGCAGCAGTTTTCTTTATTATTGTTTATAGAGACGTCCTAAATAAATCCTGAAACCCGTTGGTCTCCAAGTGTTGTGAAATTATCGTTATTTACAAATAACGAAAAAATGACACATTCTTTCAAGACGTTTGTATGGATTGTTGTTTTCATTGGATGAATACATAAAAATACATGAGAACTTATTTGTGAAGAAAAAAATAATCTTCCAAATGAGCCGTCATCGAACCTTCTATGACTCATGATTTACATGTTATGAATTTGTTAATTAACGATACCGTTTTCTCCATTACGTCTTAGCTATAATGAATTTTCATTGTTGTAAAGACAATTTTGATCTAATTTCACTTCCTATTTTCTTGAACTCAATGGTCTAAAATAATAGACAACATTTTTTTTAGTACTTGAAATCCAAAATTGGCGGAGGGGTGTGGAACACTTTTTTAAAACAATGTTTTAAAAAAATTTTTGGTGAGTTTGAATTTTCTGAATCGTCTAAGGCATAGTGATACTATACAGAAAAATGTTGACAGACTTTTAGAACTTTTTTAATTTTAACAACAAATTGTTATAAACAATAATTTCTTCCCATACGTAAGATTGTCCGAAAACTCTGAACAAAAATCAAGTACAACCATGTACTCAAGACGATTTTAATTTCATTCACAATAATTTTCTATCTACAATAGTTACGTTGAAAAAAAATATTGTTTGAAGAATTTTTATAGACAATATTCGACAACAGTGTTAAATGATTATAGAAATTGTCAAAAAACGAGAAACTATGTGAGCTCATGGTTGATGAAACCTTAATTCATTTTTTCCAGTTGCCGTATGTTTAAAATTCAATTTAAGCGTTTATAGCTCATAAATGACCGTTCGGGGAATACTGCGTGTTGTTGACCCGTCGTGGGTGTGGTGGACCCACACTGGTAGTATTTATCCACCTAGAAGCACTACCCGAATCGGGTAGTGAGGCAATGAACTTTCGAGTTCGATATGCTAATCAATTTTTTTATTTTTTTATTTTTTATAGCTCATAAATTAAGATTATTGTATTTGTTTTATTTAAGGTGCAGGAAATTCACAAAAAAAGTTGAATTAATTAATTTTTTTCTAGATTTTCTTTCTTCCCTACGTAGCTCTATTTCCTTGGAGACCTTTTATTGTTAATTTAATTGGTACTTTGATGATCTTACAAAAATTGTTGACTCAAGAAGTTAATTGCTATAAACAAATTATTTTAACATATATTCAACATGACTGATTATTTGTTCACGAAGAATACTTTTGTGTTTAAATTACTTGTTTTCACCGTCAAGATGAGATTTGATAACAACAATTTATTATCCGATATTTATTTATAATTTTCAAAACAAATGATATGAATGAATTCCTATTATCGGCATTTTTGGGCAAGAAAGGATCAATTTTTCTTCTTATTCTTTACAAAATTATCTTTTCAATGATTTTCATTACAGAACATTTTTATCAACCGATATTTGTTTATATTTTTGTCGAAAAATTAAATGAACAAATGTTTTCTCTAGTTATAAAAGATCATTTTCTACGCATTTTCTCTGAATCGAATTGGCCATGTTGTTTTTTGATGCAAATTTATCATCCAAAATTGTATATGTATTGTTTAAATAATGTATATGAAACATGCTTTTCATCAGCATTTATGAGTAGCAAATATCGTTTTTCGTTCTAATTGTTTACAAGCTACCCTGCCAATGATGTGTAATAATCAAAATTTATAAAAGGTATAATTTGTTAATTTTTTGATTAAATTATATAAAAAATGCGCAATCATACAGTGTTCGATTATATATCAGATGATAAACTTCTGTCACTGAACATCATGGCCAATATAATTCGAATACATTTAGTAGAAACAAACTGTCATTTTTTCAAGCAAATACCATTAATCGCGTTCGTTTATATAATTCGCTCAAGAAATAAGCATACAATATCGGAAGACAAATTTTCATTACTAGACATCACTGGCAAGATAGTTTGTTAAAAATTCGAAGAAAAAGCGATCCTATTTTGCACATAAATGCCGATAATAAGCATTTATTTATACAATTTATTCAAAACAGAACAATATATCATATGCAAAAGTTTCATGATCAAGTCTCGTCTTTACGATACAGGCCAAAGTTAAATCCAATCTGATCAATCTTTCAAAAGTTATCACGTCTACTGGCTACCGACAGACACCTTCGTGAAAATAATTTTTTCTGACTCAGGGGGTCGCAAAACGTGGAGATTTGATGCAAGCCGACGAAGTCAACTGTTTACATAAAGCTAATACCTTCTCATTAGGATGAGAATGTAAAAAAATTATCGCCACCAATTTGTTCTAGCAGTAATCCTAATTTGATTGTACTA
>CAKNXH010000042.1:708297-741939 GCA_932178445.1 Andricus quercusramuli | reverse complement strand
GAGAAAGATCCAGCAGGTTTATCCGACTCCAGTAGAACAAGTCAAGAAGAAGAAAAACCCTCGAAAGAAGAGAAGGAAGCAAAGAAGACGAGAGTGAAGCAGAGTTTGATGAAACGAGCTCGATCTGTAGCAATTTTCTCCCTAAAATTAAAAGAAAAGAGAGCCAAGGATGCTGAAATAAAGGCAAAGGAAGCCGAAAAAGAAGCTAGATGGCAAAAGCCTCAATCCCTTGGAGTCGGTGGAGAACTTTCCTGCATCCCCATAGAAAAGCTTATATCTGTAGATGACATCGAGGCCATGGAAATGCGTAGGGTTCATCATTAGTCGCTAAGCAGCTTCATTAATTTTCTATCAGCTACATAGAGACGACAGTGCATTGTTAAATGGTTCACTGATTGAAAACTGGTTTTCTAATTTCGCTTTGGAAAACCGATGGACAAGTTCAGAAAAGTAAAATGGAAAAGACGCACAAAGTCATAGGGAGGATGTTGAAATCCTCTTCAAGGAGGATCTAAACAGATTGGGGACTGAGCAATGAAGAATCACAAACGGATCTTTAATCCAATACAACAAGTTTCTTCCGGAGAGAACAAAATTCTAACAGGATAATATTCAATCCCTAATTTGAAAAGGTTTTTTTTTAAAGATCAAACATTTGTGAGAATCTTATCTGAAATCAAGAAATTGGTTGTGGTTGTTTGTTGAAAAATCACTATCGAAGTGGGTCAAATTCAGTATGTAGTATTAACATGAATACAAAAATCAGCAAAAATATATTTGGGCAATGACGTAGCGATTTTTCAACATTCATTGCTTGCAGGCTTCTGTGGATCGTGCTGGAGTCAATTGAATGAAAGGCAATAAAACGAAAAAAGCTCGAGGTCCAGGCAGGAAATGAAAAAAATGGGAAATTTTTTTCACTTCCATCCTCGAGTTTGTGTAAAGTTCTAGTCAGTGCGATTGAGCGGAATTCCTTCGAGAAGAAACATTGTTATTGTTGCTAAAGTATAAGTTGTTACTCCACTGTTGACTAGGTGTTGATAAGTCGAAGGAATTTTGCAAAGTGACCCCTAGAGGTGTCCAGAAGTATAATAAATTTTCATACAGAGAAGAGAAGTTGATGGGAGATTATAATTAAAAAGATGAAACCAAAAAGATTTTCGCTTCGCCAAAGCCTTGAAACTCCAACGAAACTTTTTCTGATATGTAGGTACAAATATTGCGAAGTGAATTTAAGGATATAAGTGTTAAAAAAATCGACTTTTCTTCTCAGTGAACAAGTTGATTGTGATACTCTAAATTCAAATCTTGATCTTTATTATCGTTTTGGTTATACTTTGTGTACAAAGGATTATGATGGAAAATTAATAACTTTGATCAATTCAATGAATATGAAGTATTCTAATATGAGTGTTAAGGAGTTGTAAAAAGAAGCAATGTCAGGGAACGAATTGTACATAGAGAGATGTCATAAGAGAAAGTTTGTTGTAACGGCCTAGCGCAACCACCCCGTCCTGTCGCTTTTGAATTATTTTTTGATTAAAAAAGAGGATACGAAATTTCAAATAAACAAAAGGAGGTAATAAGAGATGTAAAAAAAGTCGACGCCACTTTAAATTTCATCGCACTATTCGCAAGACTCGGTGTTTAGATAAATCCAGAATCAATAGATTAGCTGCGCTTTTCGTAATTCAGGCTATGACATGGTCATTAAGATGTATATGTGTTTATTAGATGTTTTGTATAAAAAGAGTTCAGCCAATAAAGATAACTCAAACTTACTTCTGTAAAGTTGTAATCTTTTTAATTTATATTTTATTTTAAAAGTTTTAGTTTATCTTACCAAAAATATGTTTACGATGGACAAAATTCCGGCAAGTAAAAATTTATCAATACAATCAACATAGTTTGTGAAATCAGAAAATTAGGAGCATGGTGTACACTGCCAATTTCTGGAGGTAAACCGTCCAGGAATCATAATAAACACATCAAAAAATTAGTTTTTATCACAGCTGCTTGTGAAGGAATCAATATTGACAAAGTAAAATTACTAATGCCGTGTTTTCGAATGCTTTTTACGTCATTATTATTCGAAAAACAGTAAATAAGAACAGCGTAATGTGCGGATTCGAAAGAGATTAAAAATGTTCTATTTCGTGGTGTACCCGTCAATCGATTCCTTCGCGGCTTCTCTAAATTTTGCGAAAACTCGGCGCACGAAAGCTGCTTATCACACTCCTTCAGGAGGATATTTTCCACGTCGAACGCGAAAGTTCGCAAGGCTGGTCTCTATCCATCGAATTCAGAAATACTGGCTAACGCGCTTTGGTAATGCATAAACAGAGTACCTGCATCTGCGACTTGCAAGCTTTCGCGTTCGATGTGGTAAGCGCGGAAAATCTCCTATTAAATGAGGGTGATGAGAAGCTTTTCGTGCAAGGAACCCAAGTGCGAAGTTAGATACGGCCCAGCACTGGCCTAGTATCGGCAAAAATATTGCCGAAGATCGGCTGCCAATATCGTACCGTTGCTGGAATGATAACTCCGGTATGCAATTGGCGGCCAATTCTGGCCGAGACTCTAGCCGCCATCACTTATGCGTTACTGGCTGCCATTATTGGCTCAGCAATGGGTACTGATATCGCCCCTATCTCGGCTGCCAATATCGTGCCATTTCTGGAATGATAACTCCAGTTTGCACTAGGACCGGAGTTGATTAAAAAAAAAATCATTGAATTGTTTTTAGGACGCCACTATATATGTAGAGTGAATACATATATTACATTTTTAAATATTATATTACAAATAAAATTGCTAACGCTACGGGGTATCGAACCTACATCTATACCTAAATCTATCGCCTAGCAGTCGGGAGTCTGAACCATTGCGCTAAACCCACGAGTTGAAATTTGATGAAAAAGCCATCCTCATAAGCTATAGCTCAAAAAAGTTAAAACACTAAATTTTAAACTCTCTTTTTCTAATTAAATATTTATTATCATATGACGTTATGTTAATGTAAAATATACGGAAACAGGAATATCAATAAAATATTCTTTAAAGAAATAATTAATATCGAGTACAATTTTTCTTCGTGTAATATTTCGTTTTTTCGCGTTTGAGACTACTTCACAACTTTCTACAATGGCAGGAAATGTAATTTTTTATGAACATTTAAAATTTTTAACGACGGAACTTATAAATTTGATAGTGAACTTTGACAATTTTTTAATAACAAATTTTTTTAAACCTCGTTTACGGTTTGGTTTTTAGCTGTTTTAGACTATTTTACAACGTTTAAGATTAACATGAAATGTAATTTTTTTCTGAACATTCACAATTTTACATAAAGATGGAACTTAGAATTTTTTTCTTGAAAAAAAAAATGGGAAAAATGTTGTATTCGCGACAGTTGTATTTATAGTTCTTAGATATTTTAGAAGGCATGAACCATATTTTTAAACGTATTAAAATTTTTTTTTTTAATATCTATACTCTCGGCATAGTACTGCGTCGAGTTTGGGCCAAACTTTGACTCTTCCTCTAAAAACATGGTTTGCCGTAGTAAAAGTCAAACTGGCTCAGTGATGCGCCTTTGCTGGGTCAGACTCTAGCTTTTCCTATTAAAGCATGTTTTGCCAGAGTAAAGACGATGTTGGGAACAGCAGTGCGCCGAGTCTGGGCCAAACTCTGTCTCTTCCTCTTAAAACATGGTTTGCCGTAGTAAAAGTAACAAAGGGCCCAGTGATGCGCCTTTGCTGGGCCAGACTCTGGCTTTTCCTATTGAAAAATGTTTTAAGTAAATAATTTATATCGATTACAATTTTTCTCCGTGTAATATTTCGTTTTTCGCGTTTTAGGCTACTATACAACTTTCTACGATGACAGGAAATGTAATTTTTTATGAACATTTAAAATTTCTGAAGACGGAACTTAGAAATTTGATCGTGAGCTTTGACTTTTTTTTAATAACAATTGTTTTTAAACTTCCCTGTAAGGTTGGGTTTTTAGGTGTTTTAGACTATTTTACAACGTTCAAGATTAACATAAAATGTAATTTTTTCCGAACATTTACAATTTTACATAAATATGGAACTTCGAATTTTTTTCTTAACAAAAAAAAATAGGAAAAATATTGTATTCGCGACAGTTGTATTTATAGTTCTTAGACATTTTAGAAGACGTGAACCATATTTTTAAGCGTTATAAGATTTTTTTTTAAATATTTATATTCTCGGCATAATACTGCGCCGAGTCTGGGCCAAACTCTGGATCTTGCTCTAAAAACATGGTTAGCCGTAGTAGAAGTCAAACTGGGCCCAGTGATGCGCCTTTGCTGGGCCAGACTCTTGCTTTCCCTATTAAAAAATGTTTTAAATAAATAATTGATATCGATTACAATTTTCCTTCGTGTAATATTTCGTTTTTCCGCGTTTTCGACTACTTTACAACTTTCTACAATGACAGGAAATGTATAATTTTTTAGGAACATTTAAAATTTTTCACGACGGAACTTAGAAATTTGATCTTCAACTTTGACAGTTTTTCAATGACAAATTTTTTCAAACTTACGTGTAAGGTTTGGTTTTTAGGTGTTTTAGACCATTTTACAACGTTTAAGATGGACATAAAATGTAATTTTTTCTGAACATTCACAATTTTACATAAAGATGGAACTTAGAATTTTTTTCTTAACAAAAAAAAAACAGGAAAAAAGTTGTATTCGCCACAGTTGTATTTATAGTTCTTAGACATTGCAGAATATGAACCATATTTTTAAACGATTACAGTTTTTTTTCAATATTATGGTTTTCTGTGGCGAAAGTCAAACTGGGCCCAGTGATGCGCCTTTGCTGGACCAGGCCTTGGCTTTTCCTATTGAAACATGTTTAGCCAAAGTAAATACGAAGTTTGGAACAGCAGTGCACCGAGTCTGGGCCGCACTCTAGCTATTCTACTTAAAATATGCTTTACGTACTAAAAATAATAGTGGGCCCAGTGATGCGCCTTTGCTGGGCCAGACTCTGGCTTTTCCTATTAAAACATGTTTAGCCAAAGTAAGGACGAAGTTTGGAACAGCAGTGCACCGAGTCTGGGCCGAAGTCTAGCTCTTCTTTTTAAAATATGGTTCACGTACTAAAAGTAATAATGGACCCAGTGCTGCGCCTTCGCGGGGCCAGACTCTGGCTTTTCCTATTAAAGCATGTTTAGCCAAAGTAAGGACGTAGTTTGGAACAGTAGTGACACTTGGTCAAGTAATGTGCCATCACTGAGCCAAGCATCGGCGGTAGATCGACAAATTTAAATAGCCAATATAGGCAGCCAGTGCGGGCACAACACTGGGCCAATTAAAATGCCGATATTGGCGCAATAACATTAGCCGCTCTTTGGCTGCCGAAATTAGACCAAGCCTGGGCCGTGTGTTCAGGTCCGGCAATTCGCACTTGGGAAGTGTGTGTGTGTGATTTTTCAGGGCGAGCGGTCGAAGTCGACGCGACTTTCAGGAGAGAGGGAAGACTCAGGAAATCTTCCCTCTCCACTTACCACTACATTCGCACGAGAAAAGAGATAGGTCGAAGGACGCAGCTTACGGACGGGTATATATGGGACGCGGAGATGTAGTGGTGAGAGTGTAGTGGTGAGGAAGGTGTTTCATAAGATCTCATATATATACAGTGAATGCGTGACCCATTTTAATCTATAATTCCAAATATCTTCTAAAGTACCCCATGTACGTAAAACAAGCTTCATACAAAAGTTGACCAGGATTTGACTGTACCACTTATTTTGACCCTGAGGTCTATTTTCAAGGTCATTTCAAGGTCTTTCATTTTTCTGCCGTCAAGTAAGAAAAGAAGACGCTACCATTTAGTTACTTATAATATAAAATTACATCCTTGTTTTGTACGTCGGTGGTTAGCGCACAAGCGAAGCGAGTACGAAATCGTAGATGAGTGCTTCGAGCAGCAGGCGAATGATGCAATCACACGAGTGACCAATTACTTACGTGCATGTGTATCACATGCTATTTTTTGCAACGCCCGTCCAAAAAAGTTGTTAGGAGGTGGTAACGAAAAATACTAATTTTATATTGCATAGAGTGGAGTAAATAAATTTTGTTGAAAAAAAAAATAAAAGTTTGAAAAAAAATGTGAAAAAATATTTTGTGCAAAAAAATTGTTGAAAACAAATTTTTTGGAAAAAATGTTATGAAACAAAATTGTGAAAAAAACATTTTGAACAAAAAATGTTGTTGGAAAAACAATGATTAAAAAAATGTTGGCGTATATGCTCTTTTGCCTAGTGGAGGGGGGGGGGGGGGCTACGAAACCCTAAAAACAAAACTTCAATCATTCAAACATTTGTTCAAGTTGAGTCTACATTTTTTTCAAGAAGATACCTACACCAGTGTTTAAAGTTGCCTATGCCAGTGTCTAAAGTACCTTATCTCGAAAGTGTGCATGCGCAGCTTTTCACCATTGTCTAATGTAAGCCATCTTCAAACTGCGTATGCGCGAAAATTGTTTCGTCAACTTTTGGGGTGGGTTTTGCAAAAAGAATTAAAAGATCGACCACACCCATTTCCCGAAGAACAATCGTAAAGCCAACCTTTACGTCGAAAATGTAGTATAGAAATCTTGTTTTTGTGACCACGCAGAGGTCATAAATTAATGTCAAATGTCCAAAAAATGATCAGATTCAATCTTTCTGGTCAATGTGGCTCACACTCTAGAATTTCATCGACTTGACCTCTCCAAGTCACAACGAACATGATTTCCATAGTACATTTTCGACGTAAAATTTTCCGCTTCATTCAAATCTGCAGTCAAAAATAGGGGTTTCCATTTTAAAAGAATCGTCTTGACCTTGAAATAATCTTGAAAATAAATGGTACAGTTGAATCGTCCCCTATGTCCTGGTCAACTTTTGTATGAAACGTTTTTTACGTAGATGGGGTAGTTTAGAAGATATTTGGAATTATAGATTAAAATGGGTCACGCTTTATATATATATATATATATATATATATATATTATAACGAATTTCCCAGCCTCATGCAATATAAGGTGGGAGCATCGCTACAAAGTGGCAGCGACAACGTAGAAATAGAAAATAACTGGATGGTACAGTTACCTGTTAGGCGCCAGACACCTCTTCGGCGTCACTCCAAAAATGTTCACCAAAATTAACATTTAACGAGTCTCTTATAAAAAGTCCCTAGCTTACGGAGAGGGATTCGTGGGGGCGAGAAAAGTACTCCAGAATCTAAATTTTATGAAAAAATAGAAAGACTATGTCAAATTTAATTACGTTTAAGAATGGTATTGGTACAAAATGTGAATTTACAAAAAGGGGTCTAGACCCAAACCAGGATTAACATATGGGGCATTATTTCTCAACTGCCCCAACTTTAAAAGTCATGTTCTTTGATTTTCTTCAAATTCGGGGAATATGTTCACCTACCCGATAGTACTTAATCGACAAATTTATAGACCACAAAAACCACCCCCCTCCAAGTGATGGGGGTGACATTTTCAACCCCAACGCCTGCACGGGTATTTTCAAAAGCTTGTAACTTCCTTTCTATTTTAGCGATTTAAAATTTTTATGAGGGTTTTCGAAAGGTTATTTATTACTCTTTTCTTCTATTTTATTAACGAAAAAAACTAAACAAAATTTAAGCATTTTTTAAACAATTCAATTGTTTATTTAACTTTTTTAGCAACTTGGGGTATTTTTATTTTTTTTTAAATAGTCTTAAAAGGAAGCTTGACCTTTTGGCTTCAAAAAAGGTCCTAAGCAAAAAAATGGTCCAGTGAACAGTTTCCGAGATATAGGCCCCGATGTGAAGGCAGTCCTAATGCTCGTGCTCAGACGCAATCCTTTAGTAGTCCACATACTAGTTTTCAAGTCTAACATTCTTTCAACGCATTCATGTTCATTCAGAATGACATTAAATCAGCTAATAAACATTTTAGAATGTTTGTCGGCGGTTCAGAGTAAGTTTATATTATTTATTATTTGTTATAAACAAATAAAAAATGCAAACTACCCTTTTCAGAAGTGATGTTGATTTTTCTCAGTATGAATAATTCCTTACTATTACAGTTCGTCAGTTTACGATAATTATTGATTATTAATGAATATTCCATGAATAAGTGCACAATTCAACCGTTGTTAACATATAAACAGTGCTTTTTCAAATGAATCAACTACAGAAAAATCATTAATTAACGCCTGTCGTCAGCCTACGATCTGTAAAATCATAGTTTCCAGAGTCTACCACGTGGAGGTGGCAGTGCGATTTTAGACTCCTTCGGGGTGCTTAATTTAAGTGAGTCCCCTCGCCTCTCACTATTCGGGGTGTTTAATTTTCATGAATCCTCTTGCCTCTCACCACACAGTGCTTTTTAATTGGTTCGCCTTTTCTTCTCACCATTTTTCTTACTGCTTTTCTTTTCTTTTGAAGTACTCTCCCTATTCAAGGTACATTTAGGTTTAGGAAAAATGTCACTCTTCTCTTCATAGGAAAATCGTTTAAGGTTCAGCTGTCCCTTATCATTAGGGGTGAAAGCATGGTACTTGAGAGTACCAGGTATTGTGACAGACTTACTGAATCGATCTGCTAATTCCACTGTCATTGCTGAATGATCATCCTTAGAACTGAAGAGTACAACTGTTTCCTTTAAATTTTCTCTGGCCCATTTATATAAATCATGAGCACTTAGAATCTGCTTATCTGCTGGACGCTGCAAGCTGGCTCTTGATGCAAGTCGCTTTAAATTTCCTCCGATTCCATCGCATGGTCCTTTTCCATGCGCAGTTGGATGGAAAGTCCAGTCTGCTGGAATTTCAAAGTCTTTTTTGTGGCACAGAAGGTTGGCGAAGTTATATTTATTTTTAAAATGCTGTGGTGCTCCATCTGTGACGTAATGAATCTTTACAAGTTGAAAATGCTTCTTAAGATATTCAATAATTAATTTTTGACAGAGATAAACAGCAACCGTGTCATGGTGTAAGTTATCGGAAATGATCACCATGCTCACATGTTTTAATTCATTTTCCTCTTTGTAGTAGATAACTACTGTGAAAATGGATGCCTGATTATTATTCCAGTGAGAAGACTGGATAGCATTTTGAAAAACGTAAGCATAATTTTCCGCGAAATCAAACATGATTAAGAAAACTCCAACCAATAGAGTTATTTTGAGATTTTTGATGAACCATGCTTGCATCTTCGCATAAAACTCATGAGATTTTAAGTTTACAAGTTTTTCGCAGAGTTGTTCTATGAAGATATCGGTCTCAGCTACTTCAGTTACCAGATTGCTCCTATCTGTTTGTTGCCAAATTTGATATTTTAACTCAATGACGCAGTTCTCATCCAGAAGTTCAGTCAGGTGTTCCTTCAGAATATCAATGCCAGGACAATTTTCGCATTCGCTGAAATGACATGCAGGACTTGGATTAGTGCACATCATTAATTTTAAACAGTCGTGATAATCAATAAGTTTTCTATCTGAGTCTTCAGTCAGATGCTTTATATCAATTGCATCTAACATGAGATGCACATTTTCGTGATAAACACACACACAAACTGTGTGGGTACCACTTCCTCCGGCTATAACGCAATGTCGAGGCCTAAGTTGTGCAAATTTTGAGAACCCAATTTTTATTTCCTCATTCTCTATTTTGAAACGGTCGTATAACTCTGACAGGTTGCCCAAGATAAGTCGTTTTTGCACATGCTCGCGAGTACCGTCTTCCTTTTTTATGGATACAAAATCCTTCTTCCCCGGCATTAATCGACTGTTCTCGTCATCTTCATAAAGACTAATCACTACTACTTCAATTCCTGGTGGCAGTTTTCTTCCTGGCTTGAGTCCAGGCAAAGCCAGTATTCCATGTTCTTGAAATAATTGGTCAGCTTTCCGGGCTTGACGTTCCGTTGCACCAAATTCTTCCATTACCTTTCTACGACTCCATGATTTAGGAGCAATTGTGAGTAATGTTATTTTTTCGTCACCATCAGTACTCACCTTAAATTTTTGTATAATTTGTTGAAGAGTTTCTAGACCTGCTTTGTGATTTTGATCTCTACAACCACTATGTTCTATCGGAACAAATAGAAAATCTGGATCATCGCTGATTTCTTTTTCTATACAGTTGTCATCGACCTCACTGCCATAAACAACTTCTTCCATGCTGGATTCAATTGGAGGCACTTGTGAACTCAATTTCTTAAATTCTTTTCTACAAGGCTGGCAAATTTTAGCGTTGCTCGGCAATTGGGGAAATTTTAACCTCTGACTTACCGACAAACATCTTAAGTCTGGTGTTTTCCAATGCTTTTCCTTGCCAAAAGGATTGGCACAAAAATGACCCCAAGTTATTTTCGTTGACATTATTAATCATGAATTTTATTTGTAATCTTTTATTTTAAATGATATATTTCCAAACAAGATAAAGTCCAAAAGAACGAAAGACCGTGCGTTGCAACAGTAATACCGAAATACCATGTAGATACTTGAATAAGACTCAGAGGAATATCCTTTTGGGTCAAAAGAATGCGTTTTGAAACAAATGAATTTTCCTCTCATATAATTGAAGGTTGAGAAGATTTTCATTTGTCTCAAAAAGAATCTTTTTGCAGCAAACACTATCCATTTGCGACAAACTTCACCTAATCTTGCAGCCAAATAAGTCTGTTTGTATAAAGGAGATGTTCAGTTGGTTCAAAACAATACAGGCAAGAGGACGATACTTTTCTTTCTTGACAACTTTTTTTCTGAGTGAAGTCGAAACATAATTGAGCGATTGCGCGCAATAACAGCCTACTTGTATTTTTTGAAGTCACTTGTTTTTCACTTGTTTTTTGTACATAACTTCATGAAGAACAAATGAAAAACAAGTGACTTCTGAAAATAGAAGTAGGCTGTCATTACATCCAACCGCTCAATATCTTAACGTTTAGCTATGGTACCAGATTCATGAAAAATAGATCATTAAGCCATTGTGGAATTTTCAACTTGATGTAAATCAGCAATAACTAGTAGCCAGAACAACGAAAAAAGAATAAAAATTCTTTCTCCAGAGTTTTGGCTTCAGAATAAGTTAAAAAATTGGAAAACAAGTTATTAACAGAAATTCACCTAAATTTACAAAATCAAGGCCGAGTCTACGCGTTATAAGAGTTTCTAGGCACATATTCAGAAAAAAATTCGTTCATAAAATGAAATTTTTGGACGACTGTGTATAAAAAATTAATTAATATCGTGAACTGACGAACTGTAATAGTAAGGAATCATTCATACTGACAAAAATCAACATTACTTCTGAAAAGAGTAGTTTGCATTTTTTATTTGTTCATAACAAATAATAAATAATATAAACTTACTCTGAACCGCCGACAAACATTCTAAAATGTTTATTAGCTGATTTAATGTCATTCTGAATGAACATGAATGCGTTGAAAGAATGTTAGACTTGAAAACTAGTATGTGGACTACTAAAGGATTGCGTCTGAGCACGAGCATTAGGACTGCCTTCACATCGGGGCCTATATCTCGGAAACTATTCACTGGACCATTTTTTTGCTTAGGACCTTTTTTGAAGCCAAAAGGTCAAGCTTCCTTTTAAGACTATTTAAAAAAAAAATAAAAATACCCCAAATTGCTAAAAAAGTTAAATAAACAATTGAATTGTTTAAAAAATGCTTAAATTTTGTTTAGTTTTTTTCGTTAATAAAATAGAAGAAAAGAGTAAGAAATAACCTTTCGAAAACCCTAATAAAAATTTTAAATCGCTAAAATAGAAAGGAAGTTACAAGCTTTTGAAAATACCCGTGCAGGCGTTGGGGTTGAAAATGTCACCCCCATCACTTGGAGAGGGGTGGTTTTTGTGGTCTATAAATTTGTCGATTAAGTACTATTGGGTAGGTGAACATATGCCCCGAATTTAAAGAAAATCAAAGAACATGACTTTTAAAGTTGGGGCAGTTGAGAAATAATGCCCCATATCCGGAACCTTTTTAGTCAACAAAAGATAAGAAATCCAAATTTCATTACTAAACTATATAACTAATCAACTAAAAGTGCACGAAGAAAAACCTTAACCTACTCGTAAAACTTAATAATAAGATGCCCACTAAATGCGACATGGCGTCAGCCTGAACTTTTAGATCCATTTAACTATTAATACTTGAGACAAATATTTCGCGTATCCATGCTGAAAGAGCACACTATAAACACGATAAATCTCAAGAACACAACAAAAGAACTCTGGAGAAAAAGGATGAATAAATGGTAACGCCTACCTCGATCCTAGAATCAAAGAGTCTTTAATTCTACAACGTCAGTCCAGCAAAATAAAATGGAATCGTCCAAGTGATTTGGCAGTTAATAATAGTCTTTCGTCTTCCTCGTAATTCTTCGATGGCCGACACGAAACTGAAACTCCTGTGTCCTCTCCACTCGCCAGTTCCTTCCCGCTCGCGCCCAATTCTTGGTCCAGTCGGTGCTGCCTTCCAAGCTGGATTTCTGGGACTCGGGTAGATGGAATTCGAACCGTTCTGGTACGTGGAATGCCGGCCGGCACAAGATGGATGCTTCCGTGTGTTGTGACAGGTATCATGTCTGACATATCCTGGTACTTTACAAATAATCCTTCTAGTTTGGATTATTTTTGAAGCCTATAGATCAATATCAGGATGGGCCCCATAATCGTCTGCAGTGTGACATGACAATGAGTGAGTGTGATCAACTTGGCCTAGTTAGATGGTGCGGGTGGCATAGTGCGTGGTGTGGGTGATTGGAGTTGGTGGCAGTGTTTTTCCCTGCCGGATTTTCTCAATAGAAAGTGGACTCTGCGATTCTAGAGATCGCTATAGAACGTCAGATCCTCTTCACGTCATAACTCCAGGTACCTAATCTATCCTACTTGATAATAAAAAGTTACATAAAATTTAGTTGAAAAATTCTAACCTAAATAGCTCGTTTACTATCTGTTCTCCAGAATTAAAATTAAGAAAAATAAATTCACTCTCATTCATCACACCTTAGTTTACAATAAGATCTTATCTCTAAATTTATGTTCTAATCAGTGCTTGTGCCAGCCATGGGAGTAATCACGGTCAAATGTTTAGTTTTGTAATTCCTAAAAGCTGGGGAAGGATCCATAACGGGTGACTAGCCACCACGTTACAATGCCCCTTCCCAGACTGACCCGTGGTGTCCCAAGACCAGCAGGCGTCACCCATCCTTCCTCCAGATTGTTCATCAAGTTCAAGAGCAGTATTGACTGATCCTGTAACCGGTTATATTTCAGTGTGTCATTACAAGGTATTTCGAATGATAATTCTAAAAAAAAATTAAGAAATAGAAAAACAAAATAGACTAAATAAAACTTTGGAGAACCAATCTGAGAATTCCAGGTAACTTGTGATGAAGAAAAGAAATATGATAATAATTGATGTGCTATTTGTCAGATTTAGAATCTCCCTGACAAAAACTGATTATTGTTCTTTGAAATACTCTTGAGTTCAGTTATTCTAGTTCAGGCAAACTAATATGAATCTTTGACTTCGGTTATGGCCGACTTTGAATCAGTGATAATTTAGTGTTCCTTGTTGGATTGAAGTCCTATCTAATGAGTTTTCAGACTCAAACCAAAGAAATTTGAATTTTTCGAACGTAAAATGTTCAATTATAATGCTGCAATTAGACCGCTTAAGGCAAAAGAAAAGAAAATCTTGAAGTTACAACCAACTGTACATCCTAAACTACACGAAAAAGCTTAAACCAACTAATGGCTATTGAGCTACACGAAAACAGCTTACAACTAAGTTAAGCCTGAAGAGCTACACTAAACTTCCACGAAAATGGCTTACGACTAATTAATGCCTGAAGGGCAACACAAAAACAGCTTAAAACTACGAAACGCAATCTGACGCACGAAACCTCCCTAATCGTCTCTGGACTGGAGTCGATTCAGGATGGCGTCCGCCAAGGCCTGAATGAGAGGCTGGTCTGAATCTAAAGTCACTCGGTCTCCCGTTTACCATGTTTCCCAGGTCACGTTTTCCCTTTATGTCGCCGTCCTCCAGTTCTCACAACTGAATTCCGATATTCACCTTTGGCCCTGAGGCAGGAGGGGGGTCCTTCCTCCTCTTCTTCCGTCTCTGTCGCTTCGGATGGAACGGAGACTTTAGTATGGCTCTTTTGGAGCTTTCAGGGCCTACCTAGGTCACGGCGACGGACAAGGTGTGCGACTGGGATACCGATGGTTCTTCGACGAGCTCTTCCTAATTTGCGAATCGGAGGTTGATCGGTGGTAGTATTTGTTCTGGTTTCCAGCGGATTCCCAGTGGCATTGGGATCAGTAGTGGTTCCGCACTCATCTGAGCTTCTAGCTTTTTGGGGCCTTCCCCTCTTCCTTTTAGAAGCAGTTTCGGGGTTTCCGGTCTCGAGACTTGTACGCGCCTGAACAGACGGTCCTGAGGTATCTCGGCATAAGACGGGAACTTCCGCTGGCGGGCATGAATCATGCGCCTTCTGAGCTCTTGAACCATCGCCGGGCGGAACTTGGGAATTTTCTCTTCAATCTCCGAGCTACAAAAGGGATTTTTTGTTAACTGGGTTCGGATCAATCGACCAGTAGTGCTTTAAATCTTTAATATGAGTTTTCTCAATTATTCCGGACTCATCATGGATTTCATAAACTACTGGTGATACTACTTTTATAACCTTGAACGGACTGGCATATTTCGGGGATAATTTTTTCGCGACATAATCTATAGCTGAAGATAAAGTATGAGTCCTGCGACACACAACATCACCTACTTGGTAGCAAATGTCTGGTTTCCTGCGATTATAATACTTTGCCTGACTATCGGACGCTATATCCTAGTGATGTGCGACTAGGTTTCTAAGGGCTGGCAATCGCTTAATCCGACATTCACAATCCTCTACAGCTAATGGCACTATATGGGGGGCTCCCTCTTCCTGTCTGCACAACGTGATTGCCAGTCTAGGCCCTTTACCATAGCTTGCGAGAGCTGGCGGCACACGAGTCGAACTGTGAACAGTGGTATTATACGCAAAGCGGAAATCGGGAAGATGCTTATCCCAGCTACGATCATCACCTTCAACGAAAGATGATATCATGGTTTTCAGCACGCCATTTACCCTCTCTATCGGATAAGCTTGAGCATGATACGTTGGGGTAGTCGAGTATCTAAACCTTAATTATGATGCGTCCTTTGATATCAATTTGTTCATAAACTCAGTGCCGTTATCGGTGAACAGTACTTCAGGAGTTCCCCATCTAAAGATAATCGTTTTTTCGAATGCCTTTTGGACGTTAGCGGCATTGGCCTTTCTTAATAGTAGAACCTCGATCCACTTGGTAAACATGTTTCGGAAGATCAAGACATACTGATAATCAGCGCGATTGGGTGGAAACGGACCCAACATGTCCGCCGCTACCACCGACCAGAGTTTCCGATTACCCGCTTACCCAACAGACCTACCGGACATGCATGGTCTACCTTCATCTTTTATCAAATCTTGCATGCTCGGACGTATTTGGCTACGTGATTGAAAATTTCCGGCCAATAGTAGAGCAGCGACAGACGTTGGAAGATCTTATCAACCCCTAAATGTCTGGAAGTCGTCGTGTCGTGTGTCTCACTAATAGCCTTATTGCGAAGCTCCAAAGGTAAGAACAGTTTCCAGGCCTCTAAGCCAGGCAGTAATAGGTCAGTCAGGTGATCAGGGCGATGGTAGTACAGTCCATTGCCTTCCAATTTTCAATCCGAAAATTGATATGGCATTTCTTGGACCAATTTGGTTCTTCGGGTATACCAAAGATCATCAGTCTCAAAGGGCACGTACCACTTCAGAGTCTGGCTCAAACATGCGCGATAGCGCGTCTAGTACATGGTGAAAGGCACCTTTTCTATGTTTAACCTCAAAGTCGTATTGCAACAACTTAAGAGCCCATCTACCTAATCTCCCAGTAGGATCTCTCAAGTGATGGAGCCATCGGAGACTGCTATGATCCGTAATCACTACGGAGTGATTGCCCTCCAAAGAAGATCTGAACTTTTCCACCGCCCATATCACTTTTTCTTGGTGCCTTGCATGAATCGACTACCAAAGGCTATGACGTGTCCTACGCCATCTTGGATTAGAGTGAGGACGGCTCCCAAATCCGTCATACTTGCATGCGTTTGTAAACAAAACAGCAAACTGAAATCTGGTCCAAAAGTTACACTGACTACAATAATGTCATCCATGTACGCAAATGCATGGGGCTACAATTCTGGTGCAGTGAATTCCTTACATTCCTCGGAGAGAGGAGTCTGATGAAATGCCTGACTAAGGTCAATCTTAGGTATAAATCGCGCGGACGAAAGCTTGTCTAAAATTGCGCTAATATTTCTCATAGGGTATTCTTGGCTACCTCATTTAATTTTCTCAAGTCAACACAAAGCCTATAATCTCCGTCAGGCTTCCTACTCATCACCACAGACTACGGAAAAGCATCCTGAGAATTGAAAAAAAGCCTCCTTGATCTTCCATTCCTAAAATATTATTCATTCAATCGCACTTATGGACATATTAATTTCAATATTTTGTGCAAACTGCGCGCATGCTCAAAAATAACAACCATGATAAAATATGCTTTTCTATGTGTATTTAGAATTTAGGGAAAAAGTTTGAAATATGTGCCTTAAAATTTGTTTTGGAACTATTTTTTGGAAAAAATCCACTTTCCATGGAAAAGCCCACATACAAGGTTCAATAAATGGAACCAACAACAATAAACTTTTCAAGGTCCCGAATATAGTACTCAACTAGTAAACATACATGGTATGTTTGTAGAATCTGGAAATATCGAGTTCTAATATGATGGCAGAATTAACATGGCCGTGTCAATCATGGTTGGGTCGTTTTGGTTCGAGTGTCTCAACTTTATAAAAATTTTAATTTTCTAACTAAAATTGTTGTCACATCAGTAGTACTTTTGTGGCCCCACCTTTGGCGCCAAATTTTATAACGACTTTCCCAGTCTCATGGGACATAAGCTGGGAGCATTGCTACAAAATGGCAGCGAAAACGTAGGAACGGAAAATAACTGGATGGTATAGTTACCTGTTAGGCACCAGACTTTTCTTCGGCGTCACTCCAAAAATGTTCACAAAAATTTACATTTAACAAATCTCTTATAAAAAGTCCCTAGCTTAGAGAGAGAGGGATTCGTGGGGGCGAGAAAAGTACTCCAGAATCTAAATTTCATGAAAAAATATAAAGACTATGTCAGATTTAATTACGTTTAAGAATGGTATTGGTACAAAAAGTGAATTTACAAAAAGGGGTCTAGACCCAAACCATGATTAACATATCCGGAAACTTTTTAGTCAACAAAAGATAAGAAAACCAAATTTCTTTACCAAATTATCTAACTAATCAACTAAAAGTGCACGAAGAAAAAGCTTATCCTACTCGAAAAACTTAGTAATAAGAGGCCCACCAAATTCGACATGGCGTCAACCTGAACTTTTAGATCCATTTAACTTTTAATACTCAAGACAAATATTTCTCGTATCCATGCTGAAAGAGCACACTGTAAACACGGTAAATCTCAAGAACACAACAAAAGAACTCTGGAGAAAAAGGAAGAATGAATGGTAACGCCTACCTCGATCCTGGAATCAACGAGTCCTTAATTCTACGACGTCAGTCCGGCAAAATAAAATGGACTCGTCCAAGTGATTTGGCAGTTAATAATAGTCTTTCTCCTTCCTCGCAACTCTTCGATGGCCGACACGAAACTGAAACTCCTGCGTCCTCTCCACTCGCCAGTTCCTTTTTGAACCATTCCTGTACGTGGAATGCCGGCCGGCATAACATGGATACTTCCGCGTGCTGTGACAGGTATCAGGTCTGGCATGGCCTGGTATTTTACAAATAATCCTTCTAGTTTGGATTATTTTTGAAGCCTACAGATTAATATCCGGATGGGCCCCATAATTGTCTGTAGTGTGACATGCCAATGGGTGACTGTGATCAGCTTGGCCAAGTGATGTGGTGCGGGTGGCATAGTGCGTGGTTTAGGGTGATTGGAGTTGGTGGCAGTGTTTTCCCTGCCGGATTTCTCAATGGAAAGTGGACTCTGCGATTCCAGAGATCGCTATAGGACGTCAGATCCTCTTTATCTTGTAACTCCAGGTATCTAATCTAACCTACTTGGTAATAAAAAGTTACATAAAATTTAGTTGAAAAATTCTAACCTAAATAGCTCGTTCACTATCTGTTCTCCATAATTGAAATTAAGAAAAATAAATTCACTCTCATTCATCCGACCTTAGGTTACAATAAGATCAGAGATATAAGATCTTATCTCTAAATTTATGTTCGAATTAAAGCTCATGCCGGCCATGGGAATAATCAAGGTCAAATGTTTAGTTTTGTACATTCTTAAAAGCTAGGGAAGTTTCTGAATCTTGAATATTTGTGTTTTCCATTCAGTAATAATTTATTAGCCTTCGGAAAATGATATAAAGTTTGATCTTCTTGCTTTGTAATTTTCTACATAATTTAGTCTCCTCAAATTAATTTTCTACATACGATACTGACTTCTCAGCTGTTTTCCATCATTCGGAGATGCATGCGGAGTCAAAAGCCACGTAAGTTTCAAATTAGGTTTTAAAGTCTTGAAAATAATACAAATATCATATTATATATATTCATATATTATTTAAAGTGTACAGTTAATTTTAAATATTTAAATTTTCAGCTTTTCGCCCGTGCTCGAAAACATGTTTAAAAAATTTATTTTTTTCGTATTTTTCAATTTCCTTGGATTTAAATTTTTGTTTACATTCCTCGAGGTCCAAAAAGGCTTCCCTTTTTGCGGATTTCAATCAATCATTTTCTAAGAGATAATTCCTATTTAATTCACCCATGTTAAAAAAAAAAAGTGGTTAACTCCTTTATAAATAGGAGAAGACTTTTTTGGATACCTGAAAACTTTCAAGTGGCAAAACTGTACGAGGGAAAAAATCGCCAAGACCCAGGAATCGAAATTGGAAATACAGCGAATTTTTAAAACTGATTTTGGTATTTAATGAAATTATTTTTATAACTTGTCGTTTGAATAATTTTTCAGCATGTGCGGGCTTCTTTAGCATAGAAATACACTAGAAAAAATCGAGAATACCCAGGAATTGAAATTGGCATTACAGCCAATTTTCAAAATTTGCGATTTGATATTTAATAGAATTTTTCCTAGTGCATTTCTGTCACTGGAAAGTTTTTATAATAAGTACCCAAAAAAATTCTTCTATTTACACAGTTGTTGAGAATTTTTTCCAAAAACAGGGGTGAAGTAAATAGGAATTATCCCTTAGAAAATGGATGTTTAAAATCCGCCAAAAATTTTAAAGACTTCTTTCTCTTGAAAGAACTGAAAAATAAATAAAACCCATGGAAATTCAAAAATACTGCAAACAAGAAATTCCTTTAACATTTTTTAATTCAATAAAAATTTTGTTTAAACAATTATTTAATAAAAAAATCTTCAACATTTCTCAGATTAGGTTTTTCAATAAAAAACAAAAGATAAGATAACTAATGCACACATTATCTTTTATCAGAAGAACGTAAAGTGGGAGAAAATGTAATTGAAGATAATTGAAGATAATTAAAAGTATCTACTCGAAAAATACGACAGCTTCGGGCAGAAATCAACAATTATTGTCTTTTGAATTCAGCATCAACATGAGTCGCAACATGAATTTATTAATCAGCGTAAGTGATAGTTTCACCGAAGAAACTCTAGAAGATATTTTAGCAAAAGCAACTAAAGAAAAAGGTGAGGATGTGAAAATTTTATCCTGGGACTTTGGAGAAGCTAGTGCAAAAGGAGACAGTTATTTATCCAATGTCAGCAGAATTCTTGTCAAAGGAGAAGTTAATGGCAAACCGACTGAAGTGAAATTGGTTGTAAAATCATTGCCAAAAAATCTGGGAAGAAGAAAGACATTCAGAAGTGCTGATTTTTTCTACAATGAAATCAACTTTTATGAAGAGGTATATTTTTTATTCAAATTTATGCATTAGTAGCAGGAAGAGCACTTGCGCGTTTATGTCTCTTTGTTTTTATTTCCTAATATTAAAAATATAACCAATTTTTAAATCCATTAATAAAGAAAAATTTAAATATTAGGTTTCAAAAATGGTGGAAAAATAATTAATAATTTTGAATTAAAAGCATCTTAACTTTTGTAATACATATAATTATAAAGATTTTGATTAGAAAATGTTCCAAATCAATCTATTTTGAATTAAGTAAAATTTCAAAGAAAGGAAAAAAATGGAATAAAAAGGAATGGAACTTGTATCATTTCTAAATATATTGAATAATTTGAATTTTCTAAACCAAAATCTACCAAAATTGAAAAATTTTCGATTAAAATTTTACAAATGGACAATTTTATCAGAAAGGAGTTGAAATTGCATCATTTCTAATACAAAGCGTTCAAAATTGATCTATTTCATTTTAAATTGAATGGTTTCTGATTAAAATTTTGAGAATAGGATAATTTCAAAACGTTAAAAATTCAATGTTTTTAGAAAAATATTAAGGTAATTGGATCATTTAAAAGTTGAAAAAATTTGAAATTTTAAACTAAATTGAATTTTTTTAATGTTAATTTAAAATTAAATTATTTCAAAAGAACGTTCAAAATAAAAAGTATTTTCAAATGGAAAACATAAAAAATGAAAAGATTGTTATTATAAAACGTTAAAAATGAAGCAAATACGAACTTCATTTAAAACTGAAAAAAATTTTAGTCACCAAGAATCTTGAAAATGTCAATTATTTTCTCCTGAAAAAAGTTGCAAATTGTTTTATTCAAGGACTTTTTCTTTGAAAAAAGAAGTTTTTTAATATTTTATTGTATGTAAAAATTTTCCTGAAGAGGAAGTTGGTCAGTAGAAGGTTTTTAAAAAAGTAAGAGGTTAGGCAATTATGGAAAAAAGAAGATGGGAGATAAGTACAAAGTGTCAATTATCTGACTTTGAATTAACAATCTTTTTATTACTATATTAAAAATGAGCTTTTGAAAAAATCCTTTTAACACAATATAAATTTGATTTTTGAAGAATTTTGCATGCAAAAAGCCCATTTTCAGAAAAAAATTTGGTTATGCAGTTCTGTAGTGCAACCATTCAATTGTTCTTTTCAAAATTTAGCCATTTCAATTTTAATTGTAAAATTAAAACTTATGAAAAGGAAAAATTGCAAATTTAGCGTCCAACTTGTAAATTCAGAACTCTAAAATTGAAACGATTGAAAAATACAGAAACTGTTCAATTACTGAGGTATGAATAATTTCAAATAAGTAGTTCAATTTTTTAAATCTATTTTGATTTCAAAAAACCAAAATTTTAAATTTTACACACTTCATTTAGAAGTATTATTCATTCTAAAAATTTTCTGATGAAATATTTTTCAATTTTGAATGACTTATTCCTTTAAATCTTCAACTAAACATGGAAAAATTGTATGGTATTACATTGAACATTAAAAAATAAAAATAAATAATACATAACAAGATAGATTTCTAAAATCTTCTCATTTGTAAGGTTTGAGTTTGTAAAGTTATTCTCGCAATTTTGCATTGTTTTAAATTTATTGTGGAGGCATTTAGTTCAAAATTGTTGAATTAAAAATCCTTTAAACTAAAAATTGTGCAAATGTCAAGTCTTTCAATTTAATATTCTACCATTTTGAAGAATTTTAAATATCGGACAATTTTGTACGTTTAAAAGTGATAACAAAGAATTTAGAATATTTAAATCTTAAATTATTAAATTTAGAAGTAACTAAAATGGAAATCACGCAATTTAGAATTTTAAAAGATTTAATAGGGAAATTTTCCCGACATTTTCCAAATTTAAATTCGAATCTACCAAATCGCGAAATTTGAAACCTCCAAAGTAAGACATTTATAACTAAATATTTTGGGATTTAAGCTTTTAAAGCAAAAAAAAAATGAGTTTTCTGACCTAAAAAATTAACTGTTTTAATATTGCGCAGTTCAAAATATGGTTCACTGTTCAAAATTGAAGAATTTCAAATATTATGAAACTTTAAATTTTCATTATTCTAATAGCTGTGAAAATGCTTTCTAATTGTAAATTTTCAAAATTAATGAATTCAAACTTGAAGCGCTAAAAGTTAGACAATTACGAACATCGTTTAAAAATTTAAGCATTCACAAATAAGGATCTTGAAAGTAAGTCTTTAAAAACAATTAATTTTCAAATTGTGCATCACGATTTTTAAAATTCAATCATTTTAATCTAAAGTATTATTATGTAGTAATAATAATAATGTCTATCAATTATATAAACTGGAACCTGGAATTAAGAACCCCGGATTGACTGACACAGACGCGGTGCTCAGTCATGCGTGACAAACAGCAGCGTAGGGACAAAGGTGGAAGTGCGGGTGGTACTCACGGGCGTTGGAAATGGTTCACACGGTCCGGAATGGTTGCGTTTGGATTCCCTGGATTTAAGAGCAAGGCCACTGCAAGCCATGTTCGAAACCGTTCTTAATTCTAGATTCCAGTGTATATGTATATATTACATATGAAGGGTAGCAGTACAGAAATACATAGATAACCAAAAATTTTCCGAAAATGATTTCATTGCATAAATTAGTCTTAAAAAATCAAATACACGTTTTGATAAAAATATTTGTTCGACTTCTCATTTTTCAATATAGTGTTAAGAAAATATTCAAATTTTAGTTTCAAATTTACCGTAGTATTTTAGAGTACTAATAATTTTGTTCTTCCCTTCAGCATTTATATTTCTTGGATGTTATCATTTAATGAAAAAAAAAAAACATTTTTTCCTTTTATAGTCCTTTTGCAAAGAAATCGTCAATCTCAGTGCGATACCGCCACACTTAATGTTCGTTTCCTCGGAACAGAATAATTTGTTTGCATCAAACATTTGCTATTTCTATATATCTTCTCCATATCTCGGGATTAAATAATTATTTTTGTGAAAAATTGAAAATGCGACAACTGATTTTTAAAACTTGTGAAACTGTAACCTCAAATTCTTTGACGATTTACACGGAATTAGCTAACTTTTTTAGATCAAAACTTATTTACCCTCATTTAGAATTCCAATATCTTGGGATTTTGTTTTAATTTATTATTTGAACTAAAGATTACATTTTTTATCGCAATCCGCAGCCGAGGCTGGTCCAATTTATGGTCCGTGCCATTTTGAGATTGCCAACTTCTACATCTATTTCCTCAAAACTGGATGCATGTTTCTGATCAAACTTTTTTGGCCTCAATTTAGCAACACTTCCACTCGGGAGTGGACTTTTGTTTCATCTTTAAATGATGAGTTAAATTTTACAGAATGTTTTCACGGTTTCTTGAAAAATTCCGATTTTGTTGGTTACCTGGTTTTGTTCTGACACCCATCGTATAATATAATAGTATAATTTGTATTAACATATGTATAATAGGTCATTCCCAAATTTGAGAGATTTATAAAAAGCAAGGGTCAGCCACAATTGTTAACTATTCCTCGCTGCTTGGCATCATTAACAGATGGAGAAAATGATTTTATAGTTTTGGAAGATGTTACTCCCTTGGGATTCAAACCAGTCACGAGGCAAAATTGTTTAGATTTTGCCCAATGTTGCTTTATTTTGGAAGCAATGGCTAGATTCCACGCAGTATCCCTGGCTTTCAAAGATCAAAATAAACAAGAATTTGAGATCATGAAAAGCAAAATGAAGGAGACATACTTTGCTGAAGAATTGTGGGAGTGGTATAAACGATTCCATGTGAGTTATACATCTCTCTATATAATCTCTATATTTGAGTATTTTTGTCATTTTTTTCTGAAGCTGCAATTAATTGCTCAAATAGAATATTATATTTAAAAATGCGTGCCACAATCTCTACCTTACAGTAGGGTTTTCTGAAAATGCATTTGATTTTTTTCTCGAATTTTCATGCATATTGTACCCAAATTTGTACGAATTCACAAAAAATTAATGCGTTTTTTAACAATTATATTTAAAGTTTGCGCAAGCCCCATGAAGTGAAACACGTATTTCCCATATACAATAAGTAATTACTTTTTTAATATCACCCCCATAAGTCAGGGTCCTGAAAACCCCCATCAGTCTAAATTTTGGTTTTGCGAGTTTCTGGCGCAAATTATGATTTTTTTTGCGGTTTTTCAATACACATTGTTTCTAATACATAAAATACTATTTTCTACCGATAATTGGATGTAGACATAAATTGTTTGAACAATTTACTATGGTTTTTAGCATTTTTCTCTTAGAATAGTGTCATAAAGTCGCGGTTTTTCTGAGTTTTTCAACTTTTTCAGTTATAGCGAGGCAATAATCAATTAAATTCAACATAAATAATTATTTAAACAGTTTATTATTATTCATAATCAATTTTATCAATTTTTTTCTGAATAATTATTTTAAGTTGACCAACATAAATGTTTAAACAATGTATTTCTGTTTTAAATAATATTTTTTTCAAATAATGCTTGGAAGTTGCGGTTTTTTCCCCGAAATTTTCAACTTTTTGTTCACTTTTCACGTAGAGCGAGGTAAAAATCAATAAAATTTAACACAAATAATTGTATAAATAAATTATTATTGTTGTTAGCAATTTTCTCTTAGAATAGAGATATAAAGTCGCGGATTTTCCGAGTTTTTCAACTTATTTTCAAATTTTTATTGAGAACGAGGTAATAATCAAATAAATTCAACAGAAATAATTATTTAAAAAATATATCATCATTCATAACAATATTCTCTTAGAATAATGCTAGAAGGTTCCAGTTTTTTCCAAAACATTAATTCAAGTTAACAAACATGCATTTTTGAACAAATGTACAAATAATATTATCTTTGAACAATTCTTGAAAATTATTATTATTTATTTTTTCATTGTTTCATCTATTTTTTTTATATTTTTAATAAATTATTATTGTTTATAACTAGCTTCTCCTATAATAATGCTAGATAGTTGTGGTTTTCTGAACTTTTCCACTTTTTGTCAACTTTTTACTTAGTGAAGAATAATTAATGCAAATTAACAAGTCTAATTGTTTAAACAATTCCATATTGTTTATAACTGTCTTCTCTCAGCCAAGTGCTAGAAAGTTGCGGTTTTTTTTGAAATTTTTTATGTTGAATTTTCTTTTCAGCTAATATGAATAAATAATAAATAAACAATAGAGAGATTCATTTTTAAAACAATCTCTATCTTTTTTGTGAATTTTTTTTCCTGAAATAAAACAGATATTTGAAATATTCTTCAAATTTTCTGTATGAATCATATTAAATGGTAATTTTTCTTGAAGTAGTTACTAAGAGCCTTTTCGTTTAAATTAATATTATTATTATATTATATATTATATTATATATAATATACATTATATATAATATCATATTTTTCCCCAACTAAAAAATAAAAGAAATGCTGAAAATTTCAGAAAACCCCGCAACTTTCTAGCAATACTCTAAGAGAAGATAGATATAAAACATAATAAATTTTTTTAACAATTATGTTTATTAACTTGCAATAATCATTATCTCACTAAGGAAAAACTGGACAAAAAGTTATATATTTTAGAAAGAACGCAACTATCTAGCATTAATATAAGAAAAGATAGTTGTAAACATTAAGAATGTGTTTAAACAATTATGTTTATTAAATTGCATTAATTATCACCTCGCACTAAGTGAAAAATTGACAAAAAGTTGAAAAATTTAGGAAAAACTCAACTTTCTACCATTATAAATAGTAACAAATTGTGCAAACAATTATTTATGTTAAATTCAATCGAATATTGCCTGGATCTAACTGAAAAGTTGAAAAATTCGGAAAAACCGTGACTTTCCAACTCTATTCTAAGAGAAAATTGCTATAAAACAATAATAAGTTGTTTAAACTCGCAAAACCCAATTTTTCACGTATGGGGTTTTTTTGGGTCCTATAAAATAGACTTATAGGGGTGATATTCAAAAAGTAATCATTCACTTATATTCTGTAGATAATTGTGAAAAATATTGAATCCCAACTCGATTCACCTAATATTGAGGATCTGAATCAAATTTACAAAAACGTCTTTTTTTCCAATGAGAAATACGTGTTAAACTTCATGGAGCTTGCGGAACCTCTAAATATAATTTATTTTTTTAAGCGCATTCATTTTTTTGTAGATTTGAACAAATTTGCGGGTGATGTGCGTGAAAATTCGAACAAAAAAGAATTTGGACCACCCTATTGTGCGTCTATAAGCATTGGGGCGGGTTGAAAATAGATATTTTTTGTTGCCTTTCGGGGGTTTTCTCAACTTTGATTTTAATTTCAAACAGTATAGAAAAAAGTTGTACACAAAAGTTGAAGAGCTAGAAAAATTAGACACCTTTTTGCTTTTTGCTCTTTGATACTTTTTTTATAACCAACCGGTTGGAAACTCGAAATTTGATTCATTTTTAAAACTTTTTTTCACCAAAACGGATTTCACCACGGGTTTTAAATTTAGATGAAAAATGGCTTTAATGCTGACCACAATTTTTTTTTTCTTCTAAATTCTGAAGTGTTTCATACCCCAAAAGGCAACTTATCCATATCCATATCATCTCGATCTAAAAAAAACAATGCTATTTTCGACCGGTCCTAATGAGCATGTATAATTTTTAATTTAAAAAATTAAAAGCATGCAAAATTACAAAAATAATCAAGAAATTTACGTATAACAAAAAATAATAAGAGCCTGAAAACGTTATTTTTTCTTATTTTTGTTTACGTTGTCACGGTCTATGTGTAAGTAAGTCTGGTGGAAAGGTCCGAATTTTCATTTGTGATTTCATACCTTTTTATATGTACGTTTATACAGTCGGCAAGATCCTATGTGCTGTGAAAAAATGATTTTTAATCATTTTTCGTACTTTTGAAAGGTTGATTAAAAAAAAAAAAACAAAGTTCGATTGACTCTAGAATTATTTTTTTTGATACTTTCAAAATTTTTCAAAAACATTTGATTTAAAGAATGCAGCAATAAATTGGTTTAGCCTATCAAAATTTCAGGTATTTTGCAAAAAAAATTGTGGAAGTGCAATAATTGCAGTAGAAGGCTAGATAGACGGGGGAACAAAAACGTGTCATTCGTAGAACTTAACAAAATATTTCAAGTAATTTTTTTTATACTTTTTGAAATTTTGTATTTCTGCCCTATCTATGTTTCACTATTTATTGTTTAAACCGTTCATAAAGTGCAAGGCACTGTAAAATTATCTTTAGACAATTTTCTTCAATACTTTTCGTATCTTTGAGAAATTTTTGATATAAAAAATTGAGTGATACATTCGATCTTCCAATGAAAAAAAGAAAAATGAAACTCACGCATGATTGAATCAACAATATCGCGAAAGAGAAAAAAAAATCTCAAACTGAATTGGGATACTTTTGTTCTTGTAATGTTCAATTTATAACTTAAATTTAACTTTATTATTTAATAAGATTTGTTCTTATTTCGGGATTAAAGGTTGCATTTAAAAATTGTTTAAATTATGCTAGTATTTTAAAACGAAAAAATTTCCCTCGTCTTTTAAATCCCCTTTTTCTCTATAATTGAACTGCTGAAATAAATATATTTTAAAATAAATATATTATTTTTTTACATCACGTATTTCCCACTGCGATCTCTGAACTATGTCAACAATAATTTTATTATTTTAATAAAATTTAATCAACTTTTTCCTAAAATTGCAGGGTTATTCTATAAGAATAGCAAAGGATGCATTGTCAAAAGAATATCCAGGTAGTAAAGCCGAGAAAAAATTCAATTCCTACCAATTTGGGGATTTGTATTCTAAAAGTGTGGAATTGTGTAAAAGGTCAGATTATCCTACTTCTGTAATAAATCAGGGAGATTCATGGGCTCCGAATTTCTTGGTGCGAGAAATTGCCCCGAATAAAATGCAAGTTTTGATGCTCGACTTTCAACTAGCAAGATGTGTGAGTCCTGTTCTGGACATTGCATTTTTGATTTATTCATGTACAGACAAAAAGCTACGTGACAAACATTTTGACGAATTTTTGGAAATTTATCACAAGGAAGTATCTAAATCAGTTGAATTGCTTGGATCTAACCCTGAGAAATTATACTCTTGGACTACGTTTCAAAATGAGGTAATATTAACAATTAAAATTGAATTAGAATTAATTTTTTAGTGGATAATTAACTTTATTTTCTAAGCAAAGTTTCCAGTTTTCCAAGCTAATATTTTTAAAGTATTGAAAACAATTCAAAATTTTTATTTATTTATCGCAGGCTTCACACAGTGTTTCACAACTGTTTTGTCGAAAATTCATTTTTTTTAGGTTGAATATTCAACTCTTTTGGTAGAAATTTAATCTTTCAACAATTTTGCTGAAAAATCGTCTTTTTCATGAAAACAACTGTTTCTGATTTAATACAAAAAAAAACTTTGTTGAAATATCAACTGTTGAATTTTCCGTTGAGAATTCACATTTTTTTTTTTTTTGAAATATCAACTGTTACATTTTTTTGTGAAATCTTTGCTGGTACATGTAATAAAAATTAATATTCTATTTAACAAATTCACGCCGTACGTACCCGATTCATACCTTACCGATTTTTATAACCATCTTTAGAATTACAAGAAAATTTTTTTAAAATTTTTTTATTTCATTTGCCAAATTTTTATTTCGATATAGCATTATGTTTGCACTTGAGTAGTTCCAAAAAAAAGTCATAAAAGTAGAAATCGGGTAAGTATATGATACGTCCTTTTAAAAATGCGACAAAAACGTAAACCTCGCCATCATTCTTCAACCATCTTTAGAATTACAAAAAAAATTCGTTTTCCTTTTTTTTTCATTACATTTTCCAAATTTGTATTTCTTTATATCATTTCGTTTGGATACGTCCTCTTAAAAATGGGGCGAAAACTGAAACCTATTTTACAACATTTTTTTGTATTGTGCACCAAACTCTTTGTTGCGTAATAACAATTAATAGTCTATGTAATTTAAAGTCACAAAATACTTACCCGATTCATACCTTACCGACCTCTTCTTCAACATCTTTAGAATTACAAAAAAAAATGTATTTTGGAAGAAAATTGTAATTCTAAAAATGTAAAAACATACAAACATTCCCTGGTGCCTTTTATTTAATTTTTAAAATTTTTATTTATATAGGTAATATAATATCCGTTTTGTACGTTTTTACCTGAAATATTTGATTTAAGAATTATAAAATGGTTAATTTCATTAATATTTTTCTTGAACAATTTTTTCCTTAATAAAAACGTACGTAAGAATCAATATTTTTTAATAAACAGTTTCAACATGAAATATTTTTTCTGAGGTTTGCCTTCATTTCTGTTAGGAATTAGTTGCCATTAACAATGGGAATATATTCTTCGATTTTATTAATAATTTTTAACAATGCCTATTTTTCAACTTGGAATAACTTTAGTACATCCTTAACAATAACACAGGAAACAAATTTTAAAGCGTACTTTTAGTATGCTGCTATCTGGTAGATTATAAATTATAGTTATCTGTAAGAGCGCGACTGAAAAAGTGGTACAATATAAGTTGAACCGGTAAAACTAGCACCTATGAATGGTTTTAAAATGTTTTAAAAGTTCGCAAACGACAGTTTTGAATATATTCATAGTTGTAAAAATTATATTTGTATTGAAATATTTGATAATAGTTGAATTTTCATCCAAAAAGAGTTTAATTTTGAATTTGAAACAGTTTAATTAATCGGAAAAGAGGAATTCTAAACATAATAGATGAATTTTCAAACCGGAAATATGAATGTTCATCAAAAAAGTTTATTTTAAATCAAATATTTGAGCCTTTACCAAAGAAGACTTATTTTATAAACTATTTTTAATTTTCAACTAATTTTCAATTAATTTCAAATCCCATTCAAATCTTGTTTCAAAATATTTTCCATTTTTAAAGTCAATGAATTTGAAAATTTTTGATTTAAAAGAAAAGAACATTTTTTTAATATTTAGCAATATTTGACTGTTCACCTCAATATTTACAACTAAACAATTTTAATCTGAATTCTTTGAAATAGAAAGCCTTGAATTTGTATAAATAACAGCTGAACACTTATTAACTTGAAACGACTTAAAATGAAAATAATTCAACTTATAATTTAAAAATTGTTCAGTTTAAAGAAAATTTGTAATTTTTCTAAATTAAAATTGCTCAAAATAATATAATTGTGTACATTTACACATTTATTGTTTCATTCTTTAATTTGTAGCATCGAAAAAAATATCGTGGATTTATATTTTTAACTAGAAACTTTCTAATTAATTTAGACAAATTTATAATTTAAAATGTTGCAGTTCAATGGCACTTAATTTTAAATTGTTCAATTGAAACGTGCTGAAAGGTTCCATTTTATACGTATAAATTATTTAGCATTTGAATAAAAAATGTTGAGTTAAAATGTTTTAAGCTTTGCAGTTTACTTTTTATATATAATAATTTTTTAATTTTATATTTTTTATTATTTATTCATTTATATATTTTTATTTTTTATATATAATAATTTTTTTCCTCGTGTAAAACGGGCACCTTGATTATAGAAAACTTCAAGATATTATCGATTCTTAAGAAATTTCAAATAATTTCGTAAGATTTCAGAAACTTAAAAGATTTCGAAGATTTCAAGGAATTTTACAATATTTGAGGGATTCAAAAGATTTTAAAAGTAATTATAAGAATTTATAAGATTGCAAGGAATTTCTATAGATTTTAAAGGATTGAACCAATTTTGAGATTTTTCTAAAAATTGCAGAGGATCTATCTGAACAGAACTCAAGGGCTTTTAATAGATTTCCACAAAATATTATAAATTTCAAGAAATGTTAAAAGATTCAATTTAATTTAATAGATTTCAAAATGTTTTACGGGATTTCATTCGATTTTTGTGGGATTACTAGTGATTTCACAAGATTTAGTGGATGTTATAATTTTAAGGTATTTCAGATGATTCCAAAGTGTTCAGGATAGTTGACTTTTAAACCAAAAATATGAATTTTCAGCAAAAAATGGAATAGTTGCATTTTCAGTTAAAAACATAATTTTCAACCAAACTGATAATTTTTCAACTAAAGCGATGAACTGACAAACTCGAATTTTCAAACAGATGAATTTTCAACCAAAAAGATATTTTTCTACAAAAAAGACCAAATTTGAATTAAAAACGAGAAATTGTCAAACAAAAATTGAATAGTTAAATTTTCAGTTCAATAATTAATGTACGACCAAAGAGATGAATTTTCAACTAAAATTATGTAACTTTCAATTGGAATGGTTACAATTTCAGTTGAAAAAATTAATTTAAAAAAAAATTCAACAAAATATTTAATGTTTCAACTGGAATAATTAACTTTGAGGTGAACCGAATTAATATTCAGCCAATGAAAAAACGAATTTTCAACAAAATAGCTCATTTTTCAACCAAAGAGATGAATTTTCAGTTACAGTTGTAAAACTATTACCAAAAAAAGTAATGTTAAATGAATGAGTTCAACTTTCATCCAAGTGATTAAATGTTCATTCTAAAAAAAAAACTAATTCTAAACGAAAAATGTAGTAGTTGATATTTCAACCAAAAATGTTTTTAATTTTTTATCATAAACAGCTTAATTTGAAAAAAGACGACTTTTCAATATGAGTTGAATTTTCAACAAAGAAAGATTTTTTAGTCAAGAGAGAGAAAAAATTGCAAGCTGTTGAATTTTCAACAAAATACATAAATTTTCAACCAGACACTTAAATTTTCATCTGAAAACGATCAATTTTAAACCAAAAATACAAGTTAAACTTACAGTTTAAAAATTAATTTCGAACAAAAAAAAACTAATTTTTAACCAAATAATTAAATATAGTAATATAAAGCTACTTATACAAAAATGAAGTATCATTGTTATTCAATTTTATATTTCAATACAAAAAAATGTATGCTCGATCTCCAAAAAAATCACTGACATTTCCATGTTTTTCCAGGTATATAAACATGCTTTTGGTATTAATTAAAATTAATTTTATAAATTGCCGGTATAATAGTTCAAACGTGCTCAAAAAAAGGAGAAAAATAGGGGAAAGAATATAAATTTTTTTTAACACTTAGAGAAGGAGAAACAACCTTTTTATAAGAAATTTTATATAATTTTAAATCAAGTTAAGGTAAACGTTCCAGTAATCGTGACGCCAATTTTCTTGCTTTCTATTTTATTTGAATGAATGTAATTTCTATTTGCTATTATAAAATTATCAAAATAAGTGAGTTTTATCATTAAATGTTACTTTTCATACATTTTTGTAACAATATATTCAAACTATAACCAACTTTCACGATTACTGGGACATTTGCTTTAAATGATTTATTTCATTAAAAATTTTTTTTTTTAATTCCATACAACATTAATAATTAAATCGTGATACTTATAAGATATAATTATATATTTTTTCCAAGATTAAATAATGTAAATAATGTAAATTTAACAAAACAAATCACATGAATTATAAAAAAAAAATGGAATAGTTGATTTTTCAGTTTAAAAAAACAGTTTTTCATTAAAAATAAAAGAATTTTCAACTAAAAAAGAAAAATTTTTGTATTGAAAATTCAATAGTTAAATTTTCAGTTCAAAAAATTAATTTTCAACTAAAGTGGTGGAATATTCAACTGGAATAGTTGAATTTTAAGCCAAGAAGATTAATCTTCAACCAAAAAAGACCAATTTTCAACAAAGTACATGCATTTTCAACTAAAAAAGATCAATTTTAACCAAAAAGTGATTAGTAAAAGTTTTAGTTAAAAAATTAATTTTCCAAAAATAGTTAAATTTTCAACTGGAATAGTTCAATTTTCAATTTAAAAAATTAATTCACAAAAAAATACAAATTTTCAACAAAATAGTTAAATTTTCAAACGAAAAGATGAATTTTCCATTAAAATGATCAGTCTTCAACTAATAAAATTAATTTTTAACAAATATATTGATATTACATTATTATACATTATGTATTCTTAGTGAGTAGTTTTCAGTAATAATTTACTTTAATTTTCAACTAAAAATACCCCAGGATATCCTGGGTTAGCCTGGGACATAAATGGGATGTCCCATGCTATGAGGGTTTAATCAGTGCCTTTTTTTGTATTAATGCGAATTAGTTCTCTTATAGGAGAAATTAAATTTCTTCAGTCAAAAATGCAATAGTTTTGATCTCTATCAATCTGAATCAGTATACATTTTTGTTCAAATATAATTAGTGACTGAATTCTAGATATAAGTCAGAAATTATTTAATAATATACCAATCAAATTTACTAATTTAACAGTAAAGTTTTAACAGTATTTTTTTTAACAGTATTTAACAGTAAATTAATAGCTACAATTCAGTCACTTACTGAAACTGATAAGGATTTTATTGATTTAAATCTACAGATTTAAAAATTAATCTGTTTTGGTTGAGAATTCAGCT
>CAKNXH010000042.1:643348-680938 GCA_932178445.1 Andricus quercusramuli | reverse complement strand
CCACCACAATGTGTTCGATATTTTCGAGATATTTAGTAACATCGCTTTTTTTAAATAGGACATGCACTTAAAAATGTTACTTAATTGGGTCAACCTTCCCTCCTTTTTAATGATACGTAATATGTGAACGATCCCTAAGAAAGTTTTAATTATTTTGAACATTTGGTTCCGTTAAATGTGTTAAATAACCTTAACTCAGTCTGACATGAGTGCGCAAGCGCATACGTGTTTGTGAAACTTTCAAACCTTCAAGTCTTTCAGAAACTTTGGTCCCATTAAACGTTTCATTGTTTCATGAAACTTTCAATGTTTCAATGAAATGTTTCATAGACTCACAACCCTATATAAATGATTGTAAATTACTCAAAACTCTTTTTAAAATTTTGAAAAAAAGAGAATATCAAGTTTTCTATTATAATTCTGATTTTTAAATACAAAAAAGATCTAAACGATCTGAACTAAAAAAGTGGAAATTTAAATTAGAATGTGGCAATGGAAACGGAAACGCTAAACGAAGAAACGCGAAACGGAACCAGTATGGCGCTCGTGGCAGCCGCGGTATGTCAGAAAAACAAAACTTGTGGTTAGGAAAACCCCAAAACCTTAATATTGCGTGGTGTTTAACGTCATCTTTCTGATTTGAAGTGCGATATAAATGTTAGGCGAAAATGACTCTACCGCGAATCTTAAAAATAAAATGTATTGTATTCCTGTCAATATTTTTTCTCGCCCAAGTTGCCATTTGTAATTCAACTTACAGAAAAAAGAGAGACAACGAAATTCATCCGCCGGTTAAAAGTGATAAAAGTTCATCAAATGATGCTGCTCTACATCCTACACCGAACAAAAATCCACCGGCGGAGGTGCCGGCTGCTGACAAAATTCCAGTTGACAACACTCCACTTGACAAAAAGTCAATTTCCAAAAACCTAACCTCAAACACTACTGGAACGAAACCGGCGAACGGTGCCGTTCAAAACACCTCTGAGAAAGGGGATACAGCAGTGGTAATTTATCATTTTGTTATTGAGAACGAGTGATTAATTTTATGTTTTTATTTGTTATCAGAGTTTTTTTTATTGCAGAATGGAGGACATTTAACCTCGTTAAATTCCGGAGCTGTCAAACGAGGTTTCTACGTTCTAATTGGTCTCAGTGTACTCGTCATTGCTTACTTTGTTTTTCGCAGTTTTAGGTAGGTTCCTCATTACTTAAAATTTCTTAAAATACTAGCAAATATCGCACGCTATGGGGGCTTACTACGTGTTTCTTATTTTGGTTGCCTAATTTTCAAATTAAAATATATCCTATTTAACGTATAATATAAAATATAATTAATTATCATAATTTAAAATGAATATTTAAGTAATGTTTAGCTTTCATTTAAATATAATATTTTACCCCGATAGGAATTAAAGTCAAGGAAAAAAATTAATAAGTTGAATGTGTGTTTGAGCTTTGAATTTTTATAGTTTAAAATCATACAATTTTGGATATCTTTTTCAAATCCGACTATCTTGAAGAGTTGCAATTGAAGGTCCTGTGATTTTGAATGTTGGTAATTCAAATTAATATAGTTTTGGATGTTTTTTCTTCTGAATACTTCAATTTTGAAGATTTACAATTTTAAACTTTTCTATTTAAAAAATTTATAAATAAAAATTCCTATATTTTGATGATTTTGAAGACCGAAGTCATTTCCAGTCGGGCAGGCTGTGTATTAAGGTGGTCCAAAAATGCATTGACATTTTTTTCTAATTTTTATGTATACCGCCCGAAAATTTGTTGAAATCCACATAAAAATGAATCCATTTTTGAGATGATATTAAGAGGTGGCGCAAGCCCCATGAAGCTTATCACATATTTCCGCGTTTTTAAAAATTTTATTCAGAATAGTTAATATTAGCTGAACCGAGTTGAAACTCAATATTTCTCTTTACAATTAGATTTAGAATGCGAATAAAATATTGCTTTTCAAGTATCAGACTCTATAAGTCTGTTTTATAGGGCCCAAAAAACTTCATGTGTGAAAAACTGGGTTTTGCAAGTTTTTGTCGCTAATTATGATTTTTTTGCGGTTTTTAAGTACGAATTGTTTCTAATACATAAAATACTACTTTATACTGATAATCAGATGTTTACATAAATTGTTTAAACAGTTTATTAATGTTTTTAGCAATTTTCTTTTAGACTAGAGATAGAAAGTCGCAGTTTTTACAAACATTTTCCACTTTTTATCCAATTTTCAATTGGAGTGAGGTAATAATTAATTTTTATTAACAAAAATAATGGTTGAAACAATTTATCATTGTTAATAATATTCTCAATGCATAATGATAGAAGTTGCGGTTTTTACGTTCTCACCATGATGAGAAGGTATTGTTTTTATGTGAAAACTGATTATCGCGGATTTCTTCAAATCTTGACGTTTTGAAACCCCCTGAATCCGAAAAGACCGGTTCTACGATGGTGTCTGTCTTCGTTGTTGTCTGTATACAGGATAACGTTTGAAAGACTAATCGGATTAGGTTGCAATGTTCTAGATGCAAACTTCTTGTTGTAATTCAAAACAAAAGTTTTACAAGTAATTTACGGACCTAGTCCTCCCACCTACTCCTAATTACTCCATTCTTTGTTTTTTTTCTCTTGTTTAAGGTAGCTTTTTTGTTTAAATTAATTTTTGTAAACATTGGGAAAAGATAAAAATAATTCACTTAAAAATTACTATACCATTTTAGAAATGATTCTTGTTGATGTTCACTTCTTATTCGTTCATAACTAAAAAGTCAAAGTAAAACTAAAGATTCTACAGAAAAGCAACTTTCTATCAGTAATCTAAGAGAATATAATTATGAACAAGGAATTGGTTAAATAAGCGTGTTTGTTAACTTGCATTATTTATTACTTTACTAAGTAGAAATTGGATAAAAAGTTGAAGATTTCAGAAGAAAGCGCAATTATCTAGCATCAATAAATAAAAAGATAGTCATAAACAATAATAATTTGTTTATATAATTATTTTTCCTCAATTAAATTAATTAATCACTCAAAGTGAAAAGTGGACAAATTATTGAAAATTTCATAAAAAAACCGCAACTTTCGAGCATTATTCAATTTGAATATCATTAACAATGATAATAAATTCTTTAAACAATTAATTTTTTTACCTTCACTTAATTATTTGTCTCACTCTAATTGAAAATTGGACAAAAGGTGGACAATTTTTGAAAAAACTACAATTCTGTAGCATTATTCTAAGAGAATATTATTTAAAAAAATTATTATTTGCTTATACAATTGTTTGTTAAAATTAATCCATTTTTACCTCACTATAATTGAAAATTGGACAAAAAGTGGAAAAAACGCAAAAAAATCATAATAATTAGCGCCAAAAACTCGCAAAACCCTTTTTTTCACTTATGGGGTTTTTCTGAGACCCTATAAAGCAAATTTATTCCTTTCTAAAAGTGTTGTAAACAAGTCCTTTGATACTTTTCTCTTTCTTACAATATTATTGAAATAATCGCTAAAATATTAATAAATTCAATTTTAAGATGTTATAAATAATCAACGAAGTATTTGCGATCAAGGTGAAAGAATAATTCTGCTAGGAGATATGAACGGATGGGTCGGTGTCCAACGTCAGGATACAGATACAGAAAGGGTGCTAGGTAATTTTGGAGATCCAACAAGAAAAAATTATAACGGGGAAAAGCTAGTTAGTTTATGCATAGAAAAGGGCCTATTTATTACGAATACTTGGTTTAGACATAAAATGATCCACATGTACACCTGGCGTAAAGGAAATAGCCACAGCATAATTGACTTTGTTATTGCGGATAAAAGATTAAGAGAACTAGTTAAAGATACAAGAGTCATGAGGGGTTCCGAATGCAATTCTGATCATTACCTTTTAGTCTGCAAAATAAACTTAGGGCGGGGATGGAGAACAAAGAAAACAAAGAAAACGAAACAAACACGAATAAAAATGGAAAATTTACAGAGACAAGAAGTGCAAACAGAGTTTAAAAAGAGGTTAACTGAAAGCATAGATAGGGCAACGTGGGAAGCGCTTATAAGCAATAAAGATATAGAGGGCGCGTGGACTTTATTACGGGATGTCATTGTCAAATCTGTGACCGAAGTATGTGGTACAGCGGTTGTGGGAAGAAAGTCTGGCGATGCGTGGTGGAACGATGGAATTGCGGCAGCCCAAAAAGAAAAGAAAGAAGCGCACAATAAAACGCTGAACATGACAGGTCTTAGCGATGAGGAGAGAACTAGACTTAAAAATGATTACAGACACAAAAATAGGAAAGTTAAACGACTAGTCAAAGAGAGTAAAGAGAAAATCAGAACAGAAGAAGAGAATAAAATAATAAACTACTTTGAAGGAATTATAAAACTATTATATAAACAGTTGAAGGAAAGTAAAAGTACAGAGTTTGCTAGCATGAGAAACAGCAAAGGCGAAATGCTATATGATATAGACGGAATAGTAGACGCTTTGAAAGAGTCTTTCAAAGAACTATTGGGAGGTGAAAATATCGGACAACAAAACTGCGACATAGAAGATAATGCATTAGAAAACCCAATTGAAAAAGTCTGTGTCACTGAGGTCAGAGATATAATTAAGAACTTGAAAAACGGTAAGGCTTCGGGTATAGACAATATTAGCGCTGAAATGCTTAAATACGGTGACGAGTACATACCTCACAGGTTGTGCGAATTAATAAATTTATGTATCGAGACGGGAGAAGTCCCAGACGATTGGAGAAAAGCGATTATCGTACCAATATACAAAAGAAAAGGAGATAAAAGCAACTGCAGTAATTACAGAGGTATCAGCCTACTAAGTACCGCAAGTAAAATATACTCAAAAATACTTATCCGTAGGGTAATGAAAATTACAGAAGAGAAAATATGGGAAGTCCAAAGTGGATTTATGCCAGGAAGATCATGTACGGATCAGATATTTAGCCTAAGACAGGTCGCAGAAAAAAGTTTGAGAGTAGGAAAGAAAGTCTTCTGTGCATTTATCGATCTAGAAAAAGCATTCGACACGGTAAATAGAAGTAAACTTTGGGAAGTCCTTAAAGAGTATGGAGTGAATGGAGGGCTCCTACAAGCAATAAAAACAATATATACAGGTAGTAAAGCGAGTGTAAGGGTAAATGGGAAAAAGAGTGAATGGTTCGATATTATGCAAGGCGTGAAACAAGGATGCGTTATGTCCTCGTGGCTTTTTATCATATTCATGGATAAGTGTCTTAGAACTGCCCTCTTCGACGAAAAAGGTGTAGATCTCGAAACCGTCAAGGTACGTGGGTTGGCTTTCGCGGATGACAAGATTGTTATGGCAGAATCAGTCGAAGACTTGCAAAGAATGTTGAATAAACTTAATACAAGCATGAAGAACATGGACCTCAAAATTAATGTGAATAAAACGAAAGTCATGGTGTTTGAGGGAAAAAGTGAGAAAACAATATGCAACATAGTTCTAATTGATGAGAAATTAGAACAAGTTGACAAGTACGTATATCTAGGTAGTCTATTCACGAACGACGGAAAAATAGATAGGGAATTAGATAGGCGCATAAATAAGGGTAAGCAGGTTATCGGTAGAGCAAGGTCCATCCTCACAAATAAAAACATATCAAAAAAAGCTAAAATGGCCATACATAACTCTATTTTCGTACCGATGTACTATACGGTAGCGAGACATGGACCTGTCAAGAAAAAGACAGGAGTAAAATCAACGCGATCGGCATGAAACCCCTGCGCATAATATGCGGGAAAACACTGATGGACAAAGTACGAAACGAGACAATCCTCGAAGAATGTGGTACAGGGGAGACACTAGTTGACATATGGGAAAGAAATCAGCTAAGGTGGTTCGGACATCTTGAAAGAATGAAAGATGAACGACTGACCAAGCAAGTGTATAAAGGTAAAGTAAATGGCAAAATGCCCAGAGGTAGACCGCCGAAAGAATGGTTAGAATCTGTGAATGAGACACTAATACGAAGAGACATAAGAAGCCATAGAAATACAAGAGCCTGCATGAAAAAATGCATGGACGTGAATGAAGCTAGAGTAGTATGCCAGGACAGAAATATGTGGCGACAAATAGTTTATAAACTGAGTGACAATAGAGTGAATGATACCTGAAACAAAGACCTTGGATACTAATGGGCCCAGGTGGGGAACCATACATAATAATTTTGTGAGGCTCCTCACTTGGGGTGATCGCTAGAGAGATTGATCAGCAACCTGGGTCGGAGCAGTGTTGCGGAGTGAACGTGTAATTTATATAAATAACACGAGAACTCCAGATCAATCTAAAACATCTATACATAACACCTACATACCCATCCACCCTATACCCATATACCGATCAACCTCATACCTATATACCTATTTCACTACTTTCCAACCGAACAAGTCACTCCTACCCCGGAAGGGAAAAGGCTTAATGGTATAATAATAATAATAATAATAAAAACGAGGGCGCAAATCAATAGGAAGAACACATTTTTTTACAAACATTGTTTCAAGTGTAAATATTCGATGATTGGAATCAATATTTTGCATTTTTAAATTACCTGATTTGTGTTACAATTGTTATTTTACATTATTCTTCGACATTAATATCTTGCCAAGTATGGTTAGGTATTTGTGCCATGAAGGATTTTTTTACCTTTTCTTCTATTTCACGCTTCCCATATGTAAAGTAATTTAAAAATGAAAAATATTGATTACTATCTTCGAATATTTTAACTTCAAAGGAAAAAAAGTGTATAGAAGCATTTTTGTTCTTCCTGCTGACCTACACGTCCTACGATGCAAAAAAAATTCGGGCATTTTCCCTATCCTTCGACATGGAATATTCCCAAATTTAGTTAAGGAAAATACATTATCTAAAGAAATAGGTGATTTTCTCAAAGTTTCGGAATATATTCTGAAAAAGAGCGAAAAAGAATCTGTAAAATCGTATTCACTACTTCAAGATATGATAAAAACCCACTTACGAGATGACATTTTGCTGATTTAAAAGCCCGCACAAATTTGATTAGAAAAATGTATCCAGTTTCGAGGAAATAGATGTGTCAGTTGACAATTCCAAAGTAATGCAGATCACAAATTGGAAAACGCTCGACTGCAGATTTCGATAAAAATATAAAATCGCCAGTCTCAATAGAATCTGAAATTTACTCCCGAAATATTGAGATTCTCAATGCGAGTGAAAAGATTTGATCTAAAACATTTAGCCTATTTAGAAGAAGAAAAAATCTTACTGCGCTTAAATCTCAAGATAAAATTTTTACTCAAATTTTAATAAATATTTGTTCTAATTACTATATTAAAAAGTAAGAATTAGAACAAATCTATTTAATACAACGTGTATTTGATTTTCTGAGCATTTTTTATGCAATAAACCTATTTCCGGAAAATGTTAGTTATCTATTTCTGTACTGTCACTTTTCATTTATTATGACATTATTCGGAAATAAAATTATACGCAGGCTCCGAAAAATAATATTATTAATTAAATAAAATAATAATATTTAGTTGACCCAGCCCATTTTTTATTCAAAATATTTGGTTTAGTTGACAAAATTAAGTTTTAAAATACAGTGCAATCTCCGAATACAACCGGGCTCGGGCTTTCAGGCGAAGACAATTCCGAGAAATGAGTTACCCCCATCCGCGGTCCGAAATGGCCCCAAATTTAAAAGATTTACAGTTTAAGGCCATGTGACGAGTGGGTCACGTGACCGGATTCCTACCTTACCGACACTATTTTTATTTGTAAACTTATGTTCACACGAATAGCTACATCGAGTTGAAAATTTGGGATAATAAACAAGAAGCACTAAGAAATGCGGCTCTGGTACTAAATTTTTATAATTATGAAAAAAGTTTTTTTTTTAATAAATTTTTTTTTCCTTTTTTCATAATTATTAAAATTTAGGACCAGAGCCGCATTTCTTAGTGCTTCATATTTATAATCCCAAATTTTCAACTCGATGTGGCTATTCGTGAGAACATAAGTTTACAAATAAAAAAAGTGTCTGTAAGGTAGGAATCCGGTCACGTGACCCACTCGTCACATGGCCTTAAAGCTCTGCCATTTTTAAGTAACAATTTCAAATTAATAAATTTTGAAAATATAGAATTACAAATTATTCATTTTTGAAGATTTATATTTTAAAGGTATATAATTTCGAACATTTTTTTCGAACACTTCAATTTAAAAAATTTTAATTCTTAATTCATCAGTTATAACGACTTTCAGTTTAAAATTCTTCAATTTTGAATATTTGCAATTCAAGACTCTTCAATATTTATCGAGTAGAATAGAAAATGATGCAATCCTGAATGCTTTTTTTTGGAATATTTCAATTTTGAATTTGAAAAATTGTTTAATTTTACAGCATTGCAATCGAAAATTCTTCAATTGTGTACAGTACCAGTGACAAAGTTGATTTATTTTTGGAGAATTCTTATCATTTTTCGCATATGTAAAATATGTTTCCATATATAAAAGAGGAACTTTGCAGGAGCTTGAAGTTACTTCAATCAGTGACTGCAAAAATAAAAAGTTACTATTCTCGCGATGTAACTGTAGCTTTAATTAGTTCCTTTCTTTCACCCTTTACGGCATGGTGCAATACAACGCGATAAGTAAATGGAAACATAGAAGCTTCAATACTTATGAAAACAAAATTAAACAATGATAGCTTTTCATTAAATTAAAATAAAGTTGAAAATGGAATAGTTTCTAATTTTATGTGTATGGAAACAGTAAAAATGAAACAATATTAAACAGATGTATATAGGGATTAAACTTTAATCATACAAATCTGGAACTCTATTTTAACTATTCATAAACTGAAGTTGGCATTATTCCTGATATTGAATGTTTTGCAGGGTAACTAAATCCCGTGCTCAGATGATTCGAAAGTACGGAATCCTGGCGCACAGGCAAGATGTTGAAATGCGACCCCTTCCTCTCGACGAAGATGACGAAGACGATACGACAGTTTTCGACGTGAGCAATATGTCTGCTCACGATACACTGCAAACAAGACCGTAAAGCAGTGTGTTTTGTCAATTATTTTGCTTGTGATTATAGCAAAGTTATAACTTGCTTAGTTCTAACAAAGAAACTTTATCATGGCATTCTGAACCTTGGCATAAAGAGTTGAGACTGAATTTACGCTAAGAAACGTTGGGGTTAAAATTGATTATCGGTAGGAAGGAGAGCCTAGCTTTTGCATTTTGTAATCAAGAATCTTTTTTAAACAGTTGATAATAATTTAAGCAAAGATATTATACATAGATGCAGTCCTTTCCGCATCTATTTATAATAATCCTCGATTTAAGCTTTGAGGTCTCATCGTGTTTGATTGTCTAAGTCTAAGTCTAAGTTATGCTTCTAAATGAGAATATTGATAAGATCTAACGCAACCTTTAACTGTACAGTGTTCTTTCCGTCTACTTGTGATATACGAATGTCTCGTGAGCGTTAACTCTTTTATAAAAACAACTGCTTAACGAATTGCAAATTATATTCTTTCACTCGCGCAAACTATATTTTCACTATAATCCGATGTTGTTATTGAACGCGAAAATGATAGATAGTCTATATTTTATTTAATAATAATGATATTTTATTTAACGAGAATTTAATAAAGATTCTATATGTATAAAGTGCCTTATTTTTTTTATTAAAATTTTTCAAAAGAACCCCGCATTCAATAAAAGCAAGCATGATCTTAAAATAAAAATCCTCTTGCGTAATGTTTATTTCAAAATTTCACAACTTACAAATTGTTAAACATTATAAGTTATAGAAACTACAATCTCTTTAATTTTCAAGAATATTTCAAAAGCTTTCATCCGAGGAGGACCCATACATTTTCCAGTTCCAAATTATTCAACCTTTAAGGGCATGCTCTCCGGTGATCACGTGACCAAAACAGTCCTTTTGGTTATGAAACTTTTTTTGGTGTTCACCATGTCCAAACGCAATGATGTATTGCTCTCAAAATTTGGAATAAAGATAATGAGTCAATAAATTGCGTTTGTATATTTAGTTTCAGTAATAATTTTGAAAAAAATTTTCCATGTAAAAAATAAATGTGGAAAATTTCATAACTGAGCTTGGTTATGTGATCTCTACTTTACCGACGTTGAAATGTTCCAAAAATAATGACAGGTTACGTGTGTGCAGATACTTATTTTTTTTATTTGCAATGAATGTGCAAGTGTTATTGTTTATATTATTTTTTTGAATGTTCAGACGACTTAATCCAAAATTTGTGTCAGTTATCAACATACGTGAATCAGAAAATCTGAAATGCATCAAACCAAAAATTACCTGCACGTGCTGCAACTCGAATGGTATTCTATCAATATATAAATGAAATTTCCTTGAAATTATAAACATATTGATGTGTACAAACGTTCTCTAGTGCTTTTTATCCAATCTTTCAAATTCTAAACACGATATCTCAATCCGTGTGGACGTAGTGAGCACCAAAAAAAAATGAAAATATTTTTACACTTTTATTTTTTACATGGAATTTTTTTTCAAAATTATTACCATTCACATTCGTTGCACATTCGTTGCACATTCGTTGCAACGTTATCGTGCACAGTCGTTGCAAATCAAAAAATATGTATCTGCACACACCTAACCTGTCATTATTGTTGGAGCATTTCAACGTCGGTAAAGTAGAGATCACATAACCAAACTCGGTTATGAAAATTTCCACATTTATTTTTTACATGGAAAGTTTTTTTCAAAATTATTACTGAAACTAAATATACAAACGCAATTTATTGTCTCATTTTCTATATTCCAAATTTTGAGAGCAATACATCATTGCGTTTGGACATGGTGAACACCAAAAAAAGTTTCATAACCAAGGACTGTTTTGGTCACGTGATCACCGGAGAGCATGCCCTTAACTTGATTTATGAAATTGACAGAAAAGGTCTGAATTAAGAGATTCCAGGAATTGAAGAAAATTCAAGTGTTTCGGAGGAATTCAGAGAATTCAAAATAATTCAAGTTGTATTGAAACAATTTCCAAAAAATTAAAAGAATTGCGTGGTTTCATTAGAGTTCAAAGAAGTACAAAAAAGTTCAAACAATCATGGAGAAATCAAAGTATTTATTAGAATTAAAAGAATTTAGAAGAACGGAGATAAACGAGAGAGTTCAGAGAACGCAATGGAATAGAGATTCTATTGAGTTTGAAGAATTCTGCTAATTCAAAAAAAAAAAATTGTACGTTTTTCAGGAAGTATTCAGAGCATTCAAAAGATTTGATGGAACGCAAAATAAAGATATATCCCGGATATTTCAAGAAAATAAAAAATTATTTAAAAGAATCCAAAAGATTACAAGTGAATTTTAAAAACTCGACAGTATTCTGCAGAATTTAAAAGGCTTGAAGAAATTAAAAATAATCTAACGTTTATTCTGAATATTTCAAGAGAGTTTGAAAAACTTTATAAGAATTCAATAACTCCTACAGAAATAAAAAAAACGTGTGTATCATAATTAAGTAGTAATGAACTCGTCGACCAAAGTTGATGAATTTGGAAATAGTTCAAAAATCTTTAGACCGAATCCATATTATATCAGGCAGGTTCTACACTTGAAGTCGCAGAATCTCTCAGGGACAAAATATGTTGTTTTTTAGAGCAAATTAGGCGACACGTATTTTTGCGAATTTGTGAAAAAAAATATTACGAAGTGATGTGTATTTGTATTTATTGCTTCGTTTAAAAAAAAATCATTTATTTCTTTAAAATTATATAACTTTTGACCTAACTGAGATATTTAAGATTTCTTTCCGAAAATATTAAAAGTCGATTTTCTCAAAAAATCCACACTTGTATATTTTTTTCAATTTTTTGTTGAATTTGTGCTATCATAGGGAAAATATTTCGTGACTTTGGTAGCCAGGAGCCTTTTTTTCATAAAATCGAATTTTCGCATTTTTCTTCCAAACAACAGATACGAAAAAATATTAAGAAAATAATGTGTACAGTTAAAAATGTTCTACAAAAAATGTCTATACTCATTTATTGTACCATTCCCGAGAAAAATGAAGAATTCAATATTTATAAAGAAAAAAATTTGCTTGGCCACAAAAATGGGTTAGCCCACATAAAACGTATAGAATATCTTATTTATATGAACAAAAATTTGTAAAAAATATTTAAAAAAAGAGAGGTTTGCCCCTTTCCACAGAAATTGCCCATATCTTTCCACTTCTTTAACTTGCTGTTTAATCAAATTTAGATTCACAATAATGAGTAAAACTCAGAGAATAAGTTTAAATACCAAACGACAAGTGTGTCCTAATTTTGAAACTGTGCACAGACGGGCAATCTATAATACAGTTAATGACAGATTTGTACAAATAAAAGAATTGGCTGCTCTGCTGCGATTGCAGTTTCCCGAAGGAAATATTGAATTTTTGTATTTTTCTCGGAAATGGTACAAGATATCATAAATGAGTAATGAAATTTACCCCTCACAACAAAATGATATCCTTGGCATATCCCTAGGGTATCTCCACAAGATATGTGATATCCTGAAAAAAGTCCTATAAATCTCCCGGGATATCCGTGACATATTCCAGGGATATCAAGATTTCCGCTCCTGAGGATATCGTAACAGGATATCCTGACGGTATCCCGCACGGAATGTCCACAGGATATCCCAATACCATAGTAAAATGTCCCACGAATATCCCGATATTATAATAAAAAATTCTGCTAATATTCTAATTAATTACTAGGGGATTAAAAATTCAAGAAATAAAAGGGAATACATATAAGAACAACAATTTTATTGCTTTTAATCAATTTTTATATATATTTCACATGTATTAGGTATATGGAGGCTCGCTGGAGGTTAGATATATGTATATCCGCGGATATCTGCGTGGCAATGGATAAAACTCATGAAAAATTTGATGTTTTAACTAATTACATTTATTTTTCATTTTACTGAATAACAATTTTTGTTCATTACTTTTGTGACTAATAATTTGATTTCCATTGTAAACTAATTAAATTCATTAAGGTATACATTTATACATTTTGTGCACTTTTGAGGTCAAGTTAACTGTAATGAAGAAAAAGCCGATCGGCTTTTCGAAACTTCTGATCTTTTTAAACCTACAGCTTGCACGGCTTGCATGCATGATTCATTGAATTTGATATACATACCTACTAATGTAAAATTTGTTTACCTTTTATCATGATTTTGCCAAATTTTGATTATACGGTCAACAACATGTCATAAGTGTTGAAAAAGACTAAACTGAAAAGTTATATGAAGACGGCTCTACCCCAGCAAAAAAGAAAGTATTGATACGTATTGTATTGAAAAGACTAAGACACCCTGCAAATCCCGCTTTGCGCCAATGACGCATTGGACCTATGTGTCAATGCATGTAAATTCGTGAAGACGTTATTTCAATTTTGAATCTTTCTATACGTACAAATACAGAGCAAAATTCTAAAGTCAGCGAATACACTTCAATGCGTCAGCACGCAAATGCTTCAACATTGGTCAATACGTCTGAATTCGTGAGAGTAAAATACACACTTGAATTCGCCCCAATGCGTCACGGCGAATCTCAGCAAGTGTTGATTTATACAATTTAATCCGCAACAGGAAAACCAACGTGCGGAGCATATAGAAGTTATTGTAAAACTTTATTAAATTGTCTCGTAGCTCAGTGGCGGGTACTCTCGACTGTTACATGAGGGATCGCTGTTTCAAGTCTCGACGCATGCACTTTTTATTAATTTTTTTCCTGATTGACCTCGACCACGCATTCATACGAATTCACACGGATTCAATTCACGCTATCTCAACTCATCTAAATGGGTCTCAATCCGTTCGAACGAATCAGAAAACGGGATTCACGCGCATTACCGGGAAAATATATCTTTTTTTCAAATAATGCCGAGTCTGTTTATTCAAAGCACAGTGAGTATAAATTGTTTGCAAAGGGTACATATGTGAATTTTTTTATAATATAAAAAATTATATTATTACAATATCTTGGGACATCTTGGGAACATCCTTGACATATCCTGCATTTTAAATACGGGACATCGGAAGAATATCCTTGGATGTCCCGAATTATGGAATTTGAGATATCCCGGACTTTAAAAATTGGGACATTAATGGAATATCCTCAGCATATTCTGATATATCTTTGGGATATTCCAAGGATATCGAGATTTCCGCCCCTTATGATCTCATTCGTGATGTCCCTGGAATCTCCTGGGCTATGCCTGCGATATCGTGGGAGATAAAGGGATATTCCACCGATATCCCTTGCTGTAAGGGACGCAATTGACACCCTTGGAGTTCCATTTGACTGTATATTTCTTATATAATTAATTAATTATTAATAATAAATTAATTAATATATTTATTTTTGGTTCCTTGGGAATCGAACCGAAGGAATAACCCCTAAGCGAAGGCGTAAGAACCGTGCCGAAAGCTGAATGGCACCTGGGTGAGGTGACTCTGGGTTACTGAGCGCCCTTTCAGAGTATCAGCCTTATCCTTGCACGCGGGGCTCTACAAGGATGGAAGAACCCTTTTCCCTACCTGCTCATTGGAACAACAATGAAAACGCCAAACATCGTTGTAGTAAGTGCGGTTCAAAACAATCGAACGCGACAATGGGTCGGACAACAATGCCGACTACCCTAGAGTTGGGGGAGCCAATCAGGACGGAGTCAATGCGATTGATCGTCAGAATCTTGTTACTTTTAAGTGGACGGATCGACTCAATGACGGCCTGCTAGAGTGCTACGATACCAGTATGGTCCATCAACGAGAAGGTTACATGGTACGACTGCATGCTCTGTGGTACGAGAAACACCCAGAGCTCTCGCACTTTTCACATCAACGTCTGCGAAATCATGCCGAACAACTCCGAAAAAGGGGCCATATAAGCGGAGCGCCTACTGCACCGCAGCCAGAACAAGCCGGCAACAGAGAAAGAGAGGCGACACTGACACCAACCGCAAACAGGCATCCAATAGAGGAAGAACGATGCTTCAGGACTCGGAGAAACATCAACATTCAGGTTTCTCCCAAGCCCAAAGATCTGACTGAACTAATCAATGATGAGCTTCGTGGAAATTTTTCCAAAGAATCCGACCTCTGGACTATCAATTGTGGTGTGTACAATGCAGCGAGAACTTCGGCAGATGCAAGCCGTAAAGCAAAAACAACGGTTGATCATAAGACCAAAAGACGAATGCATAAACTCAACACAAAGATAGGCTGGGGTAGACAGTACGCGTCCCGCATTTAGTCTGTGATTGACTACATAACATCTTGCAGGACTTTCGCTGCCAAGGTTCGACAGTTTGCGCGCGAACTGCGGATCCGTCATCACACAATCAACAAGTCAAAGCTACTGACAATGAGGCAGCATATTGTTGACAGAAGACGTGTACTATCTAACCCTAGGAGAAGTCTAGAGCGGAGAGAGAAGGGGGTAAAAAAAAATCAACAGTTTTTATCTGACCCATCTAAACTCTTCCAAGACTATCCAACTACTGTCGACCATCCGCCCAATCCAGAGGAGGTCGAAACATTCTGGAGAGAAGTCTAAGAAGTTCAACATCCACTTGAAGAAGGCTCAAAGAACATAAATAGCTTCAAGGAGCTGTGCAATGCCCTCATAGCACCTGAGGAGGAATGCCCACCTATCACTACCGAGGAGGTGAAAAACGTATCAAGAGGCATGAAGAACTATTCCGCTCAAAGACCAGATGGTATCAAGACCTTCTGGTGGAAGAAGTTTCCTTCAACCCACCAGCATCTGGCCCGAATTTTTACCTCATATCTAAAGTCGGAAGAGCCTATTCCGGAGTGGTTGGTGGAAGGGCGCACAGTGCTCCTGCCTAAGACGGGCAACTTAGCTGACCCTAAGAATTACAGGCCAATAACTTGTCTGGACACACTGTATAAGATCTTCACAGCCATCCTAAATGATAGAATTGTTCGGACAATTGGACCTGTGTGGCGAGAGATGTATGAACAAAGCGGCTCGAAGAAAGGCGTAGCAGGATGTCGGGAGAACCTGCTGATCGATATATGTGTCTGTAAAGACGCAGGATCCTATCAACGATTTCTATCGATGGCCTGGATTGATGACCGAAAAGCCTTTGATTCAACCTCCCATCGACTTATCTGTCTGTTGGAAAGCTTAAAGGTGCATCCACACATCGTGAAGTGCGTAGAGAGATTAATGCCGCTTTGGAAAACCAGATTCACTATCTCATCTTGAAAACATCGTGTTATCACTAACAGTATCACCTTTTAGAGAGGTGTGTTTCAGGGTGACACCATGAGCCCTCTCCTCTTTTGCCTCACATTATTGCCGCTATCTCTCGCAATTCGCCATGTCGAAGGGTACCTCTGCGGCAAACCAGGAAACCGAAAGCATAAGGTTACTCATTTATTTTACATGAATGATCTTAAGATCTATGCTGGAAATCAAGAGAAACTACATCTAGCTCTAAAAATGGGCGAAGAGTACACTCAACAGATTGGAATGGAGTTCGGGTTAGAGAAATGCGCTAATTAATTAATTTTTAAATTTAATTTTTAATTTATTTTGGCATTAATTTGAAGAAAGATAAACTTAACGGCATCCCCAAAGATCCTGAGCTCGTTGACAGAAGCGCTATACGACACCTATGCGCTGGAGAGACCTAGACATACCTGGGCGTGCCACAAAACCGCATTCAGGACGTAACACCTACAAAGGATGCTCTCCGATGCAGATACAAACGTCTCATCCGACAGATATGGTCTTGCGAACTGTGCGAGGAACAAAGTATCTGCGACGAACATGCTTGCTGTCCCAGTAGTACTCTATTCATTTGGAGTAGTTACATGGACGAAGGACGAGCTCAGATCCCTCGATATCGGGTCACGAAAGGTTATGCACATGAACAAAAGCATGCACCTTAAGTCTTCTGTTCCACGACTTTACATCTCACGCCGTCAAGGTGGTCGTGGAATACTGAATCTTGAATCTGTTCATCACAGGATTATTCTGGGTACAGCACATATAGTCGCAAATGGACAAGACCCTCTTCTTAAAATGGTCAGGAAACACGAATAAGTAGGCAAAGGGACGTTTCTATACAGATCAGCGGAGGAGGCTGCTGAAACACTCGGCCTTGACTTCAATATCAGGGGTGAGCAAAATGCATCAAATCTTATCCAACTTGAATACTCACTCCTGAAGGCCCGGATTAAGAAAGCACAGGATAAAAACTTCCGCGAACAGCTCCTCGACAAGAGGATGCACGGCATCTTCCACAGAAATGTGGAAGATCAGACGATGTCGTATGAGCTGACGGTTGCTTTCCTTAGATCAGCCGGATTGAAGTCGGGCACGGAGGGCTTCATTTTAGCATGTCAATATGGTGTCATTTCTACTCTAGCATACCGTCGCCACATTTTGAGCCAAGACATTCCCGATGATAGCTGCAGAGCGTGTCATGAACACCCCGAGAATCTAGGACACATACTATCTAGTTGTCCAGCTCATGCGGGAACAACCTACATCCAAAGGCACAATGCGGCACTAAGAGTGCTTTATTACCATCTCTGTCACTCTTACGGCATTAGCCCAAATACCTCTCCGCTAAACGTTCCTAGAGAAATAGAGTCAATTGTCGAAAATGAGAAGTGTCGCATATACTGGAATTCATATTCTCGTCAATTGTTTCTCTTGTGCACTCGAGACCTGACGTAGTCCTTCTTGACTTCGAGAAACCAAGATGTACGCATCGTCCTCAGTAGAGCGGTGGTACCGCTCATCGGGCTCGTCGGCCTTCGACATCTTGACTGGGGTGATAGGTTGGACTGCCTTTCACTCCTGCTGTTTTATTCTTTTCTGTCAAGGTTCCTACTGACTTACTTCTTCTATTTCGAGTCAGCTTCGTCTCTCATCCTGAATGTTACGCATCGTCCTCATCAGTACGATAATGTCGTGCACCGGGCTCGTTGGCTTTTGAACATCCTGGATGGGTGTGGCTGGCTGGACTGCCTCTGACATCTAACTCTTCCTGCTGGTGTTCGTAATTGTTCTCTTCTTCTGTGCTGGTTCAGCTTCATGTCCCAACCAAGATGTTGCGCATCGTCCTCAGCAGCACGACCATGTCGTGCAACGGGCTCGTCGGCCTTCCAATATCCTGGTTGGGCATGGTTGTCTCTGTTTATCATTTTTTGATACATCTGTTGGGTTTTTTAGTCCAAGGTTGTTACGTTTGCTAGTTCGTCTGCTTCAGATAAATTTCTTTCTTCCATCTTCTTCTGACGTAGAACGTCCTCGACGAAAGAAGCCATGTTGTCCCAGAAGTTCTCGGATTCAAGCATTTTTTCTATAGAGTTTTCTGTAGAAAAGTGTCCTATTTTCATCCTCCGTCTGTTTCTATTTTCGATCCACCTCTCATACTCAAAGAACGTGTGAGATGCATTGTCCTTAATCGATCCGCAGTACTTGCAGTTTGGGCTCCTTACTTTGCCCATTTTGTGCACATATGCCTGGAATAATCCATGTCCCGATAAGAACTGTGTGAGGAAAAAGTTGACATCTCCATGATTCCTATGTAACCATGGTGCTATGTTGCTTATTAGCTGGGCAGTCCATCTTCCTCTGGTTTCCTTTGTCCACCTTGTCTGCCAGTGCTCCATAGTTTTGGATCTGGCTTCCTCTTTGGCTTCTGCTTTGGTATGATTCCAGCTATTACCATAATAGCTGGCATGGATGCCGTGCGGTACGAGCATGCTAAGTGCTCCTCAATATTGCACTCCAGCAATTCTTGTCCTATATTTGTCCTTCCTAAGTGCGTCTGCCCATATTTGGGCTCCGTACAGAAGGATGGACGTTGTTACGGACATCAATAGCCGGCGTTTTTTCGCCTTCGGTCCATCTATGTTGGTCATCAGTCGACTCAATGCATCCAACGACAGACTCTTCTTATAACTTGGTTCAGTTTTAGCTGTCCCAGTCCCATGTTACGAGACACAATGACCGCAGCTATTTCATCAGCATACCCTACCAGGGCGACGTTTTCTGGCTGCTTGTGCTGCCCCGGCCGTCATCTTTCTTCTGCGTATTCCTTCAGTGGTATCGAAAAGTAGCACTCTATCCTTAAAATAATTTCTTGTCATTCGGAGGAGATACTGTGGCACTTTGGAGTTGTTTTGTAGTGCTTCTATTATATCATCCCATCTAGCTATATTGAAGGCATTCTTGACATCCAAGGTAACTAGGAAGACTATTTGCTTCGAAGAGCGAATTCCTGCATTGGCTGCGTGTGCTAGTTGGACAATGTCTTGTATAGCATCTATTGTACGGCGACCTTTCCTTAATCCATATTGACGTTTGGAAAGATCTCCAGCTGCGTGTATGGGTGCTAATAGTCTGGGCTTGAGGAGCTTTTCCAGAAGCTTGCCGACACTGTCTAGCATACATAATGGTCTGTAAGATGATGGCGACTCTAGGTCTCCTTTACCTTTGCTGACTAATACCAACTTCTGTGATTTCCACACCTTCGGGAATCATCCGGTTTTGAGGCATCCATTGTATATATTGTGGAGCAGTTTTAGCTCAGTATTTCCTACTATTTTGAGTACTTCTTCAGGAATTCCGTCTGGACCTGGCGTCTTTTTATTTTGCAAGCACTTCAGGGCGTCTCGGAGTTCTTCCTCGCTGAATATTGTGATTTCTGTATCTATGATATCCTCTGCATAATCCGTTATTTCATGCTGTGGAAATAGCGTGTCAACAAAATGTTCCATGATGTCCGGTTCTTTTGCTCCAGTTGATTGGAAAAACCCTAGTTTCTTGGTGACTATTTCTGCAGGTTTCCTTTTGCTCGCTCTTTGTGCTTTCCGTCTCAAATGTAAACGGTTTGTCCTTAATTCTGTTACTTCCTGCGACCACCAATATTCTGGTCTTGAGGTGTATCCTCTTTTCTTTTTTGGCATAGCAGCGTTGTAGGCTCAATGAATAAGAAGCATGTTTTTCTTTATCATGGTTTCAGCCTCTTCTCTGCTTTTAGGGTCGCAACATGTTCGTATGCCCATTGGATGGGGGTGCAAGATTGCTCTCCTGAACCTTTCTTCATCTAGTTTGGATAAGTTCTATCTTGGCAGATTTGAGGCGTGCAGTTCCGTCAATCTTCGATCCTTTTTTATCTGGAAAGAAATATACTGATGAAACTACCCGTATAATCTTCGAGAATCTTTTAGTCCGCTATGAATGTTCCGATATCTTCTGACGCTAATGAGATGTCCAGTATTGTCTTATTATTTCCTAATCGTCTGAAGGTCGTTGTGGTACCAGTGTTTAAGACAATGAGTCCCAGCCTGGCTGTCATTTCAACTATTCTCTTTCCTCTGCTGTCTGGGATTGGCATTCCCCATTCGAGTGCCTTAGCATTGAAATCGCCCACCACCACCACATTGTCGTCCATCGTTCAAATTTCTTCCTCCAAACTATTAGGTTTAGCTTGGAAATCCTTAATTCGTTCATTTGGTGTAAAGTAGCAGCTAAAGTTGGCGATCTTTTTACTCCTTATCCAGACAAAACCTTCTCCAGAACCATGTTTTTCAACTGGCACTTTCTCCGCATTCGTTACCCAAATAGCAGCAGTTCCAGTTCTGTCTGCAAACCATGGTGGTATTTCCTTGTCTTGGTACTGCTCAGAAAGTAGCAGCAGATCAGCCTTCTTCTCATATTTAATATGTGTTAAAAGGTCATCTGCCGTTCTGCTTCTATGGACATCCCCTTGAAGGATGCTAATCATCGTCTCTTGGTTCTTCGTGCTCGGTTAAGAGCTTCTCTGAATGCCTGGCATTTTCCTGACCCTGGGATGTGACCCCGTTGATCCAGTTCCAGATTAAGGTTTGTACATAAGACACATTGTGCATAAGCTTCGCACGCAGTGCCCTTATGATCAGTCTTTCCGCATTTATAACACTGGTTCTTTCTGTCGGGTCCTTTGCATTCCAGTGCCTGATGACCATGGCCCAGACACCTGAAACAGCGTGTGATCATAGTTCTTCTTCTTACACGACAGTTTACCCCTCTGATCTTAATGCGCGCACTTTGGAGTAGTTCGACAGCTGCCTGCTAGTTGACTTCCATTATCGCCATCATTTGACCTCTGCTGTTCGGCTTGGTCAAGTTGACCTTGAGCTCTCCTGTGAGATCTTGGAGATCCCGTATTAATTCCTCTCTAAATTATTCTTCTGTTTTTAAGCTGTCCAGATCTCTGATCTCTAGCATTGTCCGTGGCGCCTTATTTAAGACTGTGCCCTGATCTCCCACCGCACTTTTAAGAGCATCTGTAAAGTCCTTCTGATTTTTGAAGTCTTCGCCTAGCTCCAGCAGTACAAATCCAGCTCTCGTCTGGCGGATAGACTTTACACTAGTATTGGTATTTTCCGGTTTAAGGGGGTAGGCTGGTTGTTTTGAAGTTATTTTTAAACATTTTTATTTCCAAATATGATTGAAATTAGAAGGTCAATTTTTTCACGTGTATGAGTACAAATCTTAAGTCAATAAAAAACACTTTTATTTTTTTATTTACATTTCCAAAATGGCGGCCGTAAAAGTGTCCTCTGTTTTCATGGTGAGCAATAAATCACCAGAACGGTTCGTCGGAAATGAAAAAATCAAATGGATTCTTAATCCTTATACTTTTGGCTCTGGCCGGTAGCGGAATAAAAAATATTCATAAAAAAAAACGAAATGGCGGGCTTTTGAATTTTTTACCACTTTTTTGCAGGTTAAATTGTTCATAACTTAGTTAAATAATTCTACATTTTTATAATTGCGCTACAGGCGATAGCTACACATGTAAGAAGTAAGCCCTCCAAAATTCAAGTAAATCGGATCAGTGGTTCTCAAGAAATCGTGTTCACCATGTCAAAAAATGCTGTTTCGAGAAAAACGCGTTACACTTGTACTCGCATCTCTGCCCGTTGTATTTTGATTGCCACGAAAGAAGCGTTTCCATTCACGATTATCAGGCCTTCCGATAATCTTTCTGCTTTCTTTTCTATCCATGTTATGTTCGGGACTTTTACACTCCAAAACAAAACCTTCACACTCGATAAAAGGCACTATACTACACTCATCTCCCGTAAATAGACAGGCCTCGTGGCCATCTAGTGAGCTCGAACATACCATTTGCCCCCTCTTTTTAGCCAGTTCTCGACCTTGGAGACCTTCTAAACCGATTGCAAAGTATTTCTAGATGATGTTACTACCCAAAAATGAAAAAAAAATTTTTTTTTGAAAAAAATCAAGCAGCCTACCCCCTTAACATTTCCCTGGATTTCTCATAGGACCTGTGCATAGGTCTTTCCTTCCGCAGGTTTAATGATGATAGCATCTGTTGTCGTTCTATATGGCTTCTCTCTCTTTCTCTGAATTTTATTATTAGCTTGCCCCTTAGCATGCAACTGTTTTTCAGCCTTATCGGCTTTTTTCCTGCGTCTTGTCACATCCGTCCATATAGGAGGAGATGCCACATCTGGACGCTAACCGTGGTTTATTCTCGGTGTATCCTTCACCCAGTGTGTTTGGTCCGCAGGGCCTATTTCATTTCAGCCCTACCCTCTGTTTCCAGCGAGCATTCCCCTACCCGCCACCTGGGGACGATAATATTTTCGAATCGCTAATTATATATTTTTTATGCTGTGATTCTAATGAATTTTAATTTTGAACTCTAATAGACGAATCGCAAAACAAAATGAAGTTTCCTATTGTTGTTGATAAAAAATGCATTCTTCTGAAAGCTTGACACATGCTCTAGGCCATTAGATCACTGATTGAAAATTATTTTATTGGCCTGTCTCAATCAGGCCATTAGCCTAATTTGAGGTTTAAGTTTCAGATTTTTCTAACAGCCTGAAAAGTTTTAGACCGTTAGAGAAATGATCTGAAACTGATTGACCGGACTGAGTAAACCAGGCCGTTACAAAAAAGGTAAACAATTTAATAGGCGGTTTTTCTTATGGCGCAGGCTTTTTGCTAACGGACTTATTTTTCAAACGGCCTACGGTATACGCATTTTTGATTTTACCATATTCTTAATACACCCCTTTAATACTCCCATTCTTGCTCGATTGATGAATTTTATAGTTACGTTTTTACGCTTTTTGAAAATACTTGTGACTTGTTCTCATTGCTCGAATCCGCTTATTTCTGTTTCTTATTTCTAGTTTGAATTCTCAGGCTTAATTTTTTATGACATAAAATTTTTCTGAATTTATAAGGATGAATCAATCTTTTTTTTTTTTTTTTTTGCTACAACTAAATTTCCTCTGATTTTTAATTTTCATTCTACTAGATCAAATATTCAAAAATTTGAAATTACTTTTTATACTATTATACAAACTATATCATTATTTGTTTCACTTTTTTTATTATTAACATTTCACGTTACATACGTACAATAAATATAGAGTCGAGAAGATAACCATTCTTGAAATCTGATGTACACCTTTCATGACATCTCGTGGAATCCCTGCAAATCTTTGAAATTCTTTGAAATTCAGGGAATTCTTCCGAAAATTACGTAAATACCCTTATAACTGGTTTGATAATGTGAAAATTTCTTGAAATCCTTTAAATTCCACGAATTTAGTACATAGTTTTTGGAATCCCTTAAAACAATTGAATTCCCTAAGAATCTCTTGAAATACTTTAAAAACTATGGAACTCTTCTAAAATTCTTTGAAATTTTCTCAAATCCTTGAAACCGCTTGACATCTTCAAAATTCCTTAAAAATATTACAAGATCCTTCGAAATGTTTAAAATCCCTTTAAAATTCATTGAAATCTTAAAAATCTATAATGAATCTTTCCGAATCTCTTAAAATCCCTTAATCTTGTAAAATATTAAGGGATAAATAAATAATTTGGATTGATTGTAGTACTAAATAATGCCCATTATTGCTTGAGTTTAGAGCCCAATCAGATGAGGCTAAATTTATTTTTTTCAATTCTATGTTTTTCTCAAAAATCGTTTCAGTTTGGAATTTTTTGCAATTTTTTTTATAATGCAGTTTTATAGAAATGAGAAAAATAGAAAAGTTTATTAAAAGAATGCGAATAAGTAAAGTAAAAAATTGATCAGATGTGTAAATAATTTAAATTGTTACATTTTGAAGTTGTATAACTTGTACACCCAGAAAAATATTTGGTTGAATAAACAACATTTTGGTTAAATCAACCCTAGAATCTGATTATTATATGGACAACAAAATATTTTTTTTGCCTAAAAAAATTTGTTTGTCAGTAAATCAGGTTAATTCATATCTTCTGGTTGATCTGGTTGATCCAACCAACTATTTCGGTTAATCCAAATAAAACTTTTGGTTAATTCAAATAAGTTTTTTTACTGCTCTATTATAAAAGATTTTGGTTGATTTAACAAAAATTTGTAGTTCATCTAATCATAATGGACCCGACACAGTTTACTTTGTGAATAGCTTACTAAGACAATAACAATTCTACAGCAAACCATTTGCAATGTAAATTGTGCAGGATCCTTTGTTTATTCTTTGATTCAAAGAATCGTTCTGTTTTATCAAAAACTGAACAACGTAATCTTAGATAATCATACAGATTAAAGAAATCTTGCCTATTCTTCACACGATCAGTTAATCCGAATCGATTCTGTTTCCGGATCACTTATTTTGATAAGGAGCACTCAGATGGAAGAATATTAGATTTTTAAGGTTTTTTTTTCGCGACGCGACGCTGCGCTGCGAACTCATTAATTGAAGCAAATGAATTTCGTCAACCAAACAAAATGTTGTTCATTTAATAAAAATGTCTTCTGAAATGAACCAAATGATGTCAACAAAATTATTGTTTTCAATAAAGGAAATTTTTCTGCGTGATAAATGCGGTATGTTCGTGGAGGTGACGTAGGCTATTTACAAGTTTCACAGTATTTTCTTGAATCTATTTTTCCTAACTTTATTTATTCATGATAAAATTGATTCCTTTCATGTTCATGTAGTCGGCCTAACGTTATACGATACCATGTCCCAGATAACAACCTCTGACAATGACATGATTCAAATGGTACTGGTTACTAGTTTAAATGACATGATTATTATGTCTTGGTCAGTATCTGCGGCTGCGTCTTTGACATGTAAAAAGTTAATTTAATATGTCAAGTTTTATTCTGCAAAAGAAGATTTCTTATTATTCAGTAAATGAAATTCAAATGTATAATAATAATTTATAATATAATAATGAAATATACATAACATAAACATAAACATAACATAACATAAACATAACAATAATTTTCAATTTGAATATTAACAAACCAATATTTTACAATTGAGCCGCTGGATAGTGTAAGGGCATATAAAATTCACATGGCCGTAACGGTTGGCCCCTGTTGTCTTTAAAATCGATTTCGAAAATTAAATTTTTGAAACATATGACTTTGTAGAAAATTCCATGGCGCATCTTTTCTCCTCTTATAAAAAAGTTGTATCTTTTACTGTTTCTGAAAGAAAGTGAAAAAACTGGATTTTGTGAAAAAACAAAATTTAATAAATATTTTGACTTCAACTCGCTCTAAAAGACAAACTTTTGGATATTTTCACATGAAAATTAGAGGAGTTATGCTTCAAACTGTTTTAAAGATGATATGCTTGTTTAAACTTCTCTAGTTTGTTACCAAAAAAAGCTGTTAATTTTTTTGTCAAGCAGTATCAAAATAATTTTACGGAACTTTCAAACGCTTCGTTTATCGAGGGAATTTTGAGTAAGCCCAAACTTCAAGCGGAAGAAATGTTCATTAGGGTTTAGTGAAGTTTTCTAGAAAGTATTACTTCAATATAATGAATCGTTGAAAAAATACGAACATTCAAACATCGCGTCAAAGAGTGATCGAGCGCATGAGATGTGAGAATACTTCGGCGCCTCGACCTCACCGCCGCGCCGTCCTGTCGTATCTGTTAGGAGAGAAAATTTTCGATCATTTTGTTTATCTAGGTAATTTCACGTGAGCGAAACTTTCAGCAAAAGAAATCTTTATAAGGATATAATAACATTTTTTGGGATTTTTTACGGCAATTCATCTCACGGTTAGAAAATCATAAGCATTTAATTTGCCTTTCTCGAGCGCTTGAGAGCACGCCGATTCTATGTACTACGCCGAGTCTCTGCCGATTCTACTCGCTCTTGTTTTTTCTGCGAATTTTCCGCGTGCGAATTTCTTTAGAATACTTTCGCAGGAAAACAGAAGAGCGTACATTAAGTGTAAACAATGCTTCGCCACCAGAAGCCCTGATTGTTTATGTTTCGAAAGACTAATTTATTCAGTGCAACGGATAAAATTATTTTTTTATAAAGTGAAAATTTTATCAAGTCGTTAAACTACAATGGCATCGTGTTCATCAGAACCTCCTCGCGGTAGAAAAAAATCTAGAAATGGAGCTGATTGGGCTGAGAACGTTCTTAAAGCAAAAAGAAACAAGGCATTAATTGTTGCAAAATTTAAAAAGCGCGAAACCGTAATTTTTTAATACTTTTCAATATTACATGGAGAAACTTTTTATATCAATTTCTCATAAAATTATATCAATTTATCGTAGGCTGTGTTGCAATTGGAGGATAAACGTGTCATAATGAGAATTTTTACTAGGGAAAATACTAAATTTTACAAAAAATATATTATACTTTAATACCATATACCTTAAAGTTTCGTCCAAAGATACCTGTAATAAGATATATACATAGTTTCTTAACATATTCGAAGATTAAATTAGATGTACTTCAAACCGTTCAGCAATAAAATACATCACTGTGTGAGTATTACATTTTTTTGGGCATTTTTTCTTGTCCAGAATAATAAGAAAACATTATTTCCTAGCGGCCACGACAGGACGGCGCGGTGTGTTCGAGGCGCGGAAGTATTCTCACCTCTCACGCGCTCGATCTCTCTTTGAAGCGCAGTTTGAATTCTCGTATTTTCCTAACGACTCATTCTATTGAAATAATACTTTCCAGAAAACTTCATTAAACCCTAATGAACATTTCTTTCGCTGGAAGTTTGGGCTCACTCAAAATTCCCTCGATAAACGAAGCGTTTGAAAGTTGCGTAACATTATTTTGATACTGCTTGGCAAAAAAAATAACAGCTTTTTTTTATAACAAACTAGAGAAGTTTAGACGAGCATATCATCTTTAAAACAGTTTGAAGCATAACTCCTCTAATTTTCATGTGAAAATATCCAAAAGTTTGTCTTTTAGAGCGAGTTGAAGTCAAAATATTTATTAAATTTTGTTTTTCACAAAATCCAGTTTTTTCACTTTCTTTCAGAAACAGTAAAAGATACAACTTTTTCATGAGAGGAAAAAAGATGCGCCATGGAATTTTCTACAAAGTCATATGTTTCAAAAATTTAATTTTCGAAATCGATTTTAAAGACAACAGGGGCCAACCGGAACGGCCATGTGAATTTTATATGCCCTTACACTATCCAGCGGCTCAATTTGGGACGAAGGGAAAATTGTAAATGGAAGGCATGCAATACATAAGATTTTGAAAATTATTTATTTATAGATATATTTTACATTCTTCATTGTATGAAGATTAAGAATAATAATAAAATACAGTTGAAAATACCGCCGGTCATAGAGATACCGTTTAAGGCGAGACATATCAAGGCAGAAATCGAGAAAATCAAGCAGAATAACTCGAGGCCTCGTCTTGAGTTTTCTTCGCAGATGTGCATATTTCCTTCGCTGAACCGACTGGCCAAGCCAAAGCCCAAGCCAAGGCCTTGAATTTTGAGGCTTTGAGATTTGCCACCCAGACCTAAGACTATCAACTCAAGGCAGCAGGTATGGCAAGTCTTGACTTAGCTTGAAAACGTCGAGGCCTTGCGCGATGACAACACTAAAATGTCCACGTATACTCTGACTGCACGACCCCCCATGCAGGAAGTGCGTGGCCGTATGGTAGTTCTTGAGCTTGAGGAAGGTTTATATGAATGATTTTCGACACATCATGTTCTGGTATTACAACTGCTTCTCGGTCCTCTTTTTCTTGAAATAATAAACGAAATATGCCATTTTCGACAATGCCCACGACACGCCGATTTCGTATCCCTAGATGATATGTCCCGCTTAGTTCTTGCATTCGAGCATTGCCATTGAAAAAGTATTTAACATTAGGCACTTGTGGTTCTCCACGCAACTTACTTCTATTAGGAAAGTTTGAGCGCATTCCCTCGAGCATTCCGCTGACTTCTGAAAAAAGAATTTCAAATGGATGAATTTTAAAACATGAATTTTAAAACATGAATTTTAAAACATGAATTTTAACGACTAAATATACATTCGTAGCCAAAAGGTTTTTGATATTTCAAATTTTACGGTTTAACTATTAAGGTTGAACATCTAGATAATCGGTCCTAATATCTATACATTTAGGTTAAATTAATGTGTTGTTTATATATAGTATTCGAATGGGAAATAAACATACTGTTACCAAAAATGGGCTTGAAATTATACAGACACACCATTCAAAAGTGTACGGAGCCAAAAAAGCGCAAAAAAATTGATGTTGAAAAAGGTATTAAAATAAAAATGTAATGTTACAACAGAATTTGAACAACAATCCAGAAATCCTTTTTCCGAATATAAAAACTTTAAATTTGTTCAAAAAAATCAATTGTTCATGAACAAATTTAACTTGTTTTCTTCCACAAGAAAATTTCGTGCTCGTTATTCTACACTTTTTCTTGAGAGAAATGCGAAAAGAAGTACTAAGTAGTTTCTATTATTTCACGGGATATAAATTTTTAGTGCGATTTTTTAAGATTCCTTTCCCTCATCCACATATTGACTACTTTCCAAAAAAATTGGGTGATTACAGTGAAGAAAAGTGGAAAATGTTTCATCAAGACGACCGAAAAATAGAACGTAGGTATCAGGAAAATGGAAAGTGAATATATGATGGCAGACTATTATTGGAATCTCAAAAAGAGATTCGCCTGTCAAAGGAATAAAAAGAAAACGGTATTCACTACACGGATCATTTGAGAATAAAAGAATACGCTATTCAAGGAAATCTGACTAAAAATATGTCTACGAAGAGAACGTAGAATGACTTGCAAACAAAAATTTATTTTCAGAGAACAAAAATCCGTTTAACCGTTCACGAGCTAACTGTTGATCCTGTTGTAACATTAAATTTCCATTTTCAATAACTTATGCAAAGAAATTTTGTTCGCGACTGAAACCTGGGAAAATCTTTTCGAACGTAAGGGCTATTGAGACCGCGAAAAAGAAACGACTTTCGATTTATGGTGGCCTATTTGGAATAATTTGACCTAAACTAAAAATTCAAACTCGAATAAAAAAACTTCTGAGCAGAAAATTCAAATGAATGCAGATTTTGACTATGCTAGACCAATACTACAATGCTATGTAGGTGGCTTTTTTGGCTCCGCACACTTTGTTTGTGTGCTTGTGTTATGAATAGAATATTGTACCATTTTACTTACCAAAATAACTAGAGAAAGTCACTATGATAAAGAAAACAGCGCCAAGAGGAATTCTCATTCCCTTGAATCAAGGAAACTGCTTGACAAAAGATTTCATGAAGAATGTCTTCTTGTTTTTCTGATGCCATAAAATAGTTCATTGGAGTAGTTATAGGTATATACTGCTACTAGTGGCTGCGGGATTGGGGGGAGGGGGGGGGCAGTATGAGGCCGTCCATAAACATGTTGTCTGTAAATTAACCGCAATTGCAAACAGTCACTTCATAAATTAAAATTTTGACAATTTCATTGCAATTAGTTAAAGTTTTATCTATTTTTTCTTCAAACGTCTCTTCTCCTAATCGTCATGGAGCCATTTACTGTGTTTATTCATTCAGAAGTCAGAACTGATAACACAGGCACATAAAAAAAGAGTATACGGAGCCAAAAAAGTGACCTATATAGCATTGTAGATGATTCTTACGTTGAAATTTCTGTTTAAAAACGTACAATTCAGAAATCTTCCTTTTGAATATAAAAATATTTGATTTGGTTAAAGAATTACGAATTACTTATAAACAAATAGCACTCTTGTTCTCTTAAAAGTAATTTTGTTTGCAAGTTGTTCTACATTCTCTAGGTAGATATACATCTATTTTAGTCAGATTTCCTTGAATATTGTATTCTTTTGTTTTCGAAGGACCTGCGTATACAGTGAATTTCTTTTGCTTTTTATTTCTTTCACAGGTAAATCTCTTTTCAAATTACAAAAGTAGTCCACCATCTTGTTAGGTTCCATTTTACTTGATACCTACTCAATAGATCACAATCTTCATATTGTACTACTCATATAAAAATTGTCTGCATTCAAATGAGTGTTTTAAGGGAAAAATACTTTTTTTTTAATAGACTGACGTACAACATGCCCTGAGCGCTCGCACAAAAAAATGTATATCCTGTGAAATAATATAGGAACTACTTGATATTTCTCTTCATATTTCTCTACAGGAAAAATGTAGAAAAACATGAAAAAATGCTGTACTTTCCAAAGAAAAAAAGTTCAATTTGTTTATAAACAATTCATATTTTTTAAACAAATGCAATGTTTTTATATTCGGAAGGCAGATTTCTGGGATGCCCTCTTTTAAACAAAAATCTCTATGTAAGAATCATTAAAATTCGTTTAGGCGTTCACGAGGAAAATGCTGATCATATTGGAACATTAAATTTTCATTGTTAATTACTTTTGCAAACAATTTTTTTTTTGCGACAAGAACTTGCGAAAATCTTTTCGAACATAAGGGTTATTAAAAAATTCCTTTTAACAACGGAAAAAAACGACGGGACAATTTGACCTAAACTAAAAATTCAAACTCGAATAAAAAAAACTGGTGAGCAGAAAATTCAAATCAATACAGATTTTGAGTATGACAGATCAATACGACAATGCTATATAGGTCGCTTTTTGGGTTCCGCACACTTTGTGTGCTGTGTAATCTAATACAAATCTTGAGTGTAACCCTAGGGAGCTGTGATCCAAAAATGCATTGGATCATTTTTTTCGAATTTTCATTTATATGCTGGAAAGTTGCCGTTTTTTCTGAAATTTTCAACTATCTGTCTACTTTTCACTGAGTGAGGTAATAATTAATGCAAGCTAACAAACTAACTTATTTAAACAATTTGCTATTGTTTATGACTGTCTTCTCTTAGAGTAATGCTAAAATCGAGGCCAAAATGCTTTTTTTCGGAAATCTTCAAATTTGCTCTGACTGTTTAGTTACGAACAAATAATAAGTAAAACTCAACAAGAATCATTTTTTAAATAGTATTGTATTTTTTGAGTGAATTATTTTTGCTCTTTTCACAATGTTTAAAAAAAGTTCATTCAAACGAAAAAGCTATTTCACACAAGGGACAAAAACAAAGCATGGAATACTTAGGAGTAGGTGGGAGGACTATGTCTGTGGATGACTTGTAAAAGTCTTGTTTTCATTTACAACAAGAAGACAAGGTAGACTTACTGCAATCAGAAAATTACTTCCGGTTAACTTGCATTAATTATTACCTCACTAAGTGAAAAGTGGACAAAAAGTCAGACATTTCAGGAAAAACCGCAACTATCTGATATTAATATAGACAGAAGATAGTTATAAAAAATAATAATTTGTTTGAAAAATGATTTTTGCTCAATTTAATTAATTATTAAGTCACTCCAAGTGAAAAAAGACAAATAGTGAGAAATTTCAGAAATAGCCGCAACTTTCTACCATTAAGCAAAGTGAATATTATCAACATTGATAATAAATTGTTCAAACAATTTTTTTTGCTAAATCAAATTATATAATAACTAACTCCAAGTGAAAAGTGGACAAAAACTTCAGAAAAAGCTATATTTTCTAGCTTTATTCGAAGAGAATATTATTAACAAAAATAACACATTTTTTAAACAATTTCGCTTATCAACATCAATCAACTATCACCTCACTCTAATTGAAAATTGGATAAAAAGTGGACTTTTTTTTTTAACCACGACTTTCTAATTCTATTCTAAGAGAAAATTGCTAAAAACAATTATAAAATGTTTGAACAATTTATTTAAACATCTAATTATTGGTATGAAGTAGTATGTTATGTATCAGAAACAATTCGCATTCAAAAAACCGCAAAAAAAATCATAATTAGCGCCAAAAAGTAGAAAAACCCGTTTTTTCACTCATGGGATTATTTTCGGGACCCTATAAAACAGACTTATGAGAGTGATATTCAAAAAGTCATCCCCCATAGCACGCTATATTCCTTCAATATTACAGGAATATTCCTTTGAAACTTTTGCAATATTGCAGCGGAATATTTCAGTAATATTGAAGGAATATATAAATGTCCCACTATCGGAATATTGCCATAGAATATTGAAGGAATATTTCCTATCCATGTTGCTGACATATTGGACTGAAAGTATCTAGAATATTCCTGTGGAATATTGCTGGAATATTTTCCTAAAAGTATTTACAATGTTTTAGTGGATTATTTCTAGAATATTTCCTCAAAAGTACTCAGAATATTCCTATGCAATATTGTTGGAACATTGACTTAAAACTGTCTGCAACATTTGCGGGAAATTTTGGCGGATTGTTGTTTTGAAGGCACCTAAAGTGTATCCCTGGTACGCTCCTGAAATATTCTATCATGAAAGTATCTTAATGCTACTTTCAAAATAATTCTGCAGTAAAGAATGCATTTCGTACATTATTATATTTTCTTTTATTGTTATTCAAATATAAATTCATACAGTAACAATAAATACATGATAAATATATTGTGAGAAAGCTTCGGACTTTCGCATGAGATTAAGAGGTATTTTACATATTTTGAACATAAACGTGTACAATATTACTGTTTTTTCCTATACAGAATGTTTAAAAAATGTGCGCATTTTTAGTGTCCATCCACGGTAAGTATCACAATACATCACTTTAGTTATTATTACAATGCAAAATTAAATTACAACATAAAATTCAAAGTGTTATATGATAATTAAAAATCAATGGTTGCAAAAAATTCACAATATTTTGTACGTTGTGGTTTATGGTTTTCTTGTATAGTATCGTCAGGGCGTTGATGCTCAGGAGATCTCCTCATAAGATAGTTGATAATAAAGGCTCACGATTTGGAAATAAGATCAATTTTCATCCAACTGCAAAAACAAGGGATACTCCAACAGCTGTACCTGGACTGGTCTTTCCGAACTATATTCTGGCTATTAACTTTCTTCCAATATTTTCGTGAATGGAAATATCCACCGATACGTTTTTCATTTGAAACTTTGTATTTTGATATTTCAAGTTAAAATTGAAAAAAATAACTTTTTGTTTAAAACGAACCCATTAGAAATTGTTTGATTCGCCCAGACGAATAATTCTTTTTTTAGAATGATTAATTACAATAGTCATTATTATTACAATATGTGAGCATTTATTGCATATTATTTGCTTTTAAATTATAATCATAACCAACACATGAACTTATTAATAAATACACAAATAAAAATGTACAAGTAATATCCTTCGCACACAATAATTATTTTCTTAGAATTATAATCAAATGTATGGGCATTTTTGACATTATTTGATTTTGTACTTATACATTCGCTACTCTCATACTTATCTTTCTGCACTCTTGGAAAAAATCAGAATAATGTAGGTAAAACTTTTTTTTAAAACTTATAAATAAAAAAACATTTTATCATTATCGTAGGTACAGTTGAGGTCTCCAATCCACTAACCGGCCTTAATGTTCAATTGGATATTATAAAACAAAAGGTCATTTTCAACTTTTTATTGTTTCGCAGGCATTCGCTGAGTATACTTTGTATATGCACTCAATTTCAAACAGTTTCAATAAAATTTGTACGAGTTGTGATGATTTATGTTGTAATCACTTATTGAATATTATGAAAAAAAAATTTCTCTTCAGTCTTTAACTTTTATTCTTAAAACTAATTTTAGGACATAAGAGTTCAAGGGTAGAAATGCAAAAGGAGTCAAGAGCCAAATTTTCGAAATCGGGTTTATTAGCTCAAAAAATCAGATAAATTCTATTACACATGCCTGCCAAAGTATTTTTTTTGGGCATCATTTTTCAAAATTTGTGTTCTTGTGTTCACAGTCCGAGAAGCTTTTCTAACCACAAAGTAAAAAATCAAATTTCATTTTTCTCGACATTGGCTAATTATTTTTAATTACTATTGGGTCCCTTCCGTTCAGCACTGAATAGCCTCATTCCTCATTTTTTGGAAATATGCCAAATTATTACTGCTATCGTCATTATCTTGAAGTTGAAATGTCAGTTTTACACCATTTCGAAGTCATAATTGGATTTTAAAATTTCGCGAAACTGCATGCTTTTTTTCAAACAAACTTTTTGGAAATCAATTCGTCCATTCAATAGCTAGAATTCAAACTTTTAGTTTTTTCTCAAACTGCAAATGGACTCCACAATTAATGTTGAAAGATTTTAAAAGTCGATACGGACCCAAAATCTAACCTCGAAACGTGACCTTTTTCATTCAATTTCTCGAAACCGGATAGCTTTTTGTGACCAAACTTTTTTTGGTTCGATAGAGCATGAAAGTATCTCGAAAGCACTTCCTTATTTTTTTCTTAAATGGCCCCGCTGAATTTACATGTTTTTAGTCTCTCCTGAAAAAAGTCAAAAATGGCGCTTGCCTCCTTTTGCATTTCTACCCTTCAATTCTAAATATGCCTTGTCAAAATATAGAAGCCTATATCTAAAAAATTAATTTTGTGAATTTGAAAATTCCCATTTCTTGAGGCCCGGGGTGACGCTTTTAGGGTTTTTGAGCGTTCGGCGAGTTTGAATTCGAGAGCTCAAGTGCAGAAATTGTTTCATTCAAACACTTTACAAAAATTAAAATTGCGATTCTTGCACAACATTCAAAAACATTAAAAGTATAACAATAACAAAATCCTATAATATTAAATAACGAACTAATAAACAAGAAATACATTTCTTCTCTTACTTCTCCAGTAAAATATGATATACTTGAGGGTTTTCAACTTTTAAAATTATTTGTATAATTTGGACGTATTTATTCGACAAAATTGACATTTATTAACCTGCACGTGGAAAGAAGAATATTCTCCAACAGTGCGGGCTCTTGCAATTCTAACATTGTTAATGTAAGGGGAAAAAGTAGACATATAATGCCCTATTACGGGAATTTTCCGATTAATAATATTTGTGAAGTAATTAATTTCTTTTTGTAATTTATACACGGCTCCTGAGTAGAAGAATAGATATTTTTACAAAAAAAAAAAATCATATTTCCTATACTTTTAACAATAGGGTAACAAAAGTTTCAATTGTTATGTAAAAAATGCTTGCTTTGTCCAAATCTTTTGTTTAAAAAAAGTTCAGAACTGAAAAAGGAGAGAATATTCTTATTTCTTAAGACTACAAGATATAACGATCTGCTTTATAAATATTTGATTGTTTCCAAAAATAATATATGTAGATGGTAAAAAATTGACATACTTCAGACCAAAAGTCGATTTAGATGTTAAAAATCCTTTATTTCTGCCAACGTTTCGAAAAAATGAGTCGTTTTCCTCTTCAGGACGTAGATTAAATTTCAAGGTTCGTCAATTGATCTTAGTGTTATTATAAAATCCTCTTCCTCATCTTATCACTTGTGAAGCTTGATTTTTTCCATGAATTTTTGTTTAATTCTTTTAAAAAATTAAATTTGTTTAAAAAACTTATAAATTTATACTTTTTAAAATTTTAATAATTTATTTGACTTATTTGAAGAGTCTTAAACAAATTAAAGTTTCTAACAGAATTAAACAAAAATTCATGGAAAAAATGAAGCTCCACAAGTGATAAGATGAGGAAGAGGATTTTATAATAATACTAAGATGAATTGACGAACTTTGAAATTTAATCTACGTCCTGAAGAGGAAAGCGACTAATGTTTTCGAAACGTTGGCAGAAATGAAGGATTTTTAACATCTAAATCTACTTTTGGTCTGAAGTATGTCAATTTTTTACCATCAACATATATTATTTTTATAAACTTATATTACTCAGACAAACAACATCGCTTTAACACCATTACTAATCTAACTAAGATTATGTTTTTGACATAATTTGATCATATCTTGATTGTTTCCATATAATTTACACGTGAAAAGTATTGAAAATAACGCACATTCCATTTTCATACCTGCAAAGTTCTACAATTCTTACAGAGATTTTTACAGAAATTCTTTCAGAAAATTGTTTAAATAATTACCAAACATCCTTCAAAAATGTATTGCTTTCAACATTCTTTAATTGTCCCATTATTTTCAGAAAATAATAACTTCTTACGATTTTAGGGAGAAAAAATTGTTTAAACAAATACTAATTGTTTAAAAAATTTTAAATTATTTAAAATATACTTTAAAACTCGTCACTTATCGACTAAAAATAATTAATGTTGAAATTTTTTTTAAAATACCGTCTTTAGCATGAATTTGATAGAAAACTGCTATTTTGCATTTTTTGGGGCATTTTCCGGGCACAATTAAAGGGGTTCAGGTGTATCAAAATTAAAAGCTATTGGGTGGAAATTATTCCTTGAATACTCCTCAAGAGGTGACAATACTTTAATTGGGAAAAAATGTATAATCAGTACTTCTTTTTTCCATTTCTTTGAAAATCGAGCTTTTCCCATTTAAAACCCCATGTTAATTTCAAAAGCCCAGGGGCACGGGTTAACGTTGAAAAAAAAAAATTGCGGAATTTATTTTTCCGGAAAACCAACAAAATGGGGGGGGAGGGTTTTATCACCAAAAATCGAATTTTTGGACCACCCTAATGATATACATTTGAAAATTCATTTAGAATGAAATGCATGTGTGGCAAATATTCAAAATCGATGAAATTATTAGCAGCAGTTCTTGGTTACGGTGAAAAACTGGCAAGTCACAATTTGTTTCACTTGTCACGCTAAGCCCATGCTAAGCCCGTAGAGGGAAGATAGGTATAGAGGCGACAATGCCCACCAAGCTTAGAAGATGGGCGCGGGGAATGAGACGTCGGGAGTAGGCTTAGTTAGGGAACCAGCGATGCGAGGGCGCTAGTATCGCGAACCAGCCACGCAACCGTTCCCTCTACCCCTCTCCACCACTACAAACGTAGAGGGAAGATAGGCTTAGCATGGGCTTAGCGTGACAAGTGAAACAAATTGTGACTTGCCAGTACTGGGACTGTCTCGATTACTGGGACATTTACCTTAGAAGTTGAAAAACTTTCCACAAGAAAATATCTGATCCAGAAGAAATTCATTGAAAAGCAAGAAGGTTGGTATCAGACAAGAAGTGCTGTTTTGGGAATGGTAAAAGTGACACCCGGCCGTGTGTCACCGCGGTGCAAGTCGTACATAAAAAATATATATA
>CAKNXH010000042.1:623946-638348 GCA_932178445.1 Andricus quercusramuli | reverse complement strand
GCAGCTCTCTTTTAAGGTCTTGATATCTCTCCTCTTTTTCTTTCTCCTTTGCAGTGATGTTGTATTCGGATGGAGCCGAGAATTCGATCACGAATATAGTTCGTTTCTCGAAGTCTTGGAGAACAATGTCAGGCCTCGAGTGCGCAACGGAGACTGCTGCCCGAAAATCGTAGTTCCAGAAAATCTGGCACTTCTCGTTTCGGACAATTGACTCTATATCCCTTGGAGCGTTCGGCAGGGCAGGGTCGCGACCAACACCGTAAGAGCGACAAAGGTGGTAATAAAGTACTCTTAGGGCCGCATTATGTCTATAGATATACGTTGTTCCTGCGTGGGTCGGACACCCCGATAGTATATGTTCTAGGTACTCAGCGTGTGCATGACACGCTCTGCACCTATCACTGGGAACTTCTTGACATAAAATGCGGGCGCGGTATGCTAAGGTGGAGATTACACCGTCCTGGCATGCGAAAATAAAGCCCTCTGTACCTGAATTGAGCCCTGATGATTTGAGGAAAGCAAAAGTTTGCTCCTTCGACAAGGACTGTTTTTCTACATTTCTGTGAAAGTTTCCGTGCATTTGCTTGTCGAGTAGCTCTTGGTGAAATTTTCCAACCTCTGCTTTCTTTACTTCGGCTTTTAGACGTGAAGCATCTAGATGGAGTAATGCACTTTCCTCACTTCTGATGTTAAAATTCAGGCCAAGGGTCTCGGCAGCTTGCTCCGCGGCTTTGTAAAGGAACGCCCCTTCGCCAATCATCTCGTGGTTTCTGACCATCTTTAGGAGAGGATCTCTGCCATTCGCAACGATGTAAGCTGTACTTAAAACAATTCGGTTATGAAGACACTGGAGATTCAGAAGTCCGCGTCCGCCTTGCTGGCGTGAAATGTATAATCGCGGAACTGACGAATTGATATGCAAGCTTTTATGCATATGCATGATCTTACGCGTGGTGACATCAAGGGCCTTAAGCTCGTTCTTCGTCCACTGAACCACCCCAAACGAGTAGAGTAGAACCGGGACAGCAAGCATGTTAGTCGCAGATACCTTGTTCAACGCCGACAGATTGGAAGACCAAATCTGTCGAAGAAGATGCTTGTATCTGCTTCGGAGAGACTCCTTCACTGATGTTACGTCCTGAATGTGGCTTTGAGGCACGCCCAGGTATGTATAGGTCTCTCCAGTGTTAAGATGTCTAATAACACTTATATCCACAAGCTCAGGGTCCTTGGGAACGCCAGTAATCTTTCCTTTCTTCAAATGAATTTTAGCACACTTGTCCAAACCAAAGTCCATCCCAATCTCTCCTGTGTAGTTCTTGACGATATTTAAAGCAGTTTGAAGTTTGCTTTTACCAGCGGCATAGATCTTCAGGTCATCCATATAAAATACATGAGTGACCTTATGCTCACGCTGATTAGTGTCGCCACAGAGGTATCCAGGAGAATTTCGTAGTGCGAGAGATGGAGGCAAAAGTGTGATGCAAAAAAGCAAAGGGCTCATACTATCCCCTTGAAAGACGCCCCTCTAGAAGATGAGATGGTAAATCGAGTTTTCCAAAGAGGAATCAATCTCTCTATGCATCTCACTATGTGTGGATGTACCTTCAAGCTTTCCAACAGACAGATGATAAGTCTATGAGAGGTTGAATCAAAAGCTTTCCGGTAGTCAATCCAGGCCATTGACAGGACGCGCTGATGGACTGTAGCGTCTTTACAGACACACCTGTCAATCCTGTCAATATATATATATATATTTAGTTCATTTCCAAAACCCTGTTTGATATTTCGAAAGGGTAACATTCCCGATGATTCACTCATAATCAATATTAAAAATTGCACAGAACGCAGAAGAAGTTACACAAGAACTTCAATATAGGGCCCTCTGATTTAGTTCTTCCTAGAACTGCTGGCCCATGGAGTTTTTCTCAGCGCACAAGCAGTGTCAACAATGCGTTGCCACCCCGCACCTCGCCCCGCACCATTAATTTTGCGACCAATTCAGTGCCACGGTCACCTTAAGGCAACCCCCGAAACTGCCCTAATATTGGAGTTCTTGTGTATATGTGGGTGAGTATTATTAACAACAAAAAAATGCAAACAATTTAGCAGACAATTTCTTCATTTGAAGTGCTCGAAACTGAACTGCAAGTTGAAGCACTCACAGTGGTACTCTTGAATCTTAAGCTTTTAAAATTAAAGCTTAAAAATGTTTCAATTAAAATGCTCAATAAGTTTTTACACTCTAGGCTTGGGCTCGTAGATTCGAAAGGATCGTTCAAGACGTCAGCTACTAGAACTTTTTTTAAATTCAAGTTGTGCCAACATCCAAAATAACTAACAGTGGTGAGTCGACGACCTTGGTGCACCTGGTCGCGCACCAGGTAGTTTAGCACGTATTCTACGAGAACTTTTTTGAAATTTAAATGGTTCCAACAGCCAAAATAACTACTAATGATCAGTGGACGATCTCGGTGCTCCGGGTCGCGCACCAGGTAGTTTAGCACGTACTGTACGAGAATTTTTTTGAAAATTAAATCGTTGCAACAGCCATAATAACTACTAATGATCAGTCGACGATATGGGTGCACCGGGTGGCGCACCAGGTAGTTTAGCACGTATTCTACTAGAACTGTTTAAAAATTTAAATTTTTCCAACAGCCAAAATAACTACTAATGATCAGTCGATGATCTCGGTGCACCGGGTCGCGCACTAGGTAGTTTGGCACGTATTCTATGAGAACTTCCTTAAAATTTGAATTGTTACAACAGCCAAAATAACTGCTCATGATCAGTCGACGACCTGGGTGCACCGGGTCGCGCACCAGCTAATTTAGCACGTATTCTACAAGACGTTTTTTTAAATTTGAATTGTTCCAACAGCCAAAATAACTACTAATGATCAGTCGACGACCTGGGTGCACCGGGTCGCGCACCAGGTAGTTGAGCACGTATTCTACGAGAACTTTTTTAAAATTTGAATTGTTTCAACAGCCAAAATAACTGCTCATGATCAGTCGACGATCTTGGTGCACCGGGTCGCGCACCAGCTAGTTTAGCACGTATTCTACGAGACCTTTTTTAAAACTTAAATGGTTCCAACAGCCCAAATAACTCATAATGATCAGTCGACGATCTCAGTGCACCTGGTCGTGCACCAGGTTGTTCAGCATGTATTCTACGAGAACTTTTCAAAAATTCAAGTTGTGACAGCATCGAAAAAAATAAAAGTGGTGAGTCAACGATCCGGGTGCACCGGGCCGCGCACCAGGTAGTTTAGCACATATTCTACAAGAACTTTCTAAAAATTTAAATTGTGCCAACATCCAAAATAACTAACAGTGTTGAGTTGACGATCCGGGTGCACCGGGTCGCGCACCAGGTAGTTTAAGACGTCATGTGCGAGAACTTTTTCAAAACTTGAATTGTGGCAACAGCTAAAATAACTACCAGTGGTGAGTCGATGATTAGCATAAGGCGATCTCATCGACGAGGCATGAGCTGTGTTTTTTTGAACTCGAGATATTTGTTCTCATTAGAAGCTTAGGGGAAGTCTATGCATGTACACTTCGGCGTATATTCATTTTTGATTTAACGTTTTAGTCATAGTTCATTTACATTTCAAAATCATTGAGAGTGTCCAAATTTTAAGTACCGTTCATATTTTTTAATGAAGCTTTGGAAATAACGGAAAATTTTTGTTTGGATTTTTTATAATAATTTTCGTTAATTTTTTATTTAAGAACCAACATAGAAATATTACGCAATTAAAAATCTGATTTCATTCATTTCAATACTTAGTTTTCATTTCAATCCAGTTATATCATTAATTATTTGAACATTTTTCATAAACATATTCAGAGTTTGCAAACTCTTTGTGCCTATTCCTTGAAAAATACCCATGGGTATTTTTCAAGGAATAGGCACAATTTGTTTACGGAGGATCCTAAGAATATCTTTCTGATCACTCGTTTCTATTTTGCGTTTTAAATTTTTCAAGAATGATTAATTATTTAAACAATTTCGATTAAAAAATTAACAGTCTGGCTATTTTTCAACGAATAGGCTCAAGTGTTTACAGAATTAGGTAAGAATATCTTTCCGATGACTTTTTGTATATAATGCTCTGCAAATTTCAAAGAATTAATTATTATCTGAACAATGTTGATAAACAAATCAAGAGTTTGACTATTTTTCAACGCGTAGGCTCAATTTTTTTACGAAATTAATAAAAAATGTTATTAAAATAACTCTTTCCTATGTATGATGCTTTGAAAATCTACAATGATTATTGTTAATGAATTAGACAATGTTTATCAACATATCCAAAGCTTGGCTATTTTTCAAGGAATAGGCGCAATTTGTTTACGGAGTCAACTAAGCATATCTTTCCGAAGACTTTTTCTATGTTTCTTCACAAATTCATATTTTGGCAACGAATAGGCTGAATTTTTGTATAGAATTAACAAAGAATATCTTTCTGATTACTTTTTTCTATGATGCAATGAAAAGTCTTTCGGATGACTTCTCGTTATGTTGCTTTGCAAATTTGCAAGAATTAATAATGATTTAAACCATTTCCATTAAAAAATTTAGAATTTGGCTATGTTTCAACAAATAGGCTACATTTTTTTACAGAATTAACTAAGAAGATCATTCCGATGACTTTTTTAATAATTATGATGCTCTGCAAATTTTCAAGAATTATTAATTATTTCAACAATTTTCATAAAGAAATCAAGAACTTGGCCATTTTTCAACGACTAGGATCAATTAGTTTAGTGCATCAAGATTTCTACGATACTTTGCAAATATACAAAAAATAATAATTATTTAAAAAATATTCGTGAACAAATTCAGAGTTTAGCTATTTGTCAACGAAAAGGCTACATTTTTTACAGAATTAACTAAGAATATCTTTCCGGTTACTTTTTTCTGTGATACTACGTAACTTCTCAAGTTTTATTAATTATTCAAACAATTCTTATAAACAAATTGAGAGTTTAGCTGTTTTGCAATTAATAGGCTCAATTTGTTTAGGACAATAATTAGGACAAATAAAACAAGACAGTTAATAATTAATTTTCAACTCTGCATTTCTTTGAAAATGATTAGTCAAACTTCATATATATGTATATATTATTTTTTTTTCTGCATATTTTTCTAAGTCATGTGTACGTCGAGCGGCAGTCCCATGGCAGTCCAACGCAGTATTATTGAAGTGAGCGCCGAGGTGAGGTTAGCGAGGGGAGAACAGCAGTCACTACCCTGGCGAAAGTTTCGGATAGGACTTCCTTCCGAACCAATCAGAAGTCATTCGAATCATTCCGGAATCTGTATCAGAACCAATCCGAGTTAATTCGAACCAATGAGTCCGAGCTCGGATTGACCTGAAACTATTTTCAATCCGAATGAATCCAATTCAATCCGAACTCGGATTCGTTCGGGTTCATTCGGATTGAAAATTCAGTGTATATAAATCCGAGTTCGGATTGATTCGGATTCGTTTGGATTGAAACTTTGTTCCAGATTGGTTCGTTTCGGAGTTCGGATCAAACGAAATGTAGAACTTTTTTCGGATTGGTTCGAATTGACTCGGATTGGTTCGGTTACAGATTCCGGAATGATTCGGATTGGTTCGGAAGGAATTCCTATCCGATACTTTCGCTAGGGTACTCAATACTCTACATTGGACTTTCGCTCACGTACGCACGATTGTTTGTACCACGCTCCTAATTGATCCAGCTTAAATATTTAATAACTCAAAAACTAAAACTTCAACTGATTTTTGGAAAAGGAATTTTCGACGTATTTTTGAAATGTTTATACAGCTATGTAAGTCCGGACACTGGAGTCTGGGACACTCTGTATATATATTAGGGTGGTCCTTATTTACACTTGGCAGATTTTTTTTCTTCGAATTTCTCTGGTCACACCCCCCCCCCCCCCCCCCCAGTTTTGTTCGAATGCAAAAAAAAAAATTTTCAAATTTGAGCAAAATCGGTTAATATTTATGGGTGCCGCAAAGACCATCAAGTTTCCCATTGATTCAACATGGGAAAAAGTCAGCTTTTTGTAAATCTTATATTTAAACGCGATAATATGTTATAAATAATTCCGTGTTTCAGTATATTGTTCACAATTTGTTAGAGAATAAGAATTAATCATTGATTTTGAGGTTGAATAATTTTAAGCCACTCTTATGGGTCCCAAAGAAAATCCCATAAATGACAAATTTGAATTTTACGTAATATTGCGGTTTATTGACGCTTTTTAAAACTTAAAAAAAAAAAATAATCATCAATCGGTGATTTTAAAATACACAGTCATTTGTTAACTAATATTCAATTGTTTAAAGAAATTTAATTTGTTTAAACATTTAAGAGTATTCTTAAGAAGCAAAGTAGAACATACAAATATTTCAATCTTTCAAAAAATAGCAAAAATAAAATATATGAACAAACGAATTGTTTTAAAAAATTCAATTTGTTTAAACATCTACGATTATTCATAATAAACAAATTAGTACTCAAAAATATGAAAATTTGTCGAAAATTTAGTGAGATAAAATGTTTCTCCTGCATTTTTCAGGTAAAATATATACTTGAACAAATACGTATTATTTAAATTATTGTGAAATTATTTAAACAAATTGGACTTCCGGTTGGGAAAGTGATCAGTTAGCACGCGTGGCGATAACGAGAGAGAGATTGGCGGTTTATCGAAGTTTACGTGAGATTATGAGCGCGAGTATAAGAGGGCTCGAGAGGGTGATCGCGGCACTTATTGTGGCAGTGTTATCAAAGCGCGAATTGCAGTGATTTTTGGGAATTTGGTGCAAATTGGAAGTGATGGGGGACAAAGAGGTTAGGGAGCTCGCACGTAAAAATGGCGAAGCTTCCGGCATACTATAATTATGGGCAATATGATAACAGAGAGAATGTGATCCCACAATCATGTTTCCTCAGTCAAATATTTCAGTTTCAGACGTACTCCTAATGTGTAAAACTTACTGGATCAGGTTTAATTCAACAGATGCCGAGCGTGCGCCTTTACTGCTGCTAATAAAGACTTTAGCTGGTCTGAACTTTCAACAGTGGAAAGCTAGCAATTACTTAATTGCTCGAACATATGATCCGCCAAAGGCTAAAATAACTTTGCATTTTTATTGTACATAATGTGACAAGCCTTTATGCAAAGTGGCTATGAAAGATAATATGGGAACGATTGCAACGGAATGTCAAAAATGTAGGGACAAATACAAATTAAAGTGGACAAGCCTGAATTGTATTTGGTCGATTGACATTGAGTATCAGATTCAACAGTTATTGAACCAGAAAGACATTCAGATCGCCTTATTTGAGAATATTGTGAAAATAAGAGAAAATGAATCTAACAAAGTGGACAATGTTATGCGCTATGTATACGACGGAGAATTGTATAAAGACATACAAAGAAAACATCCAGGAGTTCTAACTTTTAACTTTAAAACGGACGGAGCACCGACTAATCCAAATAGTTCACTCTCATGTGGAAGATACTCTTCGAACTCATGAAAGCAAATTGAAAGATATGGAAAAAGCTATTCGCCGTGGTAGCTCTGTAAAGGGTGTAAAAGGTTTGTCTGCGCTTGCACATGGTCTACCCTGTTTGGACAGCGTTTGGAGTTATGCATATGAATATATGCATAATGGCACGCTAGGACTTCCAAAACAAATTAATGAACATCATACGACACCGAGTTTTTGGAGTGGATTCGTTGAATCTTTCTATTTAAAACCGAAGGAACGTGGTGAAATAAATTCGAGATTGTGTTGCATAAGACCACCTCAAGAAATTCATAGGCTTCCTAGGTCGTTAACGGAAAAATGTAAGTGGAAGGCAACAGAGTGGCGATCGTTTACTCTGTTTTATTATCTACCTTGTTCAGAGGGAATAATTAAAGATAAAGCAGTAAAATTGATGCTTCTGTTTTCTCGCTCGTTGTTCACGCTTTTAAAGCAAGAAATCACAGAAGAAGAATTGAATCAAGTGAAAATAGACATTTTGACCTTCGTTCGTAATTGTAACGCACTTTACGGAATTCACGCAATGACTTTCAACATATGCATATTCTTCTCCACATGGTTCAATCGGTTCGAAAATGTGGACCAATATGGGCAAACTCCGCCTTTCCTTAAGAAAATGGAATTATTGTTTGCAAATCCAACCTCAACGGCGCAAGAAATGTTGCTTCTGAGATGTCCACAAAATGGTTAAGGAAATGTTCCGCCAATCTCTGTATATCTCGCTTCTCAATGAGCGACTCGTGCACTGAATATTGTCAATACCTGCTTTCTCGTAAAGAACTGACGGCGGAACAGACGAGAAGAGCAGAGAACGGTACTGTTTTGCTTATTGGAAAAGGAAAATTAAACGAAGAAATTATAGCCATCATGCGCCACCTTGTGCAGGACGACACTATCACACCAGAAGTATACAATAGGTGTATTTATATGGAAACCCGATTCTGCAGTGTAGAATACACAAGAGCAGAAAAAAGAGACGACATCATCGTATTACTCCATTTTGGAGAAATCCTACAAATTCAAAGTTTGCTCGTTTCCGATGATCAGTGTTTTGTGTTTGGATGGTGTTTCCTCACAAGTGAAGTAACGGATCCAATTCATCTTCCGTATATATGAGGGAAGTCTTGAATATGACTCAAAGCAGCACATGCTTTAGAATTACAGAAATTAAAGAAAAATTAATATTCATTTATGCTGGTAACGATATTAGATATACATGCAGAATGCCGAACAATATAGAGATTCAGTAAAGCAGTAGAGATTTGTACCCAGTGGGCACAAAAGTTAAGGATGTCCTAGAGACGTCTTCGGGACGTTCGTAAGACATCTTTTGGAATATATCTTGTGGACATCCTAGGGATGATCTTAAGACGTCTAATGTCAGTACGAAATATGTCCTGAGAACGCCCTATGTCTTAAAGACGTCTTCATAGGGTGACCGGATGGGTCGCACCAACAACCGGGACACTCAGAAATTTTTCATGTTACCAATAACAAAAAAAAGGTCACCAAAAAATTGTTTATAGACACATTACATTAAAGGCACAAATATTAATTGTATAATAGCTATATTTTCATTCCAAAATGCAGAATTAACAACAATTTACAATCATCTTTTTTTCGTCCAATGGATTTATATCATTTTTACGAAGAACCGGGACAAACCGGGATTTTTACCAAAAAACCGGGACATTTCAAGTGAAAACCGGGACGCCCCAACTTGAGGTCGAAAACCGGGACATGTCCCGGTAAACCGGGACGTCTGGTCACCCTACGTCTTCAGGACATCTTTAGGACATTGGACGTCTTAGAGACGTTGATTGGACTGTCATTAGACGTCCTAGGAACGTCCCAAGGACGTTCTTGGGATGTTCATGGGTTTGTGCTCACTGGGTAGGTAGTGGAAAGTTACAGAATTATTTGTGTACAATATCATACCCAGAAAAGAATCTCCGTCGATAATATATGTCTCTACTTATCCTACATACATAATTTAAACGTAACCCCGCATCGTTTGAAACGTGGGTGAAGGATGGTTGCTCAACGAACTGAAAGTTTCATTTTGATCCCTTAAAAAGTGTGACGAAGCGCAAGCCAATCCGATCAAGAGGCAACGGAAGTTGAACTTTCGATGCGCGTGTTACGGAAAAACTTTTTTATCTGACTCAGGAGGTCTCAAAACGTGCAGATTTAGTGAAATCCGCAAAAGTCCATTTTCACACAAAACCAGTACCTTATCATGAGGATCGGAGAACATAAAAATAAAAAAGATTGTAGTCCCCCCCCCCCCCCCACTGAAATCTTGAAATTATTTTTTGTAGGAGACAAACGTGTCTTTCGAACCCAAGAAAAGACAATTAGATATAAAGAATCCGACCTTTGAAGCCAACAATTTTAGAGGAAAAGACACAAAGGTTTTACACAAAAGTCCTAATCAGAGTAAAACACCAGAGGAAAAGGAAGAGACACCAGTGAAGAATATGGTACGTGCAGTGTCTGATATAATTCCGACCGAATCCATTTCAAATCCTGCAGGTCGCCAGGTGACATGTTCATGGTTAGCTTGCGTATGAAACATGTCTTTGTACGTGGAAAATAATAAGACACGTATTTTTTTAAATTAACACAGCGACATTTTTCATGAATATTTTTAAATTTTTAAGGGGCAATAAGTTTTTTGCAAATTTTACGTTATAAACCGTGACATTTTTGAAATTTATGAGATATAGGGGTTTTCCTTGTTTCAGTTTATCCAGTTTTGTGTAATCTTTCAAAATTCATTAAAAAATAGCTCAAAAAATAAAAAATTGTAATATTATCTTGCATTATTTGGGGTCTACCTACCATGCATTTTATAGTTGGTATTTCTTCATTTTTCGGGAGAAAAAAATTATTTTTGATTTTTTTGAAAAGAATTTTCTTTCATCGAAAAAAAATACCAAGCGGAAAAATTATCGTAAATACATTATCAGTGCCAATTATTCATAAAAATTTAAGGGGGAAATAGGTCGGATTTTTTAGACCATTTTTTTTCAAAAATGCAAAATATTGTTGCCATTTTTCATTATTAAAAAAAAAAAAAATTGGTGGATTTTGAAAAAGTGCAAAAACTGGCTAAACTGAAACAACGAAACCCCTTCCATCTTATAAATTGCACAAATTTGGCGATTTTTGAAGTAAAATTTGCAAAAAAAACTCATCGTATCTTTAAAATATCAAAATATTCGTGAAAAAATTTAAAATGTCGCTATTTTAATTTAAAAAAATACATGTCTCCTTATTTTTCGCGTACAAAAACATATTTAATGGCAAGCTAATCCTGAACATGTCATTTATATTTGCATATTCTGTTTAAATTTCCAGGAAATAAGTCATTCCAAAGAAATGAGCCAAACATTAGTAGAATCTTTGGAATCACCTTCTACAAATAATTCTGACAGTCTGGAGAATGTTTTTGAGCCAAAGAATACTATTAATAATGTTAAAGTGGCTGTTTTGTCGTTAACAGACATTTTAGCCAATACTGAAGTTAATGTTGACTCAAGGAAGGGTGATAGTGTTGTAACGCATATGGAAGGGCTCGCAAATTCAGCCACAAAAGATCATTCGACAAAGGGAATCCGCTTAAGTCGCGATAAGGAAAATATCTTAAAGGTGATACTATAATATATGTCATTCTGAAGACAGTTCTGAACTTTATTTTTTAACATTTCAAGTTTTATAATCATACTTATTTTCTATTCAGGTATCTCTCCAAAGCAAAGAAGAAGTTTTAGAAGTAAAAAAACTTAAACTGTCGCTAAAAAAGGCTCACGAAGTAATTGACACAGAAAAAGAGAAAAATCTTAAACTCGAAAGGGAAAAAGCAAGCTTAAAGTTGATGCACGAGGAAAGTTATGCTTTAAACATCGAACTTCAAAGGGAAATTCTTGATCATTTTAAGCACAGTAAAGGTAAGCAATAACGTTTCCGATTGTTCGTCATTATATTGAGATATTCTAACCTGAAGGCGTGAAAAGGCCCTTTTTCGTTATTTTCAGATGAAAATAACTTCGAAACATTAATATGTTCGTCAACTTGGCCAACAGATTCAAATTTCGCATGAAAAAATCAACTGAAATGCACATACATTATTTCTGATATGCTAAAATATTTACAAGTGTGGGACCTTTTATATCAACAAATTCAATTTTCTGAGGTACCTAAGCAACAAACGTTTAATCAGACCGATTTCCTCCGAACTCTCTATCAAAGGGTTTTTTTGGGTCGCCGATTCCGAATTTTGAATTTATAGTCGTAATCAGCGAACCAAAAAATTCCTTAATAGTGATTGATAGTAGAATTGTAACGAATTTTTCGTTGAGCCGCCATAATTTGTCGATGTAAAAAGGTCCTACATTTGTAAATATTTGAGCATATCACAAATCATGTATGTGCATTTCCGGAAATTTTTTCATGAGGAATCCGAAACTGATGACAAAATTGACGAATATCATTGCGTTTTGAAGTCATTTTCATCTTAAAATGCTAAACAAAAGTCCTTCTTACACTTTTAGGTTAGAATATCTCAAAATCGCGATATGCTAGACGAATTCTGCTGTCAGATTCGGATTCAGCGCGAAAAATTACTTAAGAAAACACCTTCAAATTTCAGTGGTGAAAATCTTGTAGGCCTGTGTAATTTGAAATGAAGTTTTTACCTGCTTTACACTGAAGGACTACGTTTATCTCTATTTTCCAGATGTTCAAAGCTCGATTGAGAGAATCAAACATAACATCACAAATGAATGGCCCACCGTAGGGTTCATCAGACAGTCTGATAAGCACGTGCGTACATATTTTGTTTCGTAAAACATAAGAAATAATCTGTACGAAGCCCTCGTTACATTATTTTTCAAAATTACAGATACATCTCGGCAGAGGTATTTATATGCCGCTTCTCTGTTATGATGCAGCTAAAGTAAACGCCAAGAGTAAATTCAGTATCTTTGTTCGAAATATAGCTGTTTTTGTTTTTACTCCACAAGTGTTAATAAGTAGCAGCGTGGAAGGAATAAAATGCAACCGAACAAAAACTTCGCATCCTGCATTAGATAGCACGAAATTATCAGCGATTCACGGTAAATATACGTATTAAATAATTCAGCAGTAGAAAAGACTTTAAGTTAAAGGTGAGAAGGTTATCGGTATTACATTTATTTACAAATATTTCGTGTTTTTACCTGAAGGAACTTGGAACCAATGAGGTAACAATCGGATTGCTTATAGACAAGATCGGCCGTATTATAAATTCTAAAATCTCAGATATGCGAAGATTTCCGGGATCTCGAAGGAGAATGTTAAATGAGAAAAGTATGGGTAAGTAATATTAAAACTGATTGACTGCACAGCCCCAAAAAAAAATCAAAGTGTAATTTACAGTGAACCAGACCACCATACCTATATGCTTTTAGGGCCTCTTAATCCGAATCAGGACAGGTTTTTGAGAAAAAAAAGGTATGGCCTAAATGTAACACTGAAACTCTTATTTTAAGGAGATTATATTTGAAGCATTATTTTCGACGTGTGTCTTAAGTGATAGCAGGCTTTTGCCTGCCCACGCCGCCCGGGTGAAAAAAAGTGGCGAACGAGCAGCCGCGCAGCGAAAACCTGTGACCGCTCACGATACGCGAGGGAAATAATTTTTTGAATATAGTCTTCTTACAATACAAGGTGTACTGTTCTAGAACGTCATATTCGCACCCTATGTTGTTATTAGAAAATTTCCGAAAAGGCTGATTTTCTCAAAAACCTGGCCCGATGGAGCAAATTTGACGCCAGATTCGGATTCAGTGACCCCAAAAACATAGGTATGGCGGTCTGGTTAACTAAACATGCTACTTTCATTTTTTTATGAGTCTGTTTTATTGAAAGCTTACATTACTGAATTTTCTTTTGTATTTTCAAAGATTGCTTTTTGAAAGTTGTTGATAAAAGGTTGTGGGCTTCTTATTTTCAGATGATTTGTCAGCGAATTCAGATCCAGATGGACAGGGCGAAGGAGATGGTGAGGAATAGGAGGAGAAAGATGGTGAAGGAGAGTCATATTTTAGTTAATATTTTCGTTGCGTCAAAGAATAGGAAATTGGAACATATTTAATATATATTATATATTATTTAGATAGATTATTAAGCACAAAGCTCCAAAGAGTGCTCAATGCACGTGATATTGCCAGAGTATTATACGTTTTCTTTATGTTTAAATAAGACAAACCAATACTAGTACTAAATAAAATATGTTAACACACAACTTCTCATAAGTTTTTTTTTGCAGTCATATACCTAAGAATTTTATCTTTTACTTAGTTGACTTGTTTTATATTAGTATAATTTTCGACGACCATGACATCCATCACCTACTCAGTATTTAGAACTGAAACGAATCCACTGCGAAAGTCTATCGGAACCTGTTCGGAATGCCAAATCGACTTCACGAACCAAATTGAAACCATTCCATTGTCTATTTGGAATTCAGCATTGAGCCGAATAGATCACAACAGTCTAACAATTAGTTCGGTATTCCGAATTGAAACAATTGCAGTGTCTACTTGGAATTCTGAACTGAGCTGAATAGATCACAAGCACTTATCAGCCAGTTCGGTATTCCAAATTGAAACCATTCCAGTGTCTACTTGGAATTCCGAACTGATCTGAATAGATCACGACAGCGTGACAACCAGTTCGGAATTTCAAAGTGAAACCATTGCAGTGTCTACTTGGACTTCCGAAATGAGCCGAATAGATCGTGACCGCCTAATAACCAGTTCGACATTCCAAACTGAAACCATTCCAGTG
>CAKNXH010000042.1:581848-618946 GCA_932178445.1 Andricus quercusramuli | reverse complement strand
ATATATATATATATATATATATATATATATATAAATTAATTATATATATAGAAAATAATATAAAGTGTTTATAAAAATAAAAAATTAAGTACGAAAATTAGTAAGTAATAATTAGTATACAACTATTGAAGGATAAAGAAAAATAACTTTTTTCCGGAATATAATTCTTTTAATATACATTATATACACATCTTACGTGTCATACATCAAATTTACAATTCTGTTTGCAGTGAATTTGGTAATTACTGCCCTTTAAACAGAATAATTTTCCCGTAGAGTTGTCTGACACAGCATTATCTCGAAGTCTCACACAGCTGACGGAAGTTCTATCAATCATTTCTTCTGGAAAATGGCATGAGCAAATCCTCGAGTGTCTCGTCAAAGCTCCTGCATGTACTCCGATTCTATCCGCCCATTCCTGTTTTTTAACTGGATTTTTCGGAAACCTTTAAAAAATTATAGCATAAGATAATAAACAAATCTTAAAGAAAGCAAGTAGGAACTTCTCAGTTCAGATCATAACCTATCAAGCTTCACTAAGTTTGATACGTTATGTATAACTTAAAGCCTTTATACGATAATGTCGCATGGTTTCATTGAGTTTATTAAGTTGCTTTTACCTGTTTATTTATAATTAACATATATTTAGGTTTATTTAATTAAAAAAATGAATTTTTTTTTACTTACATGTGAAACGTAACCTTCAAAGCTTTCTTCTTACTCCTCCTTCCTGTATAATTATTGCAAACAGGAACTACACAATTCACTATTTTTCCTCTTGTCAACTTCTTACAGTTCAACAAGAGAAAATAAATTAAAACTTGTAAAAAAAAGCAATATGTATACAATAACTTTCGTACTTCGCACGATTGAAGATACACAGTATATATCTATATCTATATATATTTGTTACATGCTAAGATGGCGGCCTTCCCCTCTGAATTACTCAACCCCGCAACGACATGCCTAGTCCCCTACAATTTCTTCGATTTGCGTGATTGTAGTCAAACATAACCTACAAAAATCATTCGCAATTAAGTCACAAAAGTTTATGGCAAATATGATTTGTTTCTTTCAGGAATAAATCTAATCAAATGACTGAACGCTAATTTGAATTTTACGTTGTGGCATTTTTATATTGTTGTATTATATTGTGGATTACATTTACATCTATTATAGGGATCAATTTAGTGATAGGAAAGAAAACTGGAAACGCCAAAAATTACAGGTTGAAATAAAAGGATGGAAAGGATAATTCAATAAACCTATCTGTTTGGTGGTGCTGTCAAAACCATATTATGGTTTTGATTGTAGTATAATAGTATTCAAGTTTTTTTTTAGTTTCAAAGTTCTCAAGAAGCTGCACAAATTCGTATAGCTTATTCTTAACAAAATAGAGATTCCTGGCCTCTCAGTGTATAATAATATTTATCATTTATTACACTTGATTCTGTCGTTGAAAAATCAACTGTTTTGTAGAAACTTCAACCATTTTTTTTCTTTCTTTCCTGAAAAACCTTTGCTGCTTGAAAATTCAACAATTTTATTGAAAATTCACCTCTTTAGGTAGAAAATTAACTTTGTTAACTGAAAATTTAACTATACATCTTTGTCTGAAAATTGATCGTTTTTAATTGAAAATCAAGTATTAAATTTCTTATTGAGAATTCATCTTTTTTTGGTTGAAAATTTAAATACTGGTTGAAAATAATTTTTGTTTGGAGATTCACCACTTTAATTGAAAATTCAGCTCTTCGATTCAAAATTAATTTTCTAATACAAATTTGTCTTTTCAGTATGCAATTAATCTTATTGGTTGAAAATTCATATTTTTTGTTAAAAATGTAATTATTTTGTTAAAAATTTAAAAGTTTTATGGGTAAGTCATCCTTTTTGGTTGAATATTGTTCTTTTTGTGGGAAAAATATCAACTATTAGATGTTTTGTCAACTGAATTTAACTTGATTAGAAATTTGAAAATGTATTGGCCCGAAAATTTTGAGCTTATATGTTTAAAATAGCTTTTTGCAATCCCGAACTTTGAAGTTTTCTTTAAATTTTTAACACTTCAGTCTAATGATTTTGAATTTAAAAGCGTTTTAATTTGGATTTTCCAAAAATATAAAAATGCGTTATTTCGAGGCTCTCCAAAAACATTTTTACTGCTACAAATTAAAAACTAAAAATGTAAAAGCTTCAGCTATTCAAATTCAAGCTAATGATTAATTCCTGAATTTTAAACGATGCTTTTCAATTAGAAATTCTCTAATTTCTGAAGTTTCATTGGAATCATTCTTTACACGTTTTTTTTAAATGAAATAAAAATAATTTTGAATTTTGTTATCATGAAATTATTCTAATGTTAACCTTTTCCTACCTTGCAATTATTTAAGTATACAGGATTTTAATTTAAAATTGTACAATTATGAACAATTTAAATTTAAAACGACAAGAGGTTGAACTATTAATTTTAAAAGCATACGTTGTACAATTTTGAACGATTTAAATTAACCCCAAATAGTTTTGAATTTTGTTAAGATAAGATTATTCCAAACTAAATTTTATACCATTTATTGGATGATAAAACTCACAGAAAATCATCGTTTTGGCTTCTTTTTTTAAAAAAGTGTACTTTTTAGTTTTCAAGATTTGAAAACTGTTCATGTTTAATAGGTTATGTTCATTAACAGCAACAAGATACGATCAATTTTTACGTATTTATTCCTTTTTCTTCACTTTTTTTTTAGAAAACAAATTTCGTTTTACTAATAGAAACGTTTTTTGTCGTTTATATCTATGATATTAATTCAATTTTTCGCGTAATAACATGATTTCCACTTTTTCCACTTGTCCGGTCAGTTGACAGTCAGATTACCGGAAATCGGTCATCTGACGGTCACTCCCCATCTCTACCTCTACCCCTCTGGTTATAAATTTCGCACGTCATGTTTGAGTATAAATATGCGCACCACTGGTATATAATAATGCGCACACACATTCTTGCGCAAGTTTTCTGAAAAAAACGACAGTTGGCGCAGTTGGTTCAAGTTGTCAGTCAGGTCGGTCAGGCTCGGGCAGGGTCAAATTTATGCGTGGTGCGTAGAATAAGATAAACCGTAAAAAGTAGTCGCCAGCCGGTCGTAGCTGGCCAGAAAATGGTAAATGGTAAACATGCGGACGAAGTGTTGCTGGAAAAGTCCAAGAATTGCGCAGAAAAGATTGCAGAGAAGGAGGATGCGAAAAACAGCTGTTCGTCCTGCAAAGGCTCCGAGCGAACGTCAGAAATGGCTCAAGACAGCAGTCCCTGCTGGGATAGTCTCCCCAGTGTCATTTTGCTCGAAATATTTTCCTATCTGCCCCAGAGTAGCCGATTAAGAGCCTCCCAGGTACATGATCTTTTTGTATCAATTTTCCTTTATGCACTCGTTACGGCTCCGTAAGTGATATCTAGGTTTGCACACTTAACGGTTTCAATTTCGTTTGCAAATGCAAAAGTTGGAAATACAATCTGCAAACTCGTACGACAATATAGTCTTCGTTTTCATAATAAACACTCCCAGGCAATAACAATAATGTTTTCCGAAAGTACTTCTTTCTGTATTTTTTCTTGGCTTGCTTTCTTTAACGTTAATTAATTTTGATCTTAATAACCTACATGTATATTATTCTTTATTCTAAATCCTTTTTGGTTCATTTAATTTCAGACAGGATGAAATATAAAATGGATGAATATTGAGAGTCTACAAGAAAGTCACTTTTACAAATTCAAATAATTTCAGGTTCTAAAATGTAAGCCTTATTGTGTCATATGTTGCTTAGAATATAAACAAAAAGTTGCTAGAATATTTTTTTGACGAAAAATGGAGATCTTGTATGATTTTTTTTCCTTTCAGGCTATTTTTGTATAATCGATAATTTGAAGGTTGCAATATAAGTAGCATTAAAATTGAAAAAGGTTATTTATTTAGCTTATTTAGGTTTATTGTTTGCATAATAATGTTTATTTGTAGGTGATATTTCAGTAGAAAATATATAATAGAGAAATATAAGTAATTATGATCAGTTTTAGCTGTCGCGCAGAAATTTCAATACGAAAGGTGGTAAACAGTACAAGGCAATAAGAATAATAGTAGTCATACTCCCAATATGTTCTAAACTCAAAGTTTTCAAGATTCTAAATGGTAGCTCTTGTTTTATCACCGAAGAAAAAGGATCTCACTTTCACTTGATTCTCGTCTCGACATTACGTGATCGTTAAATAATTTGAATTTAAAGCGATGTCTGATTTTTAATGTACACTAGAAATTGATTATCAACATTGCAACAATATTCATTTGTTTCCATTACAAGTATGATATTTATTCAGGATTTCAGTCCCTTTGATAAGTTTTATATATTGACAGGGCTGCTGCAGGGCAGGGAGTCCTGGAAAGTCCGGGAATTGAAACTGGTCAGGGAAAGTCAGGAAATGTCCAAGAAAACCTGAAAGACTCAGGGAATTTGAGATGAACAGAAGATCATTTTATTTTGTTGGAAATTCGTCTTTTTGTCATGAAAATTTAACATTTTTGTTGAAAAATTTTCTTCTTCATTGACTGAAAATGCTTAGTTGAAAATTCAACACTTGTTGAAAATTTATCACTTATCGTAGAAATTTCATCTTTCTTGGTTAAGAATAAAACTGTTCGGTTAAAAGTTCATCTTTTGGTTGAGGATTCAACTACATATTTTGTTGACAGATTGCCTTTTTTATTGAATTTTATTATTTTCGTTGGAAATTAATTTTTCAACTGAAATTTTAACTATTCTAAATATGGTTAAAAATTTATCCTTATTAGTTGAAAATGCAACTTTTTGGTTTTTTGGTTGAAAATTAAGCTTTTTTGTTGTTGAATCAACTAATTTGTTAAAAATTCCTTTTTTTGTTGGTGATTCATCATTTTAGTTGAAAATTCTTTGTTGTTGAAAATTCATTTATTTTTCTGAAAATTCGTCTTGTAGCAGAATATTAATCTTCTGGGTGAATAATTTATCATCCTTGGTTAAAAATTCAACTATTCTGTTAAAAATTCGTATTTTCATGTTGAATTTATCTATTTTTTGGTGAAATTTGAACTATTTTATTTTTGGATGATCTTTGTTAGTTGAAAATTCTCTTATTTTGTTAAAAATTTGTCTCTAGGTAGAAGTTTCATCTTTTTTTGGATAAAAATACAACTGTTTGGTTGAAAAATAATTTTTTTTTTATATGATGTTGATGTTTTTTGTCTACTTGGTCTAAAATCAATATTCATTGAATATTGATCATTATTTTTTTGAGTTTTTGAAAAAAATCTCTCTACCTCCACTGGGATTTGAACACCAGATCTTTCAGATTTCCGGTCTGATGCTTTAACCAATTAAGCTACAGAGAAACGAGAAGATTTTCTTCAAAACTCTTACAAGCTGAATGTCGACGTCATTCTATACTTGTATTATCATTCCAACATGCGAGTGATTTTATTCATTTTGATGTTAGGGTTGTTGACCAGTGAAATATTAATTTTATATGATAATGTTTTTTGTCTACTTGGTCTAAAATCAATATTCATTAAATATTGATCATTAATTTTTTGAGTTTTTGAAAAAAATCTCTCTACCTCCACTGGGATTTGAACACCAGATCTTTCAGATTTCCGGTCTGATGCTTTAACCAATTTAGACCAAGTAGACAAAAAACATTAACATCATATAAAATTAATATTTCACTTGTCAACAACCTTAACATAAAAATTAATAAAATCACTCTCATGTTGGAATGATAATACAAGTATAGAATGACGTCGACATTCAGCTTGTAAGAGTTTTGAAGACAATCTTCTCGTTTCTCTGTAGCTTAATTGGTTAAAGCATCAGACCGTAAATCTGAAAGATCTGGTGTTCAAATCCCAGTGGAGGTAGAGATTTTTTTTCAAAAAATCAAGTATCAATATTCAATGAATATTGATTTTAGACAAAGTAGACAAAAAACATTAACATCATATAAAAAAAGAAGATTATTTTTCAACCAAACAGTTGCATTTTTAACCAAAAAAAGATGAAACTTCTACCTAGAGACAAATTTTTTACAAAATAAGAGAATTTTTAACTAACAAAGATCACCCAAAAATAAAATAGTTAAAATTTCACCCAAAAATAGTTAAATTCAACATGAAAATACGAATTTTTAACACAATAGTTGAATTTTTAACCAAGGAAGATAAATTAGTCACCCAGAAGATTAATATTCTGCTACAAGACGAATTTTCAGAAAAATAAATAAATTTTCAACTAAAATGATGGATCACCAACAAAAAAATGATTTTTTAACAAAGTAGTTGATTCATCAACAAAAAAGCTTAATTTTCAACCAAAAAATCAAATAGTTGCATTTTCAACTAATAAAGATAAATTTTTAACCATACTTAGAAAAGTTAAAATTTCAGTTGAAAAATAAATTTTCAACAAAAATAATCAAATTCAATAAGAAAAGACAAATTGCCAACAAAATATATAGTTGAATCCTCAACCAAAAGATGAACTTTTAACTGAACAGTTTTATTTTTAACCAAAAAAGATGAAAATTCTACGATAAGTGATAAATTTTCAACAAAAGTGTTGAATTTTCAACCAAGCATTTTCAGTCAATGAAGAAGAAAAATTTTCAACAAGAATGTTAAATTTTCATGACAAAAAGACGAATTTCCAACAAAATCAAATTATTTTCTGTTCATCTCAAATTCCTTGAGTCTTTCAGGTTTTCTCGGACATTTCCTGACTTTCCCTGACCAGTTTCAATTCCCTGACTTTCCAGGACTCCCTGACCTGCAGCATCAAAATTAATAAAATCACTCTCATGTTGGAATGATAATACAAGTATAGAATGACGTCGACATTCAGCTTGTAAGAGTTTTAAAGAAAAACTTCTCCTGTCTCTGTAGCTTAATTGGTTAAAGCATCAGACCGGAAATCTGAAAGATCTGATGTTTAAATCCCAGTGGAGGTAGAGAGTTTTTTTAAAAAACTCAAAAAATTAATTATCAATATTCAATGAATATTGATTTTCGACCAAGTAGACAAAAAACATTAACATCATATAAAATTAATATTAATCTTTTTTGTCTGAAAATTCACCTCTTTTGTTCAGAATTCATATTTTTGGTTCAAACATCTTTTAAAATTCTTCTCTTATCGTGAAAATTTCATATTTTCTGGTTAAAAATTAATCTTTCTTTGTTGAAGATTGAACTATTTTGTTGAAAATTCGTCTTTTTTGTTGAATTCGACTGTTTTTGTCTAAAAATTTATTTTTGTAACTGAAAATTTAACAAATTGTATTTTTTGTTGAAAATTGATATTAGTTGATACTTCATGTATATTGTTGAAAATTTGTCTTTTTTTGGTTGATGGATTAACTACTTTGTTAAAAATTCATTTCTTTTTCGGATGGTGATTGGTGATTCATCATTTTAGTTGAAACCCCTTTTTTGTTGAAAATTTAACTATTTCATTGAAAATTCAACTATTTGGTTGAAAGTTTATTTATTTTGTTGAAAATTCGTCTTAATTCCTCTTCCTTGGTTAAAAATTCAACTATTTTATTGAAAATTCATCTTTTCTTGTTGAATTCAACTGTTTTTGGTTGATAATTAATTTTTTAAACGGAAATTCCATCTAATCATTTTTGGTTGAAAATGTATCTTTTTTAGTTGAAAATTCATCTTTAAAATTTGTCTCTTTCGCTAGAAATTGCATCTTGTTCAGTTGAAAATGCAACTTTTTGGTTGAAGATTCAACTACTTTGTTAAAAATTCATTTTGTGGTCATGATTCATCATTTTAGTTGAAAACCCTCTTTTTTGTTCAAAATTTAACGATTCTATTTTTGGCTGAAAATTGATCCTTTTTATTTGAAAATTCATGTATTTGGCTGAAGCTTCAACTACTTTGTTAGAATTTTTTTGTTGATTCATTTTATTTGAAAAATATTTTTTTTGCTCAAAATTTAACTATTTTGTTGAAAATTTAACTATATGGTTGAAAATCCTTATATTTTGTTGAAAATTCTTATTTTTTAGAAGTATGTTAATCTTTTTGGTAAATCACAGTGGTTTAACATTTTTTAAGTGGATCTTTTTTAGTTGAAAACTCAACTATTTGGTTAAAAATGTTCGTGTTTTGTTAAAAATTCGTCCTTTTTGGTAGAAAATTAATCTTTTTGGATTAAAATTAGTCTCTTTGACTGAAAATTAAACTATTTTGTTGAAAATTCGTCTTTCTTGGTTGAAAAGTCAACTATTCGGTTAAAAGATTAACTGTTTGGTTAAAAGTTAATTTATTTTGTTTTAAATGTAATCTCTGAGTTTTAATATATATGGATTCACTTTTTTCAGTCAAAATATTTCTTATGTAAGATCTTCCACCCCCCCCCCCCCCCCCCACCCACATACACGCTCAAATTGGTCAAAAAATGAAAAATGTTGTTAGGGAAAAGTCAGGGAATTTCGAAATTGAGATTTTTTAGTAATTCTGATTAATTCCTCATTTGTTTAACATTGAATGTAAAGTTCAATAAAATTATTGACAATAATTTCAGTTTAGCTTTTGATATTCCATGAATTGAAACAAAAATATTTTTTTTCTCAAAGTTATTTAATTTTTATTGAATATATATTATATAATTAATAGTTTTTCTCTATTTTTGTTTAAACTAGGTTTGTAGAAACTGGAGATACGCGTTATTCCATCCGAGCTTCTGGAAGAAGATCAAGTTTTCTCTCAAAGATGAAGACAGTGTCGCATGGTCCAGGTAACAAAGATTTCCATTCATCTTTTATTTTTATTCCTTTAAATAAGACTACATAGCATCTTTAAAATGAGAATCATTGCAGATTTTTGGTGAGTTCCTTCGGACTCAGCGTGCACGACGTTACAATAAGTTGCGAGACACCCGGGAACTACGTAAAAGATGCTGTGAGTCTTCTTAAAAAATTGAGCAACAACAGGCAACTTCGAAAATTATTTTTGGAACCAACGAGTTGCATGTTCGATTTGCCCATCAGGCGAACTGAGAACGAAGATGATGGGTAAATACGAAAACTAAATCTCTATTAAATCTAACATTTTTGTGTGTAAATTCAGGTCTCACAGACTCTCCCTCTATCCCTTATACCCTATATTCAGTTAAGGTCCCTAAAGTACCCTATTTTCAAGATTTGGTCCCTATGGTACGCTATTTGCAGCCTATAATATAACTTTTAGTCATGTCACTTTTCTTTCAATAAATTAACTCATTGATTAATCACTATTCAATTGAAATTTTTAATCGATTTTAATAAATTGAAAGGATTGTTAAGAGTTTAGATTATTTTTAAAGCTTCTAAGGTATTTTAAAGAGCTTTTAATTTGAAATATTTTAGTGGATTTGAAAATATTGCAAGGAATTTTTGATTAATTTCATTAATTGGAAGGGATTTCAAAGCGTTTGAAATATTTTAGGATAAAGAATTTCCTAGAATATTGGAAGATACGGAGCGATTTTACAAGGCCTATAAGGTTTTAAGATATTTCAAAAGATTTCCAAGGATTTCACTGATTTTAAGGGATTTTAAAGCTCTCAATGTATTTTACCAAATTTCCAAGATTTCAGGAAATATCATCGAATTTCACGGGATTTTGTAATATTTTGGTGGATTTCAACGAAATTATTCGCGTGAAGTGAGGTTTTTGGTAGGGTTTCAAAGGATTTGAAATATTTTATTGAATCTTGAAAGATTCCAAGAATTTTTTGTTGGAATTGCAATAATTTGAAAGGATTTCAAAGCGATTGAAATATTTTAGTATAAAGAATTTTCTAGAATTTCGGAAGATATGGAACGATTTTACATGATCTATAAGGTCTTAAGATATTTTAAAAGATTTCACAGGATTTTATCAGATTTCCAATAATTTCATTGATTTTAAGGGATTTTAAAGCTCTCAATGTATTTTATTGCATTTTCCAGTATTTTATGAAATATCATCATAGAATTTTACGGAATTTTATAATATTTTAGTGGATTTCAAAGAATTTATTCACGAGAAGTAAGGTATTTTGTTGGGTTTCAAAGATATGAAATTATTTTTTGCAATTCACCCTGCATTCTTATTAATTTATCCTGAATTCCTTTAAATTCTTTTCAATTTTTAGTTCACTTTAGTTTTTCTCAATTTTATTAAATCCAATGGATTTTCTTGAATTTTGGAAAGTTTTTATTTGGATTGATCCTGAGGATCAATTGATAAAATGATCAAAGGATTTGAAATACTTTGATGTATTATTCCAAATTCCTTTGCATTTTCAAGTGCTTTCCAAAATTTCCAGGGATTTCAAAAGATTTGAAAGCATTTGAAATATTTTAGGGTTTTTTAAAAGATAACAAATAAATTTTTAATTGATTTCATAAATTTAAATTTATTTAAAAGGATTTGAAATATGTTTATGGTATTTTCAAAAATTCCCAGGCATTTGCAAGATCTTTAAAAAATTTCAATGGATTTCCAAGGGTTTTAATAATTTTAAGGGATTTAAAACAAATTGCATTTCTTTTGAATTTAACTTGAACTGTTTTGTAGTCACTATTCACTTCTTTGGTTAGAAATTATAAGGGTTTCAAAGATTTAAAGTTTTTTTTAATTCACCCTGGATTCTTTTAAATTCTTCGGAATTCTCTTGAATTTTTTTAATTTACCGGAATTCTTTTTAATTCATTCAATTCTATTTATTTCAATGGATTCTTTTAATTTCGTAAAGTTTTTATTTAATTTATGCCAAGTAAGTTAACCTCGCCTTTAATTCTTAGGCATTTCATCAAATTCTTTTGAATTCCCTTGAATTTTTCCAAACTCGTTTCAATGTTAATGAATTCAATTAACTTTTTTCATATTTTTTATCAATTCATTTGAATTTTATGAATTTCATTGAATTCTTCTCGTTTACCTAAAATTCCTCCAAATTCATTCCAATTGTACGGAAATCAATGGAATTTTCTGATTTTTAAAAATTGTTCCAATCCATTTGACTTCTTTTGAATTTAACGTGAAATGTTTCGAAATCCTATGAATTTATCCTGAATTTGTTACTTTTTGAGCGCAAAAAAGTACCCTATGAGCGTGACAAAAAGGACCCTTTGATTCCTATATTGTATCCCATAGGGACTGTGAGGCCTGATAAATTACTGATTACTCAAAATTTTGATTGTACCATTGTTTGCAGATCAAAGGCATTTTCTGCTCCTGTGATGGAGTCTCTTTTGAAGATGATGGAGACAACAAACAATTTAGAAGCACTAAGCTTAGGATGCATCGAAGAATTAACAGCGAGCGCCAGTGTACTTTTAGAACCTCTACAACACTATCATGCCAAACACTTGACTCACCTCAGTTTGGCGTCGATCAAAGATGATCCGGATCACTACGATTTCCTGGAATTTGACTGCAGCGCTTTTAGTTCATTTTGTAGATTAAGAGTCTTGACGGTGGATTATGACTACGTCAGTGATATTTTGCTTAACGCCTTGGATAATGGAGTGCTCGAAAGATTAGTTATTCATATTCATGGTCTAGATGATGATTATCCAGGAACTTCCAACCAGGCATGGGAGAATTTCACTCGAAAGAAGTAAGCCAAATTTTAGTTCAATTTCTAAAGTGGCTGCTGGACCGAGAAACCGAGAATTTTTCAAAACTGGGAAATGACAGTGAATTTATTTTTTGACGTAGAATTTTACACATTTTTAGAAGATAAATCTATCCAATCACTTGAAAGTGTATACATTTCTTGTCACATGATATCAAATCATTCACTTTACAATGCATAATTCAAACATCTTTTTAATTACAGAAGACTCAAACAATTAAAGGTTAAAAGCGTTTGCAATTTAAAATTTGTGATAAAATAAATTTTAAGCTGATCAACTGTAAATATCAATTAATTAATGATTTAAAGATTAAACTGTAGTTCGAATATTAAAAATTGAAGAATAATTGATTTTGCAAGACAATTCTAAATCTGTTAAAAATTAAACAGTGTACAGAATTTAAGGTTAGAAATTGAACTGTTTCAATTCAAAAGCCTTATATTTTATTTATTTAAATGTCCGATTGAAAATTTTTAATATTTAGCAATATTTGACTTATCATTTAAAATGAGCAATTGAGGAAGTGACAAGCAAAATCGTACAAATCACAAAATGGAGAAAATTGAGTTAGAATTATGTTTTGGATCTTTCCCATCAATTATATCGCTTGAAATAGTCAAAATCGAGCTAAACATCACGAAGAGGGACCAGTGATGATATTTAGCTCGATTTTGACTATTCTAAGCGATATAATTTATGGGAAAGAAGCAAAACATAATTCTAACTCAATTTTCTCCACTTTGTGAATTGTGCGCTTTTTCTTGTCACCTCCTCAATTGTAAATCAAATATTCAAAACTAAACAATTTGAAACTGAAATGTTTGAGATAGAAAGCCTTGAATAGGTAAAATTACAGATAGCTAAATTTAAACTTTAAACGATACAATTTAAGTTTCTCTATTTAAAAAATGTTTAATTTATTATTGAAATTGCTGAATTATCATGTCTAACTAACGATTCAACAATTTGGAAGTTTCGAAGATTCAAACTCAATTTAAAACTTGAAAAGATTTTAACAAATTTAAAAGAAATTGTTGATTTTTTAAGATTTCAATAGGAAATTGTTAAGCTTGTTAAGGATTTTGAAAGGCTAGAAAATAAAACAATTAATGAGATTCCTGGGAAAAATTTTAATGATTTTTTCATGTTTTAAAACTAATTTTAAGAGAATATTTAAAAAAATTCAAATCTCAAAGAAATTATAATGAATAAATAACAATTGAATAATGATTCATTTATAAAAATTTGATTAGGTTTAAGACATATTTAGAAGTTTTGAAAAGAATAAAAAATAATTAAAAATTTGAAAATATGTTTTAAATTTTTAACCAAATTTAGATTTTGAAGATTTTAAATCAAAAAGTTTATGAGCTTTTTAAGCAGTTTGAAGGGCTTCAAAAGAATAATATTTTCTTATTATTATTCCTAGGAAAAATTTTTATGATTTATTTAAAAACTTTTTTAAAAAATCCAAAAATAAGTTAAATTTTGAAAAGATTCCAAGAACTTTAAAAGAAAATGTATATTTTTGAAGGATCTAAAATACAATTTTAAAGCTCTTTAAGGATTTTGAAACGTTTCAAGATAATAAAAAAAAAATCTTAAAATTCCTGGAAAATTTTTTTATAATATTTTTATTTTGAAATCATAATTCTAAGGGAATATACTATATACTTTATATAACTTTATATATATAACTATATAACCTTTATTAATGTAGAAAAAATTGGAGTAAGTTTAAGACATTCAGAAGTTTTGAAAAGATTAAAAAATAATTTGAAACATAAAACGATTTCAAAAAAATTTCAACAAAATTTAGATTTTTGAAGATTTAGAAGCTTTTGAAAGATTTCCAAAAAATACAATTTTTTAATTAATACTTCTTGGAAAAGTGAAAATGATTCTCTACTTTGTTAAATTAATTTTAAGAGAATATTTGAAAAGATTTCCAAAATTGTCAAAAAATAATCTGAAAGATATTGAGGCAATTTTTTAAATTTTACACGATTTAAAAAAAATCCAAAAATAATTTAAAATTTGAAAAGATTCCCAAAAAAAATTGAAAGAAAATTTAGATTTTTGAACATTCTGAAATACAATTTTGAAACTTATTAAGGATTCTGAAACGTTTTAAGATAATGAAACAATTTTCTTAAGATTCCTGGGAAAATTTTTAATGATTCTTTATTGTGAAAACATAATTTTAAGAGAATCTTTAAAAAGATTCTTAAAAAATGTTTTCTATATATGACAATTGAACAATTATTCATTTGAAACGACTTACAATTAAATTAAATTAATTTCTAATGTAATAAAAAATGTTCAGTTAAAAAAGATATAATCGTTTAATTTGTAATATTTCGAACTTTTTATCGCAGTTTAATTGCATTTTAACGGCATGTAAATTAAAAAATGTTAAAAGCTTCCATTTTAAACGTCAATTATCGAGTATTTGAATTACAAATTTTGTGAAATTTAATTTTAAAAGTTTAAAATTCAAAAGAGTAGTTTGATTTTATCAATTTGCAGTTCAGCTTTCATAACTTCAATTGAATAAATTGTTTAACTCCAAGAGTTCGAGTGTTTTAATTTCAGTGACCGTGGGAAGTTTGTGTGAACCCGGAAATGACCGGAAATTCTTTTCCTCGATTGAAACGGCCACTCTGATTTCGTGATCCTCTTATCGAAATAAAAATTTATAATATTATAATACAAAATATGTTAATTTTATTTCCAGTCCTTTGTGCGAACTGCGTCTCAATCTCATCCACGCATACGTAGCAGTAAAAGTTCTAGACACAGATATCCTTCAACCCGCGATGCCACTCACACACCTGAAAGTATTATTCTGCGAGCATATCAACATTGGTGCATTGCACAGTATATCAGTTTGGTATCCAAACACTTTGCGATCACTCATCTGGATTGATTCGATCGATCCTACAAAGCACTTACCTGCCACTTTCGACCCACATGAACCAAACAAGTATGACAAATTATTCTCATTGATGAAAATAATTAATATATGTTCTTGCTTCTTTCTTTTTTAAGGGTTCATAATGTTTATATTTTAAAATATTATTGATTTCCGATATTTATCTTTGCATTTCAGCCCTGATCCTCTAGTTTTCGTAGCCTGGAAGTGCACGAAATTGGTTGAAATCGTTTTTATTGGACATAAGTACGCACAGGAAAACTTACTGGCAATTGCCCGACTGAGGGGAAATACGCTTCACCGACTTGAATTCGCTGAAAGTGACATCGCAACTGAGGAGTCTTGGTATGAAGGGGAACACATCATGAATGTAAGTTTGTCATTGATTGTTTTGTTTCATGATTAATCTCGAGAGATTGATTAATCATGAAAACTGGTGTACAGGCATTCGTAAAATCTTTGTCGAATCTCGGAAATATTTAAAAAAGATATTTAATTCTTTGTGAGATTTCGAAATCTGTGAAATCTTGTTGAAATTCTGTAATTCTTCTTGAAATATATATATTTTTTAATCTTCTGAAATCTTTGAAATATCTCAAATTTGTGAAATCTTTTAATTCTATGTAGAATCTTTTGAAATCCGAAAAATTATTTTAATTCTTCTGAAATAGTTGTAAAATCTTTCAATGTATTTTGAAATCTATGCGAAGTATTTTGACATCCTTGTGGAAACCTTAAAATAATTTTGAAATCTTTGTGAAATCTTTTGAAATCTTTGCTATTTCTTTGAAAATATTCTGAAATCTTTATGAAATCTTTGTGAAATATCTTGAGATCTTTTGAAATATTTGTGATTACTTGGCAAAATATTTAGAAATCTTTGTGGAAACTTCGAAATATTTGTGCATTTTTTTGAGACCTTTGCAGAATCTCTAAAATCTTTCAATTGTTTTAACTCATGAAATGTTTCGGAATCTTTTGAAATGTTCTTGAAATCTTCAAATTCTGTGTGAATAATTTCGAGATCTTTTGAAATCTTTGTGATTACTTGGCAAAATATTTAGAAATCTTTATGGAAACTTCGAAATATTTGTGAATTTTTTTTAGATCTTTGCGGTATCCCTAAAATCCTTCAAATTTTTTAATCCTTTTCGAAATATTTTAAAATTCTGTTGAAATCTTTGTGAATACTTTGCGAAATATTTAGAAATATTTGTGGATTCTTCTTCAAATATTTTTAAAATCGTTGAATTCTTTATGAAATCTTTTGAAATCTTCGTGAAAACTTTGCGAAATATTCTGAAATCCTTGTGGAAACTTTAAAAAAATTCTGAAATATTTTAAATCCTTGTGCAATCTTTTGAAATCTCTGTGAAATGTTTGAAACCTTTGTGAAATCTTTGATCGGTCTTCTGAAACATTAGTGAAACATTCGTGAAATTTTGTAATTCCTGAAATATATATATTTTGAAGTCTTCTAAAATCTTTAAAAACTTTGTGAAATCTTTCAAAATCATTTAAAAACTTCTGAAATCTTCGTCAAATCTTTCAAAACCTTCTGAAATCTTTGAACTCTTTGTGAAATATTTCGAGTTCTTTTGAAATTGTTTTGAAGTCTTTGTGAATACTTTGCGAAATATTTAGACATCTTTGTGAATTCTTTTGAAATCCTTGTGGAATCTCTGAAATCATTCAAATTTTTCAATTATTTATGAAATATTTTGAAATTCTTTTGAATACTTCGCGAAATATCTAGAAATCTTTGTGAAAATTTCGAAATCTATAAATTTGTTTGAAATCTTTGTGGAATCCTTAAAATGTTTTAAATTTTTTAATTCTTTGTGAAATAGTTTGGAATCTTTTGAAACCATTTTGAAATCTGTGGAATTTTTTTATTCTTCGTAAAATATTTTTTTCCGGTCTTCTAAAACCTTGAAAATGTCAAAAAGATTCGTGAAATTTTTTAATTCTTTATGAAAAATTATAAAATCTTTTGAAATATTTGTGAAGTATTTGACACCTTTGTGAAATCTTTTAAAATCGTTTCTAAATCTTTGCAAACACTCTGAAGTCTTTTTGGAAATCTTCGAATTCTTTATAAAACATTTCGAGATCTTTTAAAATTCTTTTGAAATCTTTGTGTAATCCCTGAAATCTTTCCAATTTTTTAATTCCTTGTGAAATATTTGAGAATCTTTTAAAACCTTTGTGAAATTTTTTAATTCTTGAAATTTATTTATTTTTAACCTTCTGCAATCTTTAGTAAATTTGTAAAATCTTTGCGAACTCTTTAGGAATTTTGGTAAAATCTTCGAATTCTTGGTGAAATATTTCGAAATATTTAGGTAAATCTTTGCAGAATCTTTGAAATCTTTGTGAAATTTCTTGATATCTTTGGAAATATTGTTAAATTTGTGTAGAAACTTTGACATAGTTACGAAATATTTGTGAAATGTTTGAAATCTTCCTCAAATCTTCTGATTTTTTGTGAAATATTTCGAAATATTTTGAAACCTTGAAATTAGGTCTACACTCAAGAGTCGATTGGTCAATCCCTCGATTAATCTGTTATAATAATAAAAGGAATCCATCAATTTTCAACCCCTAGATTTTTAATCTCAAAAACTTTCATAATAAACTAGCGACAATTTATACTCTTTTCTAGGAAATAAAGGAAATCCTAGGTGGCGGTTGGCATCCGATAAGTGATGGAAGGCTCCCAACAGTAGTGATGGATCCTCTCATAGGGGACAGCCGGGAAGTGATAATGCCAATGGTTCTCCACGACCAAAAGTAACTTCTGACTCCAGTTCCAAACCCAAGTCTTTCAATCCACCGAGTCTCAGTTTACTCTGGGCAAGCGCCACTCTCAAAGACTGGGCCTCATACCTCCTCTTTTTTCCATGGCCTTACTTGTCACCACTTTCATTTGCCACATTCTCCGGTGCCCAGTTTCTCCATGTTTTGAATCCGGATTCCATCCAGCTGCTTCGATCTCAAGGTGGCAGAAAGGAGAAACGCAAGTATAGACCTTATTTTAGATTGACGATCGAAATTCAGTACCATTTTCTTTAAACTTAGAAAGCGTTTCTTAGAGAGCGTCTGCCCAGCGTTCTTCGACCAAATATGTAACGAATCATGGGTTCTTTTTTTTAACTACAGCACAATGTCCACGCACGAGCGTTTTGTCTCGGAAGATTCTAGAATCTGTCAGGGAAGTCCAATAAGCCTCTATCCGAGAAAGTTGACGCTACAATGAACCATGTACCTTATATCGATTTTCTTGTTTGGGAATTAAGATTCGCGTCTTAATAATCCATCTAGACAACAGGGCCACGTTAGGGCCTCTCGTGACCTAAACCCACTACACAGGGTATATTAATGTAAAATAATTGTTGAGAGATAGCAAGAAGTCCGATCCATAAGGGCAGAGGTCTGAATTCCTAAGATCTTCCACGAGAAAATTTAGCCAAGATTCATAAGCGTAGCTAGAGGCTGGGAACTTAGTTTATAGAAAGTGCGAGCGGAATGAGAGAAAGAGAGAATTATCGAACATTTAAAAGCGTAAGAGTAAAAGAGTTCGAGAAATATTTTACATAAATATCGATGAAAGTCTCGACGTTGAGACATCGAAGAGCGATCCGAGGTTATTTTTAATACCAAAACCAATCGGACGCGATTGTACTAACAGAAACAGCTGTAAGCTAGAAGATTTAGTCGCTAATCATATAAATGTGTATGTATAACTATTGTCTATTGAATTTGAAACTTTAACCGTGCAATGTTGTACGATAAATGGTGAGAATTTTGAATGTTTACACAAAGACCGGTAACGTAAAAAGGCAAAGAATATCAAAACGTCAATCGTCTAGACAGTTTTACTATTCCGAAATGTGATTTACGATTTTCATTTTCAACTCGTAGCCACGTATGCAGGTGTTTTGTCTTTATGTGTGTGATCCTTTCGAATATTGTTGCCTAGTTATCGAAGGCGAAGTTCTGCGTAATAAAAACGTATATTTCACGAAAAGAGAGATAGAGAGACAGTGTTTAGAGACTAGGGAGCATCATGAACGCGAAGTGACTTAGCTGAGAGAGCTGTCCAAAAAAAAAAAAAAAAAAAAAAAAGAACGGGCCTTAATATGTACCTGAGTCGCGCCGAGACTAATTTTGCTGATAAAAATTGAAGCGCGACAACCACCAAAAATAATCCTAAGCCCCAGAGGATACGCATGAATGTCCCGTCAATCAACAACTTGATTGTAATAATTAGTAGAGAAATCAACGAATGATAATGGCGAAAGAACGATTACTGTTTAAGAAGAACGTTTAAGAACGATATAAAAAAAATTAGTTGTTGGTTATAGTAATCGGTGCTGTGTTGATAAGTTAAATTTATTTTACGGACGATTCACTGCTGTTCTTTTGTCCTCGTTTTTCATCCAAGTGTCGCGAAGGAAGTTCGCGGACGTGGTGCGAATTGTAGTACTTGTGCGTGTGCGAGTCAAAAAGTGGGAGAAAGTTTGTGAGAGTAAAAGAGATACAAAGTTAAGAAAAAAGGCTTGGAGAGTCATAGGTCACTGGAAAGGAAAAATGCGAAGAATGCAGGAATGTCCGTTCGTTGAAGGACAAAACACAAAAGTGATACGTACCACCTCGGTTCGATTCTAAAATTCTGGAGCCCCAACTCAACGAAGGCACAATGCAAGAATATTTTAAATAGCGCGATGACAAAACCAAAATAAGACTGAGCCTACCGCGTATCGTATTTTAGAGTTGGGTTGTTGGTTACATATTCTCATATTCATAAGGATTTTTCAAATTCTTTGGTATTCTCAGAAATGAAAATGTGTCATCTTTGTCTCCCAAAATCAAATGGTTTGAGTTTTTAGCATTTTTATTTGAATAAATTCAAATAGTCGAGGCAACTTATGAATATGTTTGAATGAGAGGTGGTGCGAAAAAGCTAGCTTAGATCTGATAATGCCCTCAGCTCACTCGATGGCAGACCCCTAACTACCTAAACTTAAGCAGCCTGCCAGCTGAATCAAATGAAAAGCGAAAATCCATTGTATAATATCAAAACAGCGTGCGGAGAGTGCTATAAGATCTATTTTTTAAGAAGCGAATGTATATTTTTCTACTAAGGCAGGCCTTAGTCAGACAACGTATGTCCTCTTGCGTAGGTGAAACAAGAGCTGTGATCAAAGGGGAAGTGAAAAATAATAACAGAATAGAATATACATATAGATCGAGTGAGCTGAAACGAAGAGGGCGAGCAAGTAAAACATCTGTGATAAAAAAACAAACAAACAAAATATAAAATCTTAGGGAGATACTCGATGGAGAGAGAGAGAGAGAGAGAGCGAGCGAGAAAGAGAATAACAGAGCGATTGAGAGTGAGAGTGTGTGAGAGAGAGAGAAGCGTTCCCTGTAAGTCGAATCGCGATTATACGAAAATTGCTAGAGTCGCCGAATCGTGGAAATTTTTCCGAAGGGCACTTTGTCGAAATATCTTCTCTATGACCTTGAAAACAAGAGATTCTCGATCCGATATCTAGAGTTCTGATTTTATGCAAATTCTGTAGAGAAAAAATAAAGTACCAGGAGGAATTTTGAAATGTAAATAATTTGCTACATAGAATCGTTCTGTGACATTCCATTCCTTGACTGATGAAGATCTGATCTCAAAAAAAAAGAGAAGAGCTTTTAGATTTTTCTCCTGGATTTTTATATTTCTATTATATACCTGTGTTGTTTTTTGATATTTTATTTGAGTTAATTTGCTTATTGTACGGAGAGAAGAGGAATAATTCATTGAGGGGAATTTGGATCGAGATACTTTACGAGCAGTATTATAAGTTTCTACATGAAGCACTCTATGCAGTTTTAAGTGATTAAACGAACGCATACCGAACATCCACACAAACGCATTCTTAGAAATGTTTTTTTAAACTTTAAGAGACCTTCGAACGCCTCTACCTATGTGCATATTATATTTACAAGGGAGTACCCATTCCAGTCAGAAAACATCAGCGATAGCTATTGTCACAAACTACAAAAAAGAAGGGGGTCTTCTCGAAATTTTATTAATCAAAGTGCGCTCTATACTCCCGAAAATCGCACAATTTGCGTCCGGAAAAAACATCGAATATTATCGACTGACGTTTCAGTTCCAAAATTGTTTAGAAAGATTGTTCAGAGTTATTTTTACCATTTTGAAAGATTTGGACATTTAATTTTTTTTTTATTTTTATGCCCTCAAAATTGAAGCTTAAATATTGTTTTCAAACTGGGTGCTTAAAATTTGAACTTGAAGTTTTGAAGTAAATTTCAAAATTTTTCAGAAATTATATTCATTATTGAAAAGTTTTTCCAGGTTTTTTTTTGGACTTTGGATAATCTAAAATAATAGAAGCGAAATGCAAGGACAACATTTTTGGTAATTATTGAGAATTGACATCTTAACTTCAGAAGTAATATATAATATTTGTATGCAACAAACAGGCAATCAAACCGTTACATTTTTGTGAAAAAGTTTCAATTTTAGATGAAAAGCAATAACATAACGTAACAAAAAATGGTGTATTTCCGAAAAAATTTTTTTTCAATTTCTTGTTATGGATTGAAATGTTTATTTAATAAATTCTCATGTAAAATTATGTAAATAGTACACTTTTAGCACTTATTTTCAATATAAATATTAGGTTTTTTTGAGCTTTCAATAGTTCAAAATGTAATTTTCCATTTTCATCAATTTTCAAAAATTTAATTTTTACAGGTTATATTTCAAACGGTTGAAAATGGAAGAAAATTTAAAGTTGAATTTGCAACAGTTGAAAATTTAACTTACATTTTTGTTTCATTTTCAATTTTTTTTTTTAATTGATGAAAATTTAATTTTTTCCGATGAAAACAATAACATAATTCGAAATTGTTAAAAGATTCTAAATCTTATTTAAATTATAATGATTTTTGTATAAAAATACCAATTATCGATTGAAAACGGCAACGTAACTTAAAATTGTTAAACAATTATGAATTTTCTTTAAAATATAATAATTTTTAAATTAAAAATGTAACTATATAACAAAAAACATAATAATAAATAACATAATCCGAAATTGCTCAAGCATGTAACTTTATTTCAAACAAAAATCATTGGATTTAATTCTAATGACTTTTCTTTAAAAATGCCGATTTCAGGTTAAACACACCAATATAACATAAAGTTGCCGAAAATTGCAACTATTCTTTGAAATATAATTTTTGTTAAAAACAAATAATTACCGACAAAAAACACTAACATAAGGTAAGAACCAATTTTTCCAAATTGTAAATCTTCTTTGAAATTGAATGATTTTTGTATAAAATAACCGATTTCATGTGAAAAACTTTAATATAAGCTTAAATTGTTCAAAAATTGTAAATATTGTTTTAAATCTACATTGAATACCGCTGCCTCAAACTATAATTGTACAAAAAAATGTAATCTTTTTTTGAAATCTAATGATTTTTTACTAAAAATATCGATTACCAAAATTCTTCAGATTCTTAATCTTGTTCAAATTATAATGATTTTTGTTTAAAAATACAAATTTTCGATGTAAAATGCCAACTTAACTGAAAATGGTTAAAAAATTATAAAGCTCTTTGAACTATGATTTCTTAATAAATGTTTCTATTTCCGATGAAAAACACTAACAGGATCCGAAATTGTTCAAGCCTGTAAATTTTATTATTTAAAATGAAAATAATTAAACTTAAATCTAAATATTTTTGTTTCAAAATACCAATTTCAAGTCAAACACACTGTCATAATGTAAATTTGTTGAAAAGTGGTAAATATTTTTTGAAATCTAATAATTTTCAATTAAAAATACTAATAATTGAAAGAATTTAACATAATATAACATAAAATTATTGATAATTGTAAGTCTTCTTCGAAATCTAATGATTTTTGTTTAAAATAATCAATTTCATGTGAAAAACTTTAATATAACCTGAAACTGTTAAGAAAATGTAAATCTTTTTTAAAAATCTATATTGAAAACCGCTAGCTTAACCTTTTAAAGTTCAACAAAATTCTCACTTTTTTAAAATCTAATTATTTTTTTTACTAAAAAGGCCGTCTTCTGGTGTAAAACGCCAGTATAACTAAAAATGGTTAAAAAGTTGCTAATTTTCTTTGAAATGTAATGTAAAAAAATTAAAAACACGAATTCCCGACGAGAAACACTAACTTAATGCAAAATTATAATGATTTTTGTTGTGAAATGCAAATTTTCGATGTAAAACGTCAATGTAACCTAAAATTGTTTAAAAAATGATGAATTTTTCATCTTTGAAATCTAATAATTTATGATTAAAAATACCCATTTCCGGTGTAAAGCGCTAGGATAACCTAAATCGGTTGCAAATTGGGAATCTTGAAGATGATTTTTGTTTAAAAATGTTAGTTTCCCTTGAAAAAATAACTAAACCTAAAAATTGTAGAAATATTATCATTTTAGATCCAATTTTTTGTTTGAAAATACTAATTTACAGCCAAAAACACTAACAAAACATGTATATTATTTTCACTAATTTATCAAATAATTTGAAAGTTTTAATTTAACCGTGCAAGAAAATCAAAAAGCACATATGTTTCTTAGTTCCCATAAGGGTTCCTATGATTTTTATCATTAAAAGGGATTGTTTGTAGATTTAATTTTCAAATTCAGGTTTTCCAAAAACTTTGTTTGTGAGATTTTCGAGATATTTCGTTTTTTTAGATAGAAAAATTCTTCCAAATCCAATTTCAAAGATTAAGCTTTAAAATTGTAAAGCTTGAACTTACAGATTGTTTCAGTATGTTTGAAGATTATTATAATTAAAAATTGTGAATTGTATTTTATAAACTCTGTCTTTGCAATGTTCTTTTTCAAAAAGAAACCATCTCTCATATCACCAAAATAATCTCGGAGCAATTTTCGGGTAATTTTTGAACTTTGTAAATAATTTCTATAATCAATTATACAATTAACTGAAAATACTAATGATGAAATGAATTAAAAATTGAAACTCAAGAGGTCGGTATTTTTTGTTTGTAATTTCGAAGACGCCCTTCTCATAACTTCGTTGTAATAATGATTGACCACAATTGACAAGAAGGGAGAAAAACAGAGAAACGAGTGTTCAAATTGAATCGAGGAAAGATCCTTTTGTATCTCCATTTCTTTCGGGCTCACAAATCGATCCGCGAGAGGACGTAAAAGAAAGTTTCCTTTTTTTCTCGGCTTTCTCGGCAACTGTATACTGCATTAGGTTGACTGTTTTCCTCTTCTTTTTAAACTTAAATATTAAAGAGCTAAAAAATTTGCCACCTTGATGGCGTTAAAATCATGATGATATAACGACGATAAATAATATTATATCGTGGGTTACTGTCTATCTGCCTGAATGCCAGGATACAATAGATTATTGCAATATAATAATTACGTTGTGAATGATAACAATGTGGTACAGAAATCTGTATTTCGCCTGAGTCTATCGATTCAATGGGATCAAAAAAACAAAAAGAAGTAAAAAAGAAATGCGATTTTATTCTATACTATATGTGTCATCCGAATATCTTCGATTAAAAATTAATCTTCGCTTGTATCAAATATGTGCGAAAATCCCTTACAGTATTTGCGACATAAAATTCTCGACGTTCAACGTAGTGTATAAATAGTTTTGCCAGAATCGAAAATTTAATTCGCCAATAAATGTCTCACTTCTGGATTGTCTTTCTGAGAAGAAGATATAATACCCATATATTGATATAACTTATACGTGTGTAACGAATCATGCACTTGAGACTTTTCTCGGTTTTATAATTAAAACTCAAAGTAAGATAATATCAAATTTTTTCGAAAGATTTGAATACAAACTGAGAAAAGTCTCTTGCAATTCTAGAATAATATTTAGTGTATTGTAATATTATTTTTTAAGGTATGTTGAGTTGATGCTGGAATAATCCTCGACTTGAGACTAGAAAAGTCGAAAAGGTGTCTATTGAAAAAAGAAATATATCGAATGTAAAATTTAAAATTCAATGTTAAATTATTGAAAATTGGAAGCAAGGGAGGTATCGGCTATTTAAAAAGTATTGATTATTCGATGGGGTTTAAAGCTGATAATTTTAATAAGATTTTAAGTTTTGCTGAAATTTGTTGTTCCAAATTCGTCGTCTGCATTTACAAATTATAATCTTGTTCTGGTACATGAAAAATTATTAAAAAAAGGTGTTTGTAATTTATGGAAAAGGATTTTAGTGTTTGGAGAATAATTATATTTGGAAGGGGGGTTTTAATTTAAGGTGGGTTTTCTTCTATTTTGCCGATATCAAATTTCCGTCTTGTTAGATTTTAAAGACATTTACATTTGGTGACGTATAATACTGTTCAAAACAATTTACTACTGTCATTGTCAGGTCCCTTGGCGACAAGAATCTAATATTATTCAGTCGTTCTCCACTTTTCAGTTTTCGTATACTGTTGCAATAGACATATTAACATTTTCTCGCATGTATCAATCAATTTTAAACAATGTATCAATGAATAAATCATTTACGGCAAGGGATTACTTTTGTATTTTTTATTTCAACGAGATCCTGTCTGAATTTTATTTAATATTTTATATTAGGTAATTTATTCTCACTAGTTTTCAAAATAAGTTAAAAATGAAAGAGTTTAGGAAAGTATTGCTAATAATAATTCAAAAAGACATTATATTAATAAAAACCAGAACATTTATCACGCAGGGAAAAGATACTTTGAGATTTTCGATTTTTCAAAATGTAAAATTGTAAATAAATGTACGAAATTAGATTTTTTGGGAACTTTTAAAATTTGTAGCATCTCTATTCCATAATGAGTTTATTATTTTTATGTGGTCAAAGACGTATTCGTTTGTTTTTGCATTGTGCATCTTTGCCAATTCGCCCACGCCTTAATTATATTTATAGTCTACGGAAAGTTTATAGAGATCAAATACAGCTTCAGTGAGTCTGGATGAAATCGTATCGTTAGAGAAGGGAATTTTTGGTTGTAATCTAATTCGATTTAGAGAGGTTTTTGAAAAAAAAGAAATATTTTTAACTTTTTAAAGTAAGGCGAATATTATTAATTGTATTAATTAATAAATACATTTTTTTATTGCTAATTCAATAATCTTAATTATTAAAATTAATTTCTTGATATATTATAATAATTATTTTTCGAATAATTTAGTATTATTAAATAATACAGTTTCATTATTTTTGAAAATAATAATATCTATAAGTTTACCTCCTTTAAAGCAGTCGTGCCAAAAATCAGGTCTGAAAAAAAGAGTTTTCTATGATTTAAAAAATTGAACTTCTACTATCAATAATGTCCTATGAAAAAAAAATATGAAAAAAGTTGACAAATTATGAAAAGTAATTATTTTAACAATATTTTATTTGATTGATTTTTTTACTCTAGCTGATTACTAAGTTTTAAAAAAAATGTAACTTTAATAAATTATGGATCATTTTTTCGGGGAAAATATTCCCTAAAACTATACTGTTTCCAATTTTCAAAAATAGGTCAATAGTCTTTAAATATAGTTGTTTGTTTAAAACATTGTGTATTTAGACATTTTTACATTCTCATCAGAGAAAGTATTCGATTTTTGCAAAATTTGACACCCTTCGTTTTTGTCAAATTTCCACGTTTTGAGACCCAGCCATTTTTGACAAAAATTCAAAAAAAATGTCTAATTTAGAATTTTTGAAAAATATGCAAAAACCTTTTTTTTTTAGATTGAGTAATATGCACAGTGCACACGTTTTTAAAAAAGTTGAATGTATCGAACCTGAAATTTCTTCAGCTTGAATCAAAGAAACCTGGAACGTTTTAAACACCACAAAAATTATTTTCCATGAAAGCAAAATAATTACCTATTTCTTTGGTTTAAGCTGAAAAAATCTCAGGTTCGACATTTTCAACTCTTTCAAATAAAAGTGTATATTTAACTCAATAAAAAAAACTGTTTTTTGCACATTTTCAACAAATTCTAAATTGAAAAAAAAAATTTTTTCAACTTATAATTTTTTAGTATTGATCACTAGCAAAAACTGTACATATAAAAAATTCACCATAACCTTTTAATAAGTACAATTTTTTTAATTAAAAAATTTGAATCTTCAAATAGAAAAGGAGGACAGAAGGTAGTAACCGATTTTTAAATTATTTTTGTATTTTTTTGGGTGCCAACCCACAAATTTTTTTCCCCTCAGCTCAAACGATTCGATTATTTTGAGCATTTTTCCTCCGCCCTATTGTGCACAAGCTAATACAAATTTGGGACGGCCGAAAAATACAGAAAAATAAAATTCCCGACACTGTAAAATTCGTGAATTGGAAAAATATGATTGATTCATTAAAAATACAATATTTGAAGATATTTAAATTATAGTTTGAATTTAAAATAACAGTAATTCTATACAAATTCTATTTAAAAACTAAATTTAAAAACACGTATGCCACAAACGAAAAAAATTCCTCCTTGAATTTTCTGCAAACCTAATAAGATTTTTCAAACGAACTTTGCAGAATTCAATTCAGCACTAATTTATCTCGAAATTTCTTTTGATATTTTTTAAATTGAAAATTCGATTTTTGAGAACGTTTTTTGTATTTTTTTTCGATTAGTTTCGATTATTGTTATTTTAAATTCAAACAATAATTTTTGAAAATTTAAACATCAACAAAATAATTTCTTCGATACAAATTTTGGATTGTTGTATATTTAGTAAATAAATAATATTTACTAACAAAAAAATCGGATATTTTATAATTCGGCAATCTTCTGTCAGAAATTGTATTACTATTCGCAAATTAAAAAATTCGGTAATTTTATAAACTGTCGGCAAAGTTATTATTCGGAAATTTTCCAATTAGGGATTTTTATATTTCGGCAATTTTATAATTCGGGAATTTTATTTTTCGGGATTTTTCAGTCGTCCCACAAATTTACAACAATTCTAAGAAATCAAAAGAACTAAAAAAATACAAAATAATTCAGAAACAGTTCTTCCTTAATCCTTTAAATGTAAAAAAAATGATAACTTTTGAAAACCAGGAAATTAAAAAGTATTATTGAGTGATAAATTTGTATTATTTTTTAAAAATGAGAATAGTTATAGGATTGTCTCGTTTAATGCAATTTTGTATAAAAAGTTTCAGAATTTATTAAATTATAATTTTATATTTATTTAATATTATATATCACTGGAAAATTCGATTAAAAATTATATTCTTTATTAGTTTTCAGTCAGAAATGATTAAATTATTCTGATAATGCATTCATTTTAGAAGATTTAAATTAAATACTCTGATTAACAAAATTTTTTTTTTTTTTTTAATTCCAATTGGAAATATCCAGCTTGATCTGATCTATTCGAAAATTTGTCGACGTAAGAAATTCATAAATAAATAACACAGGGAAAGGTCGTGAGATATCTTTGCAAGCCACGTGGATTTGTTTGCATTTGATTGTCAGAAGACACTCTCTCACTTCCCAGTATTTCATTTTGCCGCCATAAAATCCCTAGATCGCATTAGTTGAGCAGACGAATACTAGATGGGAATGCGCATCATGAAAAATAGCCCGTAGTCCGCCAGAGGGCAATTCTCACATCGCGCATTCCTATCTAGTAGTCGCTTGCTCAATCTAGTGTGATCTAGGGATTTTATGCCTGAATGATTTCATGACAAAATAGAGGCAAAATAAATGGACAATTGGAGATCGCCAACGCAGGCAGATGCATAAATGCATACTTACCGCCGGGCGCGCGCGCCATATTGAAGGCGATGTGCATTTTTTCTCGGTAATCCGCTGTAATCTCGCGATTGTGATTGTGAGTATTGTGACCTGTTGTGACCCGGGAAAACATCCGTCATTGAAGAACGTTTCCTAGGTCCTTGATCCTCGAAATTTGTAAAAACCATCCCAAAAAAAATCTTTTCTGTACTACTGTTCTCGGTGTTTTTACTCCAAAAAAAGATGTGTGAAAGGAATCGCGGAAACACGAGTGATGTGAGTGCACAAATTTGGACCAACCTTGATTGACCCCCAGGTATGTACAAAATGAGTGAGCAGAAGGTGGGCGTGTTGGGTATCAAAATAATCGGGAAGGCGAGACGAGTTCAAAGATCGTATTGGAAAGGTTTAAATTGGTCTGGTGTTCAGGAAATTTGGGAAAAGCATGTGACTTTTCGGTGGCGCGTGGCGAGATGATCTGGAATTGTCTCTGCATTGTTCTTGTTTGAGACGCAGTAAGCCGGGGGGTCTTTTTTTCTTAATTTCACTTCGGAGAAGAGTGGACGGCGTTTGTGATTCTGTAACTTTCGTATATCGTCGCGTCGCGAGAAACCGATTCCTGCTGGGGTTATGTCGTTGCGTGGAGCCGATGCTGGAAGTTTAATGGAAATTTGAGAACTTCCAGTGGGACAAGGTCGAGAATGAATGTCGGCGAAGGCCCTTTGCGATTTCACTTCTTATCGGAATCACTATTTATTTCTTAAGGTACGTTTTAGTTTGCGATTGAACTGCATTTTCAAGAAGTGCCTAAAACAAATATAGGTTACGTAGGTTTTATGGTAGGGTTAGAATTGTGTTCCAACTTTTTGGTTTTTTGGGCTGATAAATTCGAAATTTTGGGTTTCGGCAATTTAACAAATTACTTATAGAGAATTCGCAGAATTTCCTTTAAAGTCGTGAAGTTTGTATTCAAATCACATTTCTTGCAAGTACGAATCCTAATTGTTTATATCTCAAACTTTTGTGAGATGTAAATTCTCTCTGATGTAAGTTATGAATTAAAATTCACTTATGTTCATATAGCAAAAACCGGGTGAAAGGTTTGTTGAAAGATTTATTATTTTTATTTAAGTCTTGTGCATTAATTTACACAGAAAATCGAAAGTGACACACTTTCACTTTTCCCTGAAAGGCTTTTTTAAACATTTTTTTTAATTAAAATAAGATTTAAGGCCGAGTGAATAAAATTTTTGTCAACTGGCATATGTCTTAAGATGCTTATTATTCTCAATACTTTTTATTAATTATTTTACAGAAAGTCTCGTAGCTTATTCGTTTGAGGTAGAAATTATAGTAGATTATAGATTAACGAAAAGATGATTCGAAAGTCAGTTCAATAAATCGCATCAGTTCCATCAAATTTCTTATGTAAATACCAGAAGTAATAAGTGTAATAACAGCGCAAAAGGAGCTCAAAAAAAAAGAGAAATAGGGTGATTTTTTTTATTAAAAAAGGGAAAAAAGAAAGTTTATATTTTCGAATAAAGTTAAATGATTTTTTTAATGTTTTCTGTCTGTTAATGTTTAAGCATGTAACATATTTTAGATTTTTTAAATTTTTTGTTGGTAAGATTTTAAAATAAAATTTGAGACTGCTGAACATTGATACAAAGCTTTTTAATTCAAATGGATCAATTCTGAACGTTTGACTTTGAATTGTTCAAGTTAGAACATTTGCTTTTGCAGTTGATTAAGTTGGAATTTTCCAGTTTTTAATTATTTAACTTTATACATTTCAACTCAAAGTTGTTCACTTTTTAAAATTAATATATATTTTTTCAACTGTTCCAATTTTATGTTGGATTACAACTTTTGTTTCCGGTTTTCTCATTTTCAACATGTTTTAAATGTTAATTTTTCTATTGTATTTTCACATATATCATAAACTTATACAATTGATCCAATATTATAATTTATTTTAATATTAATATTATCCCAATAATACAATTTGACTTATATAAAATATTGGTACTAGAAATTGGGTCTAAATTATAACAAAACGTTATTTGCTCTCGTCTTAAAACACGTTTTATGTACACAAGTATTTAAGCATTTAAGTCGACGTCCTCAATTTAGAAAATCTTCTCACCCTTAGAAAATTTAGTACCTGGCAAATAGCTTTAAACGCTAACCGTTAACCTTACTTGAGGCAAATAAAGTTTTATTGCTTTCAAAGCGAAGCTTACAAAAACTGAATTTTCCGTAGAGAACCCCTGGTGTGCATAGGTTTGTTAATTGGTCAAGTAGCAAAATTTAGCTTCAAATAATTTTCCACTCAAAATATAATTTGTTTCATATATTTTGATACGATTCCTATTGAAATTTTATAACATAAAAAATATTCCGGACTTTTGCTTCTTGTCCTGAGGTTTGTAACTTCTGATGAAACAAGCAATTGAGTAAACGAGACATTGCGCAAATACTATTACGTAAATATTAATTCGAAATGGATAATTATTGTAAAAGTTGGATCGAAACTAAAATTCATCCTTTATTCCTTTCCTGTATAATCAGATTTCAAGCTATGTTTTAAATCGCGAATTATCCATTCCATGAATGTTATATTTGAAAGAGAATATTGCCTTTGAAAAGTATTGGACATCAATTTAATTCTAGAGTTGTAGCAGACCATTAATATTTGAATATGATTTTAATTTGGGATCTTTTCAATAATTTAAATAAGTGACTTAAATTTATTTTAATTCGTAATAAGTCCAACCTCGTCTTGAGCAAAGAAAGCAGTAATCAATACGGAAGTTGGGCGTGACAAGACTGCATCGTTTATGATTTAGGCAACATGTTTCTTTTTATTGAAGTTTACTTTTATGTTATTTATTCTTTTCCTGAACCCTAAGGAATCGTCTATATTCTACTGAACCTTCTTACTTACAAAAATTCATCAAGTATGTTGAAGTAAATTATAAATGTCTTTAAAGTCTTTAACATACTTGAAAAAAAAACACGAATTTTGTTGTTGAAAAATTTAATTTTACGAAAAAAATTGTAACTTTTTTAATTTTTAATATTTCAAGCTGAAGATTTATATGGAAACTGTTTCTCGATCAAAAATTGGTCATGGGTCAAATTGACCCAGTGTGTACTCGAAGGGTTAAAACAATTAGATGTAATTTTATTGAAGATTGAAATGAAATCTACTTTCTTATGAACTAGAAATATTATACGCGCGCTACAGCGCGCGGAAAACATTGCATTGCTAATTGCTAATAAAAAAATATAACAAAAGGTTATTATGATTCCAATTAAAAAATTGTATACAATTTAATCCACTTTTTAAAAAAGACTTTAAGAGGCATGGTTTCATTTTTCAAGCAAATTTTGTATTTTTTTACAGATTAATACAAAAAGGATCTTAGAAAATAAGAAATCTACCTAAAAAATATTCAGTTTCTCGTGATTTTTCATTGCTTTGAATTTCTTAAAACGCTTTCAAACTCTTTCAAATCCCTTTGAATTCTTTTAACTTCCTTAAAATCTTCTTACATTCCTCGAATTGTCATATATATCTGGATTCATCTGAATTACTTGAATTTATAGAATTTGCAGAATATTGAAAACTCCATGAATTCCTGGAATTTCAGGAATTTAGAATAGTCAGGGAATTAAGAGAAATCGAAATATTCTAGGCTATCAGAAAATACAAGGAATTCTGGGAATTCGGAGAAGTCGAGGATTTCACAGAATTAAAAAAATTCTAAACATAAAACTCTTAATTTAAAAAAAAAATGATTTTTTTTATTTTATTAAAGAAAGCTGAGCATTTTTTATTTTAAAAGCTATACATTTGATATTGCACCATTTTTGTGCAATCCAAAATTCAAAAATTTCAATTTAAACGCTTTTAATTTGAAAATGGTCGATTCTTAAGTTGTAAAATTGATTAATTCTTAGAAATTCAATATCGTTTAATATTAATAATTATTAATATAGTTTAATATCGAAGTCAACATGGATTATTTAAATAGTCATTGGTTTTAATTATTTTTCAACTAGAAAAAGTAATTCTTTTCAAATAATATAAGTTAGAAAGATTTAAAAATGAAACCATACCATTTTCAATGTTTGGATATATCGTTTCAATTCAAGATTGTTTAATTTCAAAAGATTCCAGTTTGAAATAATTTTGATGTTAAAATTTTTGACTTTCGAGCTGACAGTTGATCAACATTATTTTTGCGGATACTAATATCAGAAGTCAAAAAGGTTAAAGGCTTCTTTTTTGTTACAAGTATTTTAAGTAGTGAAAACATGAAAAACTTATTATGTGAAAAATAAAATAAAGAAATATAGCGAGGAAAACTTCTAATATATTTATTTCGAAAACATTAGTATCCAATTATTAATTTCATTTTTTGTACAATTTAAAATATTTAAACTTAATCCCAAAGAATTGTATACATTATAAATTGAGCATTCTTTCCATTTACGCTTGTGTGTTTTTAAACTTAAATAACAAAACAAAGCAATTGAACAAAACAAGAATAAGAAAAAAAGAATATTTATTTTTAATTTTAAAAAGTTCAAATATTAAGGCATCCAATGTGGAGCTTTAATAATTATATTTGAATATATTACAAAATTATTCAATCTGGAACGTTTTAACTTTCACATTGTTCATATAATGAAGCTTTCTATTAGAAATAAAATTGTGTCTATTAAAACCTGAAAATATGTACAGTTTACAGATTGATTCGAAATTCCTTCATTCTTTTAGCACATTATTAAATTTAAATTATTAGCGGAAAAAAATTATCGACGCAGTAAATTTGTAACCTTTTCATAATTTTATTAGTAAAATGAGTTTGGAGCCAATCTAAAGGATTAATTGAGTATCTAAATTTTTACAATCTACTTGTTAAATTTGAATTTGTACCTACAAAAAATTGACGACGCGGTCAACTTAAAAATTTTGCATAGTTTTATGAATGATGACTTGTGTCAGTCGAAAGTGTATAAAAACTTACAATGACTATCTACAATTGCATTATTAAAATTGATTAGGTGTACCAAATTTTCAGTTTTTAAATTATGAATCTTAAAACAAAATAATTAAAAAAGCAAAACCATCACTACTAACCAACTTCAGGCTGCGAACAGGATGTTTTAGCTGCGAACAGAAACAACCTCGTACTGCAAACACTTGTCAATTATTCTCTACTTTTTTATGAATAATTGTATGCAACGAAATCAGAACATGAAAAAATTCACAATTCAAAGATAGATTTCCAAACTACCTCATTTTCGGCTCATTAGAGACAAATACATAATAAAGGAAAAAAGGAGAGGAAAGGGAAAAAGTCAACCAAAACCTCTCACTTTTTCCTTCTTCTTTCTCCGTCTCTTTTATACTAGTAGAGAACCAACATGTTTCGAGACCATTGTATAATGTTATGATATTTAAAAAATTTTAATTAAAATTATTTTGTTGCTACAAATATAAGACATTACAATTTAATTTTAAAGTATCAATTTATAAGGATTGACGTTAATTTTTGGATGATTTATTACTTACATTTAACATCTATTTAATTCTGATTAGAAGTGAATGTTGGCATCTTCATATCAAATTACGCAATTTCAATACAAATTTGAAGCTCAATTTAAACAAATGTTAAGAAATGTAAAGTTATAAACCTTATCTGAATGGTAATTAATTTTTGCTATGAATATACTCGGATGAATCGATAAAGATTAAGTCTGCCAGTTTCAGGTTCATTCTCCGAGGTTCTGTTTCCGTTATGAAAATTCGCAGATTGGCATGCAGAACCGCTTTAAAATCATACGTGTCTGAGATTACCAATATACCGGCATTATTCTTAGACATATTGCTTTATTAAGAATAAATAAATGTAAATATTGAAACAAATATTTTGAAGAAATTTGTCATTAGTAATTAATAAGATTTTCTATTGTGGTATTTGATTAACTGATTCATTGACATGGTCGAAGTACTTTGACACATTTTAAATAATGTTTTCTCAGAACTGTGTCTACCCACGCTCAATTTTATTAACCCTCACGTGACATTTTTACTGAATTTAAATGACGCAATTCTGAATATCAGCTAAAATTGGAGGATTCATTTCTCCTCTCGTTTCTCCTTAAAGTAGGTAATTGTCAGATGATAAATATTTACACTGTATTAAATTTCCTGAAATTCAAAGTGTCTTTTTTTCAATGATATTGTTCGACCTTCGTTGTGGCCTGATAAAGAATGCTGATATTCTAAAGCGTATAGACACGAACTGGATGCCACATGGTCATAATTTAGCGAGTTTTTATCGAGCATTATATTCGATTAAAGAAACTGAAAAGAAGATTAAAAAACTGGATACAAGAATGAAATAAATTGCTGATAGTTATTGGAACAAAGAAATGATAATATAGCTGCATTATATCGTTTCAGTTGAATTTGTTTGCTGTCTTCTTAATTTGGCGAAAAATGAAAGACAAAGACAATTACAAAAAAGTAATTGGAACACAAAGACCCTCAAAAATTACAATAAGTAGTTACATAGAAGATAATTATATATTTTTCATAATTCACAAAATGAAGGGCTTGTTTTAAATTAGAATGTTGAATTCATTTTTTTTCTTCTGAATTTAAAACTATTCTCGTTTGAAAATTTATAAAATCAAATAGGAACCAAATTTTTATATTCCAAAACAATTATTATTATTTTCAATTTTGAAGACTTAAATTGGTACTTGATCAATAACTCGGTTAAAAAACTTTAGATACTTTATTTCGTTTGGTTTATTCCAGTAAATTCTGCAAAGTTAAGTTTGTTATTAACTTCTTCTGGTGGTTTGACCTGGAAAATAAAAATTTTGACCAAGAGAAGCTCGAAAGTGACCAGGATTTTGAATCCTGGGCCTGTTATTAGAACAATTTTTAAAAGAATCTCAACAAAATGGTTGAATTTGTATCTAAATCTAAACTGATTGTCTGTTTTTTGAACCTGGTCCTAGGCCCTAGAAGCCTACAATTTGCGGAATGTAGGACAACCGGGCTTCAAAAAGAGAACAAAGTAGTTAGTAGGACATTGGACTTAAAAATAGAGGAAAAATACTGAAATTTTAGTCCTACACTGTCCTCCAACATTAAATATTTCAACGTCATTTTCTGAAATACAATAAAAAAATGTTTGCACTTTGTTATTTTACAACGCTAAAAGAAAAAAAGTACGGTAAAAATAAATCGGATAGATTGAAAGATAAGATTAAAAAGAGAAATATATAAACCATCTACACATATTCTAAAGATTCAAAATGAATATTTTATAATTTTCTGCCATTTTGAATTTTAAATCTATAATTTCAGGGAATTTGGAATAATTTTAGGACTCGGACTTATTTGGTAAATTCAAAATAGAGGCATTAGTAGCATACATTTTGAAAATAGTAGGCAAATAGTATCATACATTTTTTTAAATATTACATCGAGGCCTTCGAGGGGTTAACTATATATGTAATGTGGTATCTGTTGAGATCCTCTGAGAAAACTGGACAAATCGTCAATCTTCATAAATCCATTAAAATCGTTAAATTGAAAAAAAATTAATCCTTGAAATTTCGTTTCATTTATTCCCTAAAGTTCTCTAGCAATCCGTTGGAATCCCTTGAAATATTTTTAATATGTTTTAGACATCACTTTTTTGTCTTGTTGAATACCATGGAATCTTTAAAAATACCCTAAATGTTTTGAAATCTTTTGGAATTGATAAAATTCCCTAAAACTTGTGAATTCCCTAGTAATCTCACAAGAATCGTGTACAATATCGTAAAACTTCTTGAAATCTGTTATATCTTTTGAAATTACTTTAAAAATGATGAAATCGTTGAAGTTCTTTGAAGTCTATGAAACCCACTGAAATCTATTAAAACCCTTGAATTCTGTTGAAATCCTCTGAAGTCTTCGGAAAACTTTTCCATTTTTTAAATTCCCTGTAATCTTATGGAATCTTTTAATTTCTTTTGTAATCCTATGAATCCCTCAAATATGTATATTAAAATTCCGTGAAATCTTCGAAATCTTACGAAATTCTTTGAAATCTGATGAAATTCCCGAAATCTCTTAAAATGCACTATATTCCTTTAAATCATTTGAAATTTTTAGAAAATCCCTTGAAATCCTCTGATACTCTTTTAAAATATCTTACAATTTTTTGAAATCTTGTAAAATGTCCTACAATTGCATGTTTTATGTTATTTTAGACTATCAGAGAAGTTTGAAAATATGTTTGAAGGCAAAGTGAGAAAATGGTTGTATTAGCGAGCAATTTGAGATAATAGTAGAATTAGTGATTTTTTCAAAATATTAGGAAAATAGTTTCATCATTAAAAAAAAAGTGTCAATAGTATCGTGAATAGAGTTGAAAATTCGTCTTTCTGTTGAAAAATGTAACATTTCAGGATGAAAATTACACTGCCTTCTAAAAAACTCGTCTTTTGGCTCGAAAGTTCAACTATTTTGATGAAATTTCATCTCTTGCTTTAAAGTTCAACTATTCGATTGGGGGGCATTCACAAAATGCGAAGCTGTCGAAGTATCATTCTCCATGTTAAGAAGAATGGA